>CALZFC010000015.1:4025000-4495000 GCA_945643635.1 Allodiplogaster sudhausi
TAAGAACAACGAAATATGAGGAGTGAAAAGCCGTCTACCAACCTGTCTGACAATCTGTCTGATGTAGTCATCTCCGATGTCGTCTGCCCCTGCCCCAGTCACTCCGGCCTTGCCCAGTTCCTGTCTCAGATCGTCTAGCTTCTTGTCGAGTAGTTCTCCAAAGAGGACGTAGAGGGGCTCCATTCCAGGGGCTGACAACGGACACGTCGAAACGTGTGCAGTCGCTACAATTCAGTCTCCGTTGATGGCTGTTTATTAGCCCGCCAGACTAACGGTTCAAGTGCTGTCCAGAAGCGGGTCGGCAGTCACAAGTCATGGACATTGGGCCTGCGCCGGTTGCTTCGCCCAGCGCTTCTCTGGAAAGAATCCCTGATTAGGTAAATAAAGTTGTCTTTCTGAGATGACCTCTGAATGCGTGCGATTCGTGGGTTGAGAGCAGCAGAGTGGGCGGGGCCTCCGACTCCTGCCACGGGCTGAGTCGTCGCACTCATCGCGTCTCTCAGAATCAGCTTGGCATACGCCCGTACTATCTTCGTCGCATCGAAGTTTTCCGTCTTCGCGTGGTTCACCATCAGAATCGGACACAGCACTTTCGTGTTGAAGCGCTCAAAACTGCAAGTCAAATAGTAATTGCCTTGTCTGCCGGCACGAAGAACTGACTCATCAATGAGTGAGTAGTGTCCCTTCTGGCCAGCGATGTCCTCCACTCCAGACATCAAGTAGTCGAGATACTGCAAGGGTAGCAAGAAAGAGATGATCCTGAGAAGAGAGTTCTTACCTTGAGGTAGACACTCTCTGCCATGGTCGGTTCTACCACGGACTTTCGCTCAACCTTCAAGCAGTTCACGAGCGGCCGAATGGTTGAACCCTAAGAAACTCTACTTTACACATTTTATCTGAAGTGTAGACAAACAACTTTTTTTTTTAGCCGCGATGCATCTCAATGAAGTGTTTCGTCTCTTCCATTAATGGCGAGGTACCTGGAGGAAAACGGTGAAGTAGATGACGGCGATGGTTGTGGTCACGAACATTGGCTTCGCATCAATGGACATGGGCATGGAGACCGCGAGACCGAAGGCGATGGCCCCGCGGAGGCCTCCGTAACAGAGGATGAACTGGTCCACCTGAAAAACTCCGTTTGGAATCAATCCATGCTTCCAGAATAATACTTTTTCTTCTTATTCTGCATGCTTACTGGAATAATTGCAAGAAGCAACTCCTTTTCTAAGTGGTATGAAATGGATATGTGATTGAGTGAGATGGTTCGTACCATAGTGAACTTCTTGGTTCTGAATCTGTTAAGAATGGCGCATTGGATGATGACTCCGATGACTCGGAAGAGAAGACAGCAGCCGATGGTGAGGAATACGAAGGCCGTGTCCCAGTGGTGGGCAGAGGAGATCGTTGCCAAGCCAAGGAACATGAAGATCACTGTCTCCGTCGACTGCGCCAACATCTCAACAGCCATCAATATCTTGTCTGCCTAGTTTCCAAAGCACCCAGAAGGTCATGTAAGTCTTCTCTAAGTAAGCTTATTGTGATCTACGCTAGCCTTGCTTCGCCGTATTTCAAAACTTTTAATTTAATTCTCGCTGACTCTTCATCGGACTTATTCTCTCGAAGCGCAAGATTTCATTTCAGAGCCAGTGAGTGAAGATGACAGAGCGGGGCTGACCTTAGCAAAGTACTTGACGGAGTTGGCCGCGGCCGGGGTGATGTTGCCCTTGACGTATTGTTTCATTGCCATGCCACACACCGCAATCCTGCAGAAAGGGATCAAAAGTGAGAAGAAGAGAAAAAAAGAGTCTTCATCGTACAAAAAGGTGAACTAACGCAATGATAGGAGAGAGTGAGAGGAGCTCTGCAGTGAGATAGCACATGTAAGGGACGAGGAAGATGAAGAGAGGGGCGAGCACGCGCTGCTCCTCCGTGTATCTGACAACAACCACTTCATCCACTTCTCCGTCCGCAGCTAGTGCAACATTTGGAGTACACTTATGAAAATTTAGATGGATGGCATAAAAAAGGAACTTAGTGAGAAGCGCAGCGAGAAGAGCGAAGAGCGCGCCCAGAACAGCTCCGCCCACTCCGATCACGAAGAAGGAGGCGATCCCTGCGGCGTAGTCAATGGGAAGGGCCGGGTTGTCACCAAGTTCCAGGAAACTCGCGAACAACTCGTACAGCACCTACATGTGGAGAGTCAGAGAAAGCGAGAGAGAGAGAGAGTAAGAGAAAGAGAGGAGTTTGAAAGAGAGAGACTGAAAGAGAGAGAGAGAGAGAGCGAGAGAGAGAGTGATAGAGAGAAGAGAGAGATCAACTCCTTGCAATGTAACACTGTACCCTTTTTAGTCTCAATTTCAGTGAACAATTTTTTTATTGCGTGCAATGAAAGAAGGTGCTGTTTTCATTCAATTAAATTTTTGGCTCTATTCTAGTGTAGGCGTCCCATCGAATTATAGGCGTCCCATGGCAATGAGACGCCTTTATTTTTCATTGATGGGACGCCTTTATTTTTCATGGGACGCCTATAATTTGATGGGACGCCTACACTAGAATAGAGCCAAATTTTTTACCTATTAGATATTTATTATTCATAATAAAATGTTGCCTTAACTTCCGTTTCTTTCTTTGTGCAGATTCAGGTCAGATCTTTGTAAGAAAAAAGAAGTGACTTCTTACAATTAGGGTGGCTGATCATACTCGTGATCGTGAACACCTTACTTACTCGAACATAGTTCTAAATATAATAATGATGAGCTGTATTCAGATGAATGGGGGAAGGAAATAGAACCAAAAGAAGAGACAGTGAGAGGAACAAGAGAGTGCGATGAAGAGTTTGCCAAATAGTCATCTCCTGGGAGAGGGATAATTCAGGAGTTGTGCAACCTTGACAAAGAATTACACTAGAGAACTGATTTAGACGACTCAGCGTCTTTACAGATTCTCAGCAGTCGCATCAAAAAAAGTTTCCACCCACCATTGAAATTTGCTCTCCCACCCCGTAAGAGTTATGTTTTTCCTTAGAGATTATAACCATACATATGTATGTATGTATGTACATACATAAATTCATGCAGTATTAAAGCAGAACCTAACAGAACAATAACAAAGGTAGGGAGATGGCGAAAGTTGAGAGACTGAGAGACAGTAAAACACAGGGAGCAAGAAAGAAAGGAAGAAGAGAGAGAGAGAGAGAGAGAGAGAGAGAGAGAAGGAGAGAGAACCTTACCACAGTGACTCCATCATTGAAGAGAGCTTCACCAAAGACATTGACAAAGATGAAGTCGTTGACATGAATCTCCTCAAAGACCGCGATCACTGCCACCTGAAATTGAGAGGGAAAGAAAAGCTGGGTGAAATCGATTTGTGTTCTCTTCCGCTTTGTTACTAAACTAACCGGATCGACGGCAGAGATGAGAGAAGAGAAGAGAAGGATTTCGAAAGTCGAGAAAGGCAATGAGAACAACTCGAGGCGAGCGAGACCCCAGAGGGAACTGCCTGAAGAGAGAGCAAGAGAGAGAGAGAGAGAGAGAGAGAAAAAAAAGAGAGAGAGAAAGAAAGAAAGAGAGAGTAAGAGAGATAAAGAGAGAGATGGGGTTGATTGGTAGAGAGAGGAATGGGAAGAGAAAAAGGATTAAATCGGTAGAGAGAGAAATGGAGAGAGAGAGAAGAGAAACAGTCATTGTTCATTAAAATATTCATGCACTTTTCCCTTTTTCACACTCTTTTCTTTAAAAATAGCAGTGAACTCTACGAAATACACTCTCGCTGCTGACAACTACTTTTCACGAATGTGATCTTCGTAAAGGAATAATCGCATTAAAAGCCAGAGATTGTCACAATGTAAAACAGCATTGAGAGAATATTAGAACTATACAAACAGGAATTTTTCGTTTTTCCTCTAAAGTCAGTTTCTATTTCTCTCATGCTTTGCCTGCAACATTCTGTCTCTTCTTCTATTCCTTTCTTATTTTCTAGCACCATTGTATAGTCTCTGCCCGAAGGGATTAATGCCTCTCACAGAAGCGACCTGATAGAGCGATTAACCCAAGAGAGGGCAGGAGGAGCATTTGCTGAGCGATGAAAATAAAAATCATTTTCTTTCCTGCTGTATTATTTGCATCTCCTCTTCCCTTTCTCATTACTTTTTGGGAACGCTTTCGACCATAAGTTCAAAACAGTTACTCTCTATAGATCCAGAAGCCATTTTTTTTGTCTAATGACTCCTTTTATAAACACAGGAGAAAGAGATAAAAAAGAAAATGTTAGAATAAAAATAACTGATTGCGCAAGCGTTGAAAATGGTGCCGACGATAGCGAAGAGCATAATGGAGTCGACGTTTTGGAAGAAAGCACGATTTGGCATAAAATACCCTGCAATTATCATCACAATTTATTAATTTATCATGATGTAAAAGAAAGAAATAATGAATAAAACTTTTGAGAGCGTACAAACCGGCGTCAAAAATGATTGGCGGAAGCAAATAAATAAAGAAAGCGTGGCTGTCCAGGCGGTAGTTTTCGACACTCACTCCAAGGCCCTGGAACCTTCTTTCATTCCAAGTCAAGACCTTGAATGAAGACGCCATTCATACCTTCAGGACGTAACCAATCACGATTCCCATCGCAATGACGAGTGAAGATTCAGGAAAGATCGATGTTAGCGTCTTCAAATTGTTGAAGACTGCAAAGAAGAGCATTTTCCTTGTTTAAAAAAAACTGTTAAAGAACATATGTATGTATATTCACACATATGTACACAAGAAAATACAAAGTGTAAACCTATACGTTCTCATTCCCATTAGGATAAATTAAACGGACTAATTTTTGCAACACTGGCGAACAAGAGCCAGAGGGTGATGATATAAGCAGTATGAACCGACTCCCAGCGCAGCTCCACCACCTTAAGAATGAATATTTATGATTATTTAACATACGAACAATTTTATTATTATTCGATGAAAAGACAACAAATGCATACCTTGACACGCTTGACATGACCGTGTGGATGGGGAGATGTGTTCTCAGTGAAGTTGTCATTCGTGGACAGGTTACTAAAGTCCTTGAAGATTCCATCGCGTACAAAGGATTGCCCGTTTACCTGCTCGCTGCTAGCAGTTCTATGCTGTCATACAACATCGTAGTCGCCTTTTCAGAAGCTGCCGTGCCTATTGAGGCAGCCACCGATTCAGTGGCGGCGGTCGCTTCATCGCCTGCCGAGGTGGACGGCGCGGCGCTGCCCGACCGGTAGAAGAGAAAGAGAAGAAGCAGAATCACGAGACGAGGCATCGGAGGAGGGCGTGAAGTGACTGAGGCTTTCAAGCTCTTTCTCTGCTCCTGAGAAGACAACAAAGCATGTCAAGAGATTAACGACAAATGGGCGAAAAGAAAATGTCCATGTAATACATACATACATATGTATTACATATGTACATACATATGTATATCATGTGATAATACTAAAATAAATTTTAAAAAAAGTTAGTGGCGCCGATAACTGAATTGACGAATTGATAAAGAAAGAGTGCTCGATTGTAAATCTATAGCGTGTATGCACTGCAGGGACGTTGGAAAAGGAAAGAGGCAGGGGAATTGGAGAGTGAATGATGGACCAGAAGAGTCTGAATGAGACTGGTAGGGCCTGAAATGAAGAGATGGAGAGAAACAGAGGGCCATTTTGGAAGGAGACGACCGAAGGCTAATTATGCAAATGTGTAATGTACAACATCATCGACAAAGGTTTAGAGAGAGAGAGATGCACATATATGTAAATAGGGAAGCAGAGAAAAATGTGAGCGTGGAAAAACAATATGGAAAATTAAAGAAAAAAAGGAAAAGAGCTTGTGTTAGAGCGAGCGATTGATATGCATAATTCTTTATAGGCTCCATCAACTTTTTGATACCGGGAAAGTGGGAGAGAATGGAAGAGAGTGAGCCATGTGACAGAGGAGAAGCAGATGAGCAGAGTGGATGGTTGCTTCCAGTGGAGTAAGCAACAATGGCACCAGTATTTCATGAACACATCGTGATAAGCGGTTCATGGTATGTCTATCAACGATGAGATTCGACAGATTCATGCAGAAGAGTGCAAAAAAAAACATAGAAAAAAACTTTAGCTCAACGAAAATAAATATTTTTTTTCCCTTCAACACAGGCTCAGTTGAAACTGGAGAGATATTAGTTAAATGTATGTACAGTTAGTTATATATATTTTAAATGATTTATTATTATTCAAACAAAGAAGTACAAAATGGAGCTGTAATGCGGACAGTGAGTCGGCTCAATATGTGGTGCGCGGACTGATAAAATGCATGGGGAACGAGAAGTGAACGAGGAAAACAGAAATAAATGGAAAGGTTGAAGGGGAGAGAGAGAGAGAACAGATGAAGTGTGAGTGAGGAGAGGTAGAGAGAGCGGAAAAGCACGGCGAACTAGATAGTAACCGAAGTGCGAAAAGGTGTGGAGGGGTGGTTATAAATTATATGCCGTGGTAAATCGTGAGACAAATAGAGCGGCACACAGAACTATGGAAGACGAGGAAGATAGAGAGAGAGAGAGAGAGAGAGAGAGAGAGAATGATAGAACACGAGTCGTGGTAGGAGAGAGAGGAGAGAGAGAGAGGAGAGAGAGGAGAGAGAGAGACAGAGAGAGAGAGAGAGAGAATGATAGAACACGAGTCGTGGTAGGAGAGAGAGAGGAGAGAGAAAGAGGAGAGAGAGAGAGAGAGAGAGAGAGAGAGAGAGTGAAAGCAAAGAACCCATTGGGTGATCATGGAAAGATGGCGTAATAGCGAGGGCACTGAAATGTTCCTGCACGGAAAAGGCGATGGGCTTGTCGTGAGCTGCTTTCACTGGAAGCAACGGATATGCCATATGCAACGGATACTTCATGGACTTTTCTTAATTATGATAATATTAACTCTGGATGTAATTATGAATGAATGTAGGTGATCTGTGTGACAATGGTTCAATTTCAGGAACGCCAATGTTTCAAAATTGTTTTCTTATGGGGGAGTATGCACGTATAAATAGCTCAATTATAAGCTGCACTGCAAAACTTGTTTTTTTGAGCGAACATAAGGCACAATTGATGAAGAAAGCGGAGCGATGCGTGGCATTGGCTGGGGGTGAAGAGTTTGAGGATAACGGACAAGTCCAGTTCTTCCTCAGTTCAATGGACAGTCACACACAAAGGTATCACAGTGATTTTTATATGAACGATTGATTGATTAGTCGTATCCGTTTAAGTAGAGAGAAATGAAAGAAGCGTTTCCGCTACGTCGCGAGATCAGATGGACTATCGAAGGGTGTTCATGCATTCTGTCTCTTCTGCTTCTCTCTTTCTCTTTCTTTCTTCGCTCTCTGCTTCTTTCTCCTAGTCCAACCTTGCCCAAATAATGTCGTTTAAGTAGTATGAAATTACCGTTAAAGAAAGATTTTATGCCTGGAATAAGCAGAACTGATGGAAATTCAATCCGAATTTGAAGGAGAAGAGAAAGTCAGAAAGTACAAAAGGCAGAGGATGGAGAAAAGAGGCATTAAGAAAGAGCATAAGATTAAACTGGTTAAAGTCGATTTGATTTCACTCGATAACGAAATGTAACTAGGTCAACTTTTTATTCTACGATGCGGGAATTTCCAAAACGAAATGGGCATTCTATTGCTTCCGCCTAACCGGGGATGTTCATATTTAGCAAAGATGGGAAACATGGTGTTGGGGGAAAATAATAATGTTCTTACGTGGGAAAAAAAGAACAAAACTGATATAATGGGAGAAGTGAGATGATGAAAGGAGAGATGGCTTGGGACACGTGAGATTCGGCTGATTCGTTAGGTTCAAGGCAGAAGCGAGAGTAGAGAGGACACTCTTATGGCGAAATATCGAGAGAATGCAAAGACTTTTAAACGGCAATAACTGATCTGAATAAGAGAAGAGAAGAGGTAGTTTAAAGAAAGCAAGAAAGAAAGGCAGAAGTAAAACCAGCATTTTACCGCTATCTGGACACACTTATTTTCTATTTTTAAGGGCGAAAAAGAATTGTCGATCGACTTCATAATGACAATGGCCGCCAAATTGGTCTAGTTGTGTTCAAGAAGTTTCTGTTGAGCGGGTGAGGGCGTGAGAGAGTTTATTAGGTCGCGTGATGTGGGTTGACAACTGGAGGATCAGGAAATTGTAGAAGATTGATCTCATTAAAAGAGATTGACTTATTATTGGGCAGAACACTTTTTTAGCAAATAAACGAGTATTCCACGGCCTGCGCTCTGTAAGAACCCCGTAATATGTTAAAGCTGGTATATTGTATAGAAATCACGCCTAAAGAGAGCAATTGGAGACAAGCGAAGCCAACAATGGATTCGTTGATAGGGAAGTTCCAGCATAACGGCCAACGGCAGAAGGCGAAGAGTTTGGATTAGTCTGGAAGAGAAAGAGAGGGAGGAAACAGAGAACAGGCTGATCTGGAGAGAACGAAGAGCAAGGAGAAAGAGACAAGTAAACTTGTAAGCGGGCATTCAATATTTGCGACAATGGAAAGCTTCTTTCTTTTTGAGAAGCCTGAAAAGAGATGACAAAGTATGAACATACATCAATGTACATTCATACAGGCATTCACTTAATGCAAGACAAATAATTCGTATTCTCCAACATGAAAAAGAGTCATGGAAGTTTCACATCAATAGTTTAATTAAAAGAGGTTTGAAGTGAAACCGATCGAAGAGGGGAAGACTATCAATTTTTCTTGTTTCTATTATATGGGAAAAAGCAGATCAATCCAATCAAGAACAGAGGACAGGGATTAGGGAAAGACATGGAGAGATCGGGTACAGTCTCAGGAATAGAAAATCAAAGAAGGGACAAGGAAGGAAAGGGTTTGGAATGACAATACTATTAGATGCAACGTGAGAGAGAGAGAGAAAGCATTCAGAAGAGAGAGAGAGAGCGAGAGAGAGAGAGAGGGGAGAGAGAGAGAGGGAGAGAGAGAGAGAGAGTGATGGCCCGTGGTTAATTTAAGAATGTGCATGCTGATCAAAGGACTTAGGATAGGTAAGAAGGAAAATGATTAGGGGGGGGGGGGTAGGAGGAGAGTGAGGAGAGGGGACATTAAGGCGGCTTCTCTTTATGGCCTTCTGTAGTTGGAGTTTCGAAAGATGTCCATGCATGGAGGAGAGGGTAGAATGCGAGCGAGAGGAGAGTAACGAGAGAGTATTTAAACTCAGAGAAGTTAAAGAAATATAACGAAGAATAACTAGGTGGGGAGAACATATCATAGAGAGAACGATTCAGAGAAAGGACGAGTAAGGGGAAGAAAAATAGATAGGGTGAACGAGAGAGAGTGCCAGAGAGAGAGAGACACTGAAAGAGAATTGTCTGGACATCCTCAAGTCTGATCATCTTTCCTTTTTATTGCAGGACAGTTAGTAGCTCATCAACAGTAAAATGTACATTGAAAAAGGAATTTCTTCTGCTGAGGTGATCTGCACTGATTCGACAATTTACACACGTTTTCTGATATGTACATACATACCATAAAGAACTCTTCAATGGAAACTTTCTTGTAGGGAAGAATGCAAAAATAATTTCGATCAAAAGTTTTTTTTCATACTGCGTGATTACCTTCCCAAACGAAACCGTCAGCTGAATGTGAACATAAAGAGACAAACCCTCACCTATGGGTTTTTATTTTAATCTATTCGTTGCCGGAGCAAACAATCGGATTATGAGAGAGAGAGAGAGAGAGAAGAATGCAGGAAGCATTCCTCGTAAGTGGAACTGTAGCCGGGTAAGCTCATTATCATCGACTTTACTCTTTATGGGACAAAAGGTTTTCGGATATCAAATCACTGTTTCTGTGTTCAAGCTCATCCAATTATGAGCATATGTTTAGTGGTTAGGAAAGAACGAAAGAACAAGACTGTTAGAACAAGCAGTCAAGACAAGGATGGAGAGAAGTGAGGGAAGGTGTGGAAATGGAAACGGGTGAAGAAGTACATCTACACTCATTGCGACTTGAGGTGTAGCGAGGTTGATTAATCATGATTCTTGGTCAGGATCACTTTTCTGCGGAAATGCAAGACTGAACAAGACCATATGCCATTTCAAGGAGTCTGTAGATTCCACATAAAATTGATGTTAGTGTTACAAAAAGAGGTAGAGAGAGGTAGAGAGATAGGAGTAAGAGACTGAGAAATATAAAGATTAGAGAAAGAGAGAAGAGAGATATGCAGGGGGAGAATGTGCGTAGTCTTTTCTTATCGCCGTGGTTCCTGCCAGGCAGCCATGCATTTCTCTTCTCGACCCTGCCTGACTACTGCTTTCGCTTTCTCTCATATTAACCTTGAAGATTCCTTCGCTCCGCATTCATTCCGCCAGTTGTTCTTGAAACAGCAGCTGTTAGTTTCCCGCCCATTTTGAATTAAATACAAAATCTTCCCAAATCTCAAACAAATCCAAGCCCACTTTAATAATAATCATTACGAGATATTTAAATTAAGGAATTTTTTTTGGTACATATACATAGGTCGATCATCCGCTCTCAAACTGTGATCGTAGCGGTCATTTTTGGTGTAAATTTAAAGCTAATTCTGCTTCCTCGCTTACGATGAGTGATAGCATTCAAAGACACACCGAAAATTTGGATTCATATCATGATTGGGCTTTGTTTATATTCTAAAGAATGGTGGTAACTTCTCATGCTGACTTTGATACGCCGTTGTTATTCTCGAATTTTCTGATCAATAATATTTTTATTTTTTATGAACTATATACGGAGAATATGTTGCGTAGTTTGACCCTAAGAATTGTTGTTTTCTAAAGCATAGAATTATTTTTCAATTTCAGAAGATGTGGTGGCTTCTGTTAAATGTGCTATTCGTAGTCAAGCTGCTTCTCCTGTGGAAATGGCTTGATATCCGTTCATGGGAAGAGCTGAAATCTCGTGTCCTGGCCGTCTGGACTAGGCAGAACGAACAACATCCCGTTTCCAATATCTTTCAGGTTCTACAAAGTTGTTGTAGTGCTTGACTTTTTTTTTAAATTAAGTACTTCAAAAAATATTTGTTTTGTTTCCTGTTTTGGGAATTAAAATGTGGCATTTAATTTCTTTGCAGCTCAGTTTTTTTATATCCCATTCCCAGAACATTGTGTTAAGGTAGAAGAGAAGTCTGAGCGCCATGGCGGCGAGCTTGTTGCTGCTGTGCTGAAGGTTTCATTTTATTGCTTATCACATGGATGTAAACGCTTGCGACTTTGCCTTATCACGGCACTTACATTCTATTCTTGTCTACAAAATGTGTACAAGTCTTGGCACAGTCGGCAGGTGATTAGAATGGCCTGTTTACTTCCCTGGGCACTTTTATGTCATATTCTGGCTATGGTTTAAATACCTTTTAGCTTCAAAGAATTTCGGAAGGTTTCACCAGCAAAGTCGGAAGGCACAGCCTCTTTCGCATTAAAACATGCCGAAATTCGGGTGGTTTTGAGTTTTTTTTTGTATAACCTTTGGGAGGTTCCCACTTTTCCATGCCCACTTTTCAGGAGGGTCCCTGATGAAATTGAGACTTATTTAAACACTGATATGTGGTAAAAAAAATCGAGGTTGAAAGTTTCGTGGTAAATGTTTTTTTTTTAAATTATTATTCCTCAAAAAGCCTTTGATTGTCAGGCACACAACGTCCAGGAGGTGTTCACTCTCTGCGGCGGGCACATCTCTCCTATTCTCGTTGCCTCCGAGAAACTCGGCATTCGAATCATCGACACCAGACACGAGGTTGCACTTACAGTCATTGAAGAAAGCGCAATTGACTGATGTCAATTAGTGTGCAGGATACCTCTAAGTGTGCTGAGTTATGCATGCTCTCAGGTGACGGCGGTGTTCGCAGCGGATGCAGTGGCTCGTCTCCGACAGTCCATTGGAGTCGCGGCAGTGACTGCCGGGCCCGGAGTCACCAACACTATCACTGCAGTCAAGAATGCACAGGTACGGTAGAGGGGTGTGGAGTACTGTAAGGGAGACTCTTGTTCACGAGAAGGCTTTGTAGATGGCCGAGTCGCCTATCCTCCTTCTCGGGGGAGCCGCGCCCACGCTTCTCAAGGGCCGCGGAGCACTTCAGGTCTTTCTTTGCTTTTGTAATAACTGATAACGATTCTAGGCAACAGAGCTCTGCCATGGGAGTTCTATTGATGAGGAGCTTCCTAGAAATGATGATTTGTTGTGCAGGACATTGACCAGCTGGTGCTCTTCCGCCCACTTTGCAAGTACGCTGCTCGTGTCTCTCGCTTGCGTGACATTGTTCCCACTCTTCGTCGGGCAATCCGAGTCGCCCAAGAGGTACCGCCCCTTTTAATCAAAATTGTCACTTGGTCATCTAAATTGAGTTCATTCTCTTTTTTTAAATAATTAACTTATTTTAATCGTATATGCCAATTTTTCAATCTATTTGAAGGGCACTCCCGGGCCGGTGTTCGTCGAATTCCCCGTTGATGTTCTTTATCCGTACTCACTCGTTGTTAAGGAGATTGGATTCAATCCCAGCCCCAAGGGATTCATCCAGGTGCCAACTTAGAACTCTTCTTGGTGTTTATTGCTTGTGGACTGCTTTATCTGAGACAGAATTCTGTAACAGAAAGCACTGAATGCATACCTCATGGCCCACGTCTCTCGCCAGTTTGGAGGAGCCTGGCTCCCTCAGGATATTCTACCGCTTCCCGTCACGATTCCCATGCCGAAGCAGGGACAAGTAAGGGGATTACTGTATCATTCCTTCCTTTGTCATATTGACAACTCATTAGAAGTCTTATCAACCTTGATTATTTGCCTGCTTAGATTGCTGAGTGCGCTGCCCTGATTGCCGCTGCCCGTCGCCCGGTTCTTCTGCTGGGAAGCCAGGCACTGCTTGGGCCGGTCAAGGCAGACGAACTTGTCAAGACAGTCAAGGCATGTGGAAGGGCTGGATGATTGCTATAATTAGAAGATATTTAGAGGCTTCTTGACTCACATGAATACTTTCAGGCCCTCGGCATTCCAGTCTATCTCGGTGGAATGTCCCGTGGTTTGCTGGGCAAGGATAGCGATCTTCAGATGAAACAGAATAGACGTGAAGCCTTGAAGAAGGCAGATCTCACCATCCTCGCAGGTACAGCCAGGGAAGCGAATCAAGGAGGAGAGAGAGAGAGGGAGGCTTCTTTTATATCAAAAGTCCACTCTCTTTTTCCTCTCTTGAATTCATTCCTCTATTTTTTTTTGTGATGTGAAAACTGAAAACTTAAACATTTCTTAATGCTTTCTGCGCTGATTATTGAGAGTGTTGAAGGAACGGTTTGTGACTTCCGCCTTTCCTATGGCCGCGTCCTCTCCCGGAATTCGAAGATCATCACAATCAACAGGAACCCGAATCAGCTCACCAAGGTTTCTTCAATTCTTTTCTCTTGTGCAGCTAAATTCGAAATAAGCCGTTCATCTCCTATTTGAGAATGAGAAGGCTTTCTGGAACTCGGACATTGCTGTGCAAGCTGACGTTGCTTCCTCCCTCCTGGCCATTGCAGCCTCTCTCAATCGTCCGGTCAGATTCTACTTTTCGTCTGAATTTTTGTAATCAAATTTTATAACAAGCAAATTTTTAATACATTATTAGTATCTCCAGGGAAAGGCTTCGCCATCGCAATTCTCCGATTGGCTAGCCGAACTGCGCGCTGCTGAGCAGGTATTCATGATGATATATTTATATTATGATTTATTGTATATCATAAAATACTTCCTTAAACAGGTTTATGACAGAGTAGAATAAATGGGGGGAAGAGTCGTCTAGCAATGCTCTTCAGGAAAAAGAGGCTGCGAATGCCCGCAAGGCAGAAGAACCGACGAAGGATGGCAACATCAATCCTCTCAAATTCCTCGCTCAACTCGATAAGGTCCAGACACATTTTTAGGACTACTTTATAATTAATAATTTTAAATCTGTGTTTGTCAAATAAGTATTGTCCTTGAAGGTTCTGCCGGACGACGCAATTTTGGTGGCGGACGGGGGTGATTTCGTGGGGAGCGCGGCGTACGTTGTTCGCCCCCGCGGCCCCCTTCAGTGGCTGGACCCTGGCGCCTTCGGAACTCTCGGTGTCGGCGGCGGTTTCGCTCTCGGCGCCAAGGTTTCAGTCTCTTCAAAGGGACTCTCATCAAACATCATTTACAGTCTTTCTATTCAAAAATGCTTTTTACATAATGATTTTATTATTTTTTATTCGAAAACAAAGAGTAGAGCATAAAAACTCGGGCTATGAAAAGATTTTAGTAGGCAAGTTTTTGAATTATCACATTCGCTATGGGTACCGCACATGGCATAGAATGGACACATCTGATGCTTTCGGAGAAAAACCCCTTCCCTTTTTCCTTCGGTTTAGTTATACAACTTTGACATTGCCTTATAGAGAGGAGTGCTACAAGTGGTTTTCTTTTGCTTTCGTTAACGCCGCCCCCCCCCCCCACTTATCAAGACAGAAAAGACTTTTTTTGATGATAGTCTTTCTTGAAATGTAGTCCATCTCATGTTCTCTTCCCTTCGCAGGCCGCCTTCCCGAATCGCCCGATTATCATCATCTGGGGAGACGGTTCCTGTGGATACTCTATCATGGAATTCGACTCATTCTTCCGCCATCGTCTTCCAGTCACTGCCATCATCGGTAGCTTTCTCTCTCTTTCTCTCTTTCTCTCTCTCTCCCTGTCTCCCTTTCTCTTTGACTTCTCTATGCAATTGTCAATGCATCTCAGGGAACGATGCTTGCTGGACTCAGATAGCGCGTGAGCAAGTTCCAATGTTCAAGAGCCGAGTCTCCGTTGATCTTGCGGTTGGCGCTTGCAATGATTATGCGATATATTCTACAGTTTTATTAATGCCAATAAACCTCTTAAAAGTGAATGGTTGTAGTTCACTGCGTACGAAGAGGTGGCCCGCGGCCTGGGTGGGTGGGGCGCCAAGATCAGCAAGGAAAACTCAAAGGTTCCAGATGTTCCATATCTTTTAGTTAACTTTCGCAGAAATATTAATTGGTATTTTAATTTAAGGGTGATTCAACAGACGGAGAAAACTCGGCATCGCTGATTCGCCAGGCTCTCCAGCAGAATGAGAATGGTATCTCTGCTCTCATCAATGTTCACATCGGAAGTACCGACTTCCGCGAGGGATCCATCAGTGTCTAGGCCGCTCCTTCTACTTCTTCCCTTCTGGATACGGTAACATCACACATGTATTGCATAGGTAAGGAGTAGGATTATACAGTATAAAATAAAGATTATATGATTCTAAATTGTGCCTAGTAAAATTGAATTAGGTTTAGCCTCTTCTATAATTGAACCGCATTTAGTTGTTGTGCTTAGAGGAATTCAGTTCCCCTCTTTCTGCAGTGACTGAGAGTGATTGAATTGCTTGTTCCTTTGCCCTCTCCGTGTGAATAGCCAATGATACTTAATGTCTGCTTCGTCACTTCCACTTTTCTTGCTCAGAAGAAGATTCCTCTTCTGTAAAAGACGTCATTGGCACGGATCGGATTAAAATGTTTAGGCTTTAGTTTCCGTGAATATAGAGAAAGATATTCAGGTAGGAGTGTTAAAAAATTCGCTGCGAGATGCATGTTTATCATAATTATGATCACGCTTCCTATTTATTATAGTAATTGCTTTCTTATTGATTGTAGTTGTTGATTGTTCTTTTCTTGCCTCGGGCGCGTTGCATTCTTGCTGGAGTGCATTTTTGCATTTGTTTTTACATCTAGTAGTTCATATTGCATGGAAAAATATATGAGCTGTTGATCGCTTCCATCCTAAACAATTTTTATTTTGAGGCAGAGAAGGTTGTTTCAGATGACTCTCAGCTTGTTTAGTGGTGGGGAGGGAGGGGAATGGGAGGGACAAAGGGTGGGTAGCCTGAGATGAATCGAGGGAGCAGGAGAGAGGTGGCGAGGGTCGGGGAGTCCGCGAGCTGGGAGGGGCGGAGATGACTGCAGTGCACGAGGCAGTGACGGGTCGTACTCTCCGAGGGCTTGGTTTGCATGAAGCGTGACGGCGCTGTCTATTCAGACTTCGTTGAAACTGGTCCAGGGCAACGATCATAGTGCGCACTCCGTAAATGTCGCGAAAGCAACATGAAATGACCCTCTGGACGTTTTTGGGAGAAATTCGAAGAAAAAACTCTTGGAAGAGAGGAAGTGGCTGGATCTGCACAGGAAAAAGCGATCCATTCTTCTAATATTACGCTATTCATCTTGCGTAAAAAGTCCAACTCTGCTCACATTTTAGTGCACAAGTTCAGATCACGGGAAAGATCTGCTGTTAGATCTCAGTCGCTAAATTACAGTTAAAGACGACTATTCAAAGTGAAAATTCTAATGAATGTTTCCATGAATACGATGACACTGAAATATAATTATAGAGTCCTATGAATTATTAGAGATGCATTATTCAAGATACAGGGCTCGCCACTCGTGTTTTCATCTTCACTCTTCTTTATCTGTCTATCTTCTATCTTTCTCCGTTCTCCCTTGCACCTGAGATGGTTGTCGGGGAAACCAGGTAGGGATGGATGAGAGAGCGAAAGAAACGGAGGGAAATAGCGAGCGAGAAAGAGAGAGCGAACAAGAAAGAGAAAAAAAGAGAGATAGTGTATGATCTTCGTGCTTCATCTCTTCTATTCGTTCGGACGGAAGTCGCTTCTTCTCCCTCTCCATGAATATAAGATTACTAATTGATTTAGTGTTAGAAATAAATGAATGAATAAACAAAGATGACGTCATCAGCTTCTCCTCTGATGTCTCCTCCTTTGATGTCGCCGCCAGCCAAGACATCTCGTCGGTCATCTGAACTCTTGAATGAGAATGAATTCGTGTTGCGCCAGCTCACGAAGCAGCACCGCACGTCAGTCACAGTGCTTCCTCTTCCTTCCATATCTGAATGTCCTTTCCCCCATCACGTCATTGTTGATATTCCCCTTCAGCTTCGAAAGCAGTGTGAACGAGAGAAGTGGCCTGTTCTGCCTCTGGTCCCTCGTTGTCTCCGTCGCCGTTGTCTACAATCTCATGGCTGCTACAATGCTCGTTTTCGAGGCCATGCGAGATGACTACTACATGGTATTCTATTTGATTCGCAGTGCCTGGATGGCAAGACAGCAGGAATAGATGTTAAAGGAGGTCTCCGGCGAATAAAAAATGTCTCGTTTTAACGTCTTATTCGGTCAGAATTGGCGAGAAAATGCGATTGGAAGTGGTCCGAAGGCACAAATTTGCCTCAATTCCGAGAAAAATGCGTTTAAATGGAGGATTACGGTACATCCTCTACCCTGAACGTTCTTTGAGCCCAGACTGGAGAACGATCACAGCTCGCCCTCAAAAGTGCATGACGGGAAGTAGTGCGAAAGTATAAAACATCACACTCTGACCCACACACATTACAGCAATTTGGCCACGTGTCTTTCAAGCTTTCATTTTCACTGTATTGAGTTGTACATACTAAATTTTGAATATTACAAATGTACATACTTTATGCAACGTTTGTGACAGTTAATGGACGAGACAGTACATCCGTCAGTTTTTGATTCAACTGCGGAGCAGCTTGAGAGAACCGTAGAACGTCGCCGGCTTCTGGACAGCCAGCGTGCATCGAAGGTCTTCAGCCAAGACACAGATGCCGAGGCACTTCGATGTTCGTGTGGTCGATGCGGCGTGGTCAGCGAGTACTCGACATCATACTGCTGCCAGTCGGTGCTGCGACATCCGGAGAAGCTTCTACGTCGAGGAAGGGAAGTGCTAGACTTCCTTCAGAGACTGCTTGGAGAAGACCCGGTCAACTGCGTCGCCGACTGTGATGCCTTCCAGAAGCAATTCTTGGACGAGAATGGGGCACGGCTTGCTTCTCGTTTGTACGATATGTACGAAGGAAGCAGTGCCAAGCCCATTCCGCCGACACCAACGGAACAAGTAAGAGTTGCTGGGAGAGAGGGAGAGACAGAGAGAGAGAGAGAGAGAGAGAGAGAGAGAGGGAGAGAGAGAGAGAGGGAGAGAGAGAGAGAGACAGACAGACAGAGAGAGAGAGAGAGAGAGAGAGAGAGAGAGAGAGAGAGATAGAGAAAGTGGCAAGGAATGCCTATGTAAAGCTGAAATGGAATGTATGTAATAGAACGAAGAAATTTATATAGATTCATTAGAAAAGAAAGTGATCACTACTACTTTGGTTTCAAACTTTAGGTCTAAGCGCTACGCAATCTATCGATGCCTTGCGGCCGAGATCTGGGGGAGGGCTGGCCGCAGCAACAGAGTGGAGTTTCCTGCTTGCGTCGTTATGGCTATTCGACAGAAGTGGCCAGAGCAGCATGGCCAATACTCCGGCTTTTTTGATGTCGAATAATGCATGTGATAAAGACTGTGAATCTCTAGTTGTCTGGACACAATAACACGTATATTTGAACGAAATTGGCGGGTAGTCTACGGTCTCAGGGGGCTTGGCGCCAAGAAACACAGCCTAAAGCAATAGGTGGTCGAAGAGGGATCATAACCATCTAGCTGATGTAGTCATTCGCCATGGTCTTGTCGGTGACATGTGTCATATGCGGTCAAACCAAGCTTATCGGAGAGATGACTATGTTCACCTCTCATCCCCATAAGAGACTGATGTGGATATCTGCTATCTGTTCAAACGACCCATCCCATGAGGCTACCCTTCGCCGGAATTTGTCCCTTTTCCTCGACTCCTACATCTGCCGTGCGCACTTCAACTCCGACAATTTCCGCCTCATAAGGAACAGGATTGAACGGCTTCCTGCAGCTCTTCCAATGCCATGTGTTGTGACTACAATTCAGGTTCGATATTGTTTTATTCATATATAAATATACATTCCTTGCGGAGAGAGAGAGAGTATTCATATAGTATTCATAGAATGCTTAGTTCAAGATTAGGGCGGAGCTTTCTTGCAAAATAAAGTTCATTTTTGTTTGCGTCACAAAGAAAAAGCACACTGCTAACATAATAACTATAATAGCCATGGCATTCAACTTTAAAATAAGAATACGTTATAGCAAATGGACACTAACCTTCCATGCCATCCCTTTTTTTCTCTTGCGAGTTGGCAGCACGACTTGTTCTCCATTTCGAAAGGGCCCGAGAACGTTTCTGCAAAAAATTCCTCACAAGCCACTTCAGTTCTTACAAGCTTATTCATAAATAAATAAATGAATCGGTCGAGATGTTAAAAGTATAAATATAACCGTGACTGATCTAAAGATAAGGAGAATCGCAAGAACTGCTTGCTTCTTATTGGCGGTCGCAGCTCTTCTACGCGAGTGCACTAAAATGAGCAAAAAAATAAGAATACAAGTGATCATTTATCACTTTGAATGGTGAACCACTTTCTGAACTAGAAATAACACAACTATTTCTCAAGTTTCAAAGTAATCCTGCAAATCAACAAGCAAGAATCAGGATTACGCAGCATTATTTTCGTCTTAAATAAAAGAACCGTCAATAACATTAAACTTAAACATAAACAATGAATGATTAATAAAACAGCACGAAAAGGCTCCGGCGCGTTCACAATCACAGCATTCCGAAAATGCCGGGTAGAGAACGGACAGCCGGTTACTGTATCTCAAAACTAGAGTCCCTTCCGCATGGGACACAATAGGTTCAAACGTGTATTTTGAACAGTATAGCGAAATATTCGCCGGAGACTTCCTTTAATGATGCCTCCTTGATATCTTTGATTCTGAACTTTCAGTCATGGCTTCTCTGGAACGGCATCGCAGATCTCGTCTATGCCCTTGATATTCTTGTGCTGTCGCGTAAAAGTAAGTATACAACTAAATAAAAAATTTTTTATTTGGTCAACAGGCTGCAAAAGAACGACGTTTTATTACTAAAGCATCGCTTTTATATACTAGTGATAATTTTTTTTTCATATTTTTACCGAGACGGCTTGAAAATGACCAGCCACTATGATATGATGATGGAATATCGAAAGAGGTAACTTTGCTACTCATAATCCATTCTCATATTTGAGAAACGCTTACGTTTTTGTTGGCAATTTGAGCAAACGGTTCTCTCTGGATCTTGCTTCGCTTTTCCCTACCGACATCTTGCTCTTCTCATATCCTGATGTCTCACTGCTCAGGTGAGATTAATAGCCTCCCTGGACACGACTTTCCCAATCTGTTGAGATGCAATCGATTCTTCAAAGCTTATCGACTAGTGGAGACATTCGCATTGGTAGAGCGTCGCCTGAGATGGCATGTCAGGCTTTTGAAATAATTATTTTAGTCCTCCTAAATATGATGGTGCCTTGCACACAATATTGAATCAGATTCTTGTGGACTAAATATAAATGAAATAACTAGTTATTGCATGCCTTGTAGATGAAAGATGAGTTGGCTGTAGCAGTTTGGGTTCTCGATCTTCCGAATCGTCCTTGTGAGTCTGCTTCTCTTTCATTGGAATGCCTGTGCTTACTACGCTCTCTCAGTCTGGTCCGTTACTGTCAGGCCCGGTTAGAAACGACAACTCCCTTGATGTGTCTGCATGTCTTCCTGATTGGTTGCCTCGACTTCATCAGACATGGGAGACTCCGATGACTGGCCCTTCGCTCTCGACCGCATCGGAGAAACCGTTCTTGCACAATGTGGAGCGTGCTATCGACCAGGCGATCTCTTCGACGAAGGGGGAAAGTGAGAGAAGAGATGTTTAGAAAATGGTAGAGACCATTTGTATTAAATACACAATACTCTTTAGGAACATTTCTGCTCGAGTGAGCTATGCTGACAAGTTGCACTCGTTCTGGAGTCCAGATCGGTTTGTTTAAGAGAGCCTCTCTGTTAGGGCCAAGATGGCCCTGCCCCGGGGAAAAGTGTTGGATTTTGATAACCAAATTTTTATGGGGGGTACCCATGCGTGCTATAAAGAAAATTTGGTGGTCAATTTTGTTATAAAATTTTTTTCTTTGACTGGGCATACAAAAGTATGCAAAATGTTTTAGTCAATATAACTTTCTATAAACTCAATATTTTTCATTTTTTATTTTATTTGTTGTGTATTCAGAAAGCGCACAAAAAAAGTAATTGATGACTTTCTGAAAAAGTTTCATTATTAACATGTTTTTTTATTATTTTTATTTTCAAAAAATCGGTTTTTTGAGCACACCGTCTATTTTACGGCCCGGTTCCAGGCTGGAGAATAGCTAAGATGAAAGAGGAGAAAAAATGACACAAGATATGGATTTATGAAGAAAATCGAAGGATATATATGTTTTGGAATTTTGACCTGAACCGAGTGCACTTGTATTTTCGCTGATTGAGATAAGTTAGTGTAACTTTTTTTAAAGTCTTGCTTTTTAAAAAAATTTTATCTCATCGAATTGGCCATTAATTTCTCTCCGAAAAAAGAATAGAACCAGTCTGCCTAATGTTACCCTTGAGCTTATAAATAAAATTTTATCTCTTTTGAACATAAATTAATTGGGTAATAACTACTGAAAACCAAATTTATGGGCCTTTGAGATATCCGGCTGAACCAATCAAACATATTATTAGATAGAACAAAGAATTCTGTATACCACATCCTTGTTTCATGAGATTTCAAGGATATATATTAACTTTTTACAAACTTTTTTTTCAAAAATTTATTTTTGTTTTTAAGCACAGTACACCTCGAAATGTCGAAATCAGTTAAATAGCCATAACTTTTTGTAAACTCAACGAAATTAAATTTTGAAAAGTTTTTTACGTTTAGCAATCACAGGGGCATAAAAAAGTCATACAAATGTTTTTGAAAAAAATTCATTTAAGGGGTCATATTGACACCCAAATGTATCGGAGGTGCGGTTTGGGCAAGAAAACGTTTCGAGCGCGCGAATACGACACCACCACGTGAAAGAGGAGCATTTAAAACCCCTAGTACAATGGTTGACTAAAGGATTGTAGGGCGTATTGGTATCCTAATTTCCGCCTGAACATTCACATTTGCTCAAACTCATGAGCAGGAAAATTGGCATAAATCGTTTCAAACTCAACAATGGGCAACATTAGAGTGATCATTCGATTTGTCTTCTTAAAACTAACAAAATAGTTCCAAAATAGGCATGAATTTGCTTTTAATTTCACTTTTTCAATACTTTTTTGGAAAAACCCTTTTTTCTGTGTCTTGAAATCGGCACCCTTTCGCCTGTTTCTGATATTTGTTGAGAAGGGCGCGCCATAGTTTTACCTTTGTAAGAAAGAGCATTTAATTTTACGTAGTTTACATAGGTTTTCAACTGAATTGGACGGCGTAATAGATGCGATTTTGCTTCCAGAAACTCCTAACTCCGCAAATTATCAAAATTTTAAATCGCCGAATCATTCCCGAGCAGGTAGTTCTTGAGCTAGAAACAAGATGGGATTGTTCACCAGTTGATTACATGCAGATATGGTATATTTGTGCAACATTACAAAAAAATAATTGGTAAATTATTTTTTCGTATCTCAAATAATTCCCCAATAACTACGGAAATGTAACTTTATGACTCATTTTCAAAGGAATTTCTGGAATTTATCTTTCACCACATGAAAGAACGGGTTTTTTGAACCTGTACAAGTGCCCAACACTTCAATATAGCTACAATCTTTTCGGTAATCTATAATTAGAGACAGAAATCCGATGACGTTTTTCGAAAAAAAAAAAGTTTTTTTTTTCAAATTGTTTTTTTGCCGTACGTTATAGGTTGGGAGAGAAGAAAGTCAATTTTATTCTTTATAATAATACTTTTTGCTTCATCATTTTCAATATACAGCTCAGAATAAGTCATCGTGAATTTCTGACTCAAAATAATTCATCGTTCCATGTCTTCCTGTTATTCTGAGCTGTATATTGAAAACGATGAAGCAAAAAGTATTATTATAAAGAATAAAATTGACTTTCTTCTCTCCCAACCTATAACGTACGGCAAAAAAACAATTTGAAAAAAAAAAACTTTTTTTTTTTTCGAAAAAAGTCATCGGATTTCTGTCTCTAATTATAGATTACCGAAAAGGTTGTAGCTATATTGAAGTGATGGGCACTTGTACAAGTTCAAAAAACCCGTTCTTTCATGTGGTGAAAGATAAATTCCAGAAATTCCTTTGAAAATGAGTCATAAAGTTACATTTCCGTAGTTATTGGGGAATTATTTGAGATACGAAAAAACAATTTACCAATTTTTTTTTGTAATGTTGCACATGTAATCAACTGGTGAACAATCCCATCTTGTTTCTAGCTCAAGAACTACCTGCTCGGGAATGATTCGGCGATTTAAAATTTTGATAATTTGCAGAGTTAGGAGTTTCTGGAAGCAAAATCGCATCTATTACGCCGTCCAATTCAGTTGAAAACCTATGTAAACTACGTAAAATTAAATGCTCTTTCTTACAAAGGAAAAACTATGGCGCGCTCTTCTCAACAAATATCAGAAACAGGCGAAAGGGTGCCGATTTCAAGACACAGAAAAAAGGGTTTTTCCAAAAAAGTATTGAAAAAGTGAAATTAAAAGCAAATTCATGCCTATTTTGGAACTGCTTTGTTAGTTTTAAGAAGACAAATCGAATGATCACTCTAATGTTGCCCATTGTTGAGTTTGAAGCGATTTATGCCAAATTTTCCTGCTCATGAGTTTGAGCAAATGTGAATGTTCAGGCGGAAATTAGGATACCAATACGCCCTACAATCCTTTAGTCAACCATTGTACTAGGGGTTTTAAATGCTCCTCTTTCACGTGATGGTGTCGTATAACGTTTTCTTGCCCAAACCGCACCTCCGATACATTTGGGTGTCAATATGACCCCTTAAATGAATTTTTTTCAAAAACATTTGTTTGACTTTTTTATGCCCCTGTGATTGCTAAACGTAATAAACTTTTCAAAATTCAATTTCGTTGAGTTTACAAAAAGTTATGGCTATTTAACTGATTTGGACATTTCGAGGTATACTGTGCTTAAACACAAAAATAAATTTTTGAAAAAAATGTTTTTGGAATTCCCATTGGGTGCTACAGTAACCCTTCAAATAAAATGAAAATCAAAAAATAATTTTATTCCCTGCACGCCCGTTGTCGAGTCTCTCAGATTGGCTCTCTTAACAACAACCGCCATAGTATCTGCTAAGAAGAACTAGCCATAATCTCTAGCATTTTCGTCTGGCCAACATCTCACTTCGCGAAAGAATATGCGCAGTCGATGTACTGGTCAGCCTTGACTATGACTACCCTCGGTGAACAGGTACTTCCATGATTCATTCACACTCACGAGCAATCGAGGGTTTCTTCAGCCTTCGCCTAATCTTTCGGAACAGAATCTCTTCGAAATCTTCGATACCATTATTGGTACGCATTGATTTGAAGATTGAAATGAATAGACTTTCGCGATCGACGAAATAACTTGAAGGGTTGCTAATCTTTGCTGTTATCATGGGCACCGTGGCTGAGTTGATCGCCTCCAGCAACGCCTTCAAAGCGTACTTCCAAACACTCGTTGACGGGCTGAAGGATTTCATGAGCTATCGGTTAGATCCTCTTGAGGATTATATACATACGTTTGATTGACTGATTAATGTACATAATGTAAGAGAATAATGATAACAGTGAAACATAGCAAAGTGTATATTTAACAGTATGTAGATTGCCAAGATTTGCCAAGATTTTGCAGTGGGAGGCATCTTACATGATTTGGCTGCGGTGTTGAATACCATTTATGAAAGCTTGTAATTCACCCGTTAAGTGAAGTGGAAGACAGAATGCAACAGCGCGTCCTTCTCTACTGCCATCACATCCTGCAGAGTGGCATCCTCGCAACTGATGAGGTTTTATGCCCTTGTGATTTTAGAACACTTGATGTTAATTTGATGGAATAGCGATATGTTTGAATCCTCTGGCAGCAAATGCGCGAGTGCGTGCCAGAAAAGCTGTTCGTCCGCATGAACTCTCACATGCAATCCACTGCTTTTGCTTTTAGCTCCTTCTTCGCAGTTTCTTTCCTTTCATTTGCATTTATACTTCATGCTTATTCTTCAGCAAGATTTTTTCTTAATGAAAAACATATTTGAAGCGGAAGGTTTGTTTCGGATAGACTCGACTGTTAAGGACCTCGAGCGTCCATTCCTGGGTGACTTAGCCTCTCGACTTCGCATGCAAAGCTACGGACCAAACGACGTGGTCACTGACGTTGGAGAATGGAATCTGGTGCTCAATTCAACCTATTTGGCATGCATAACCTATCGTGCTAAATGGCAGAATCTGCAGGAATTGTACGTTGTGTGCAGCGGCAGAATTGATGTGTTGGACAGTGGGGGAGAGCGGATTCGTGTGCTCGTCGAAGGAATTTTTTTTTCACTTTTTTTATTTCGTACTTCCAATCTTTTATGGCTCCTTCAAAACTAATGGGTGGAAACTCTAGTTCATAATGTTCAGTTATTCATTTTTACAGGTGACATCTATGGCGACACAACTCTTCTCTGGATCGATGGTCAGTGCGATTATCCAATCTGCAATATGTGATGAAATATGTGATGATTGCAGGCGATGCCACGGGCTGCCGTCGCCAACACAGACTTCGTGCTGTGGCCTTCAGTGAGGTCAAACATAGTGAACAATATCATTTGCATTATTTTGCTTTTTTCTCGAAATAACTAGAATGAGGACTGTCGCCCCTTCAAACTTCTCGTTTTTCGTCATGTTTTTTCACAGCGGGTTTCGCGCCCTGCGAAAGAGGAAATGAGTGGTTAGAAAGGGGGTTCTTTTGACTGTCCTCCTTGAGGTGTGCGTGCTGGCTCGCCGTTCTCTGCTCACTCTCCTCGATGACTTTCCAGAAGTGCGCGCCACACTTGTCAAGCGAGGCATTCAATCATTTTCATATACTGGAATAATTACTGTTGTGATCTTGCAATATTTCAAAACATTATACAAAAACATTATAACCTTAATCAGCTGTGGCTGACCTGGAACAGCGACGCAACGCTCGCAAAGCAACGGCGCGTCGACTGCAAAGACGCAGACGAAATGCAGCCGCAGACACAAAAGGTTTCTTGTTTAATCACGTCGGTGAAATCTGTACGAAAAGATGTCGATTGGAGTGAATGTAAATAGCAGTAACTGCAGAGCAAGGCGGAGTTCTTCCGGCCGCGTCGACGGATTTGCTGGACGGAGTGACGCTGGCTGAGCGGATTGAGATTGTTCGTCGCCGCTGCAGAGTCATTGATGAGCTTCTCGATGACACCAGAACGCATTTCAACGTTATTTTTGCTCTCCTTTTCCTAAATCGTTAGAGAAAGAAATTTACATGGATATGCCTGACTTTGCTTGAAAATATTTTTTCGGAATTTTAGCACTGCGTGGACGAGCTGAAGCGGAATGTACACTCACTCGAGAGAAGTGTCGCAACCCTTACACGCTCATCGTGATCTGTGGACACTACAAAGGAAGCAGAGTCGCGCTAATGAAGTAGTCTACCAGAATGTACTTACTATGTACATATACATACATTATTTAACATTTACTCCTAGCTCGTTCATCGAAATATAATAAGAACCCGCGTTCCTTGCTAAGGAATGCTGCTGACGTTTGCAATTGATAGTAGTGAGAGAGAGAAGGAAAGTAATGGGTAAAAGAGAGCAAAGCTCTGTTCTAAAGGTCACTCTCCCCACACTTCTCGAATGTTCTCCTCTCTTCGTTCCACTTTCTACAACCAAGGAGTTTCAAGTAAAGAATGAAAATAGCGCGAACTTCATGAACTCATAAAATAACTGCATATCCATAATTGCATGTTAAGATAAGGTTAATCTAAATACAATTGCGAGCACGAATGTGAAGAAGATTATTCAAATTTGGAGAAAAGAGTGCAGCAGCCAGGGTGGAAAAATCCAGGAAACTTACAAAGTCATATTTCATTATAAAATGTGTTCAACTTCTGTCGCGGGGGCCGGCCAGGGCCACAAGAAGAAGAGAAGAAAACCATGCCCTCAAGGGCGGAGATGCTCTGCTGCCACGCGGGACTTGAAGAATATACATTGACGATATGCATATGAAGATAATACATTTGCCTGGCCGGCTCCTCGGGGAAAATTGTAATAATAAACGAGTCAATTACCATGTGGTTAAAACCAAGGCATTAAACAGACAAGTTTATTTACAAGAGCCTCTTACAGAGGAAATAAACAAGGTAAGTATGCTAGCATAGTACAGAAAGATGAGAGAGAAGAAGGGGTACCAGAGCAATGCTCTGGACCCGCTGCTCCTTACGGAGCTAGAAAGAGACACTGCAAGAAGGTAACACTGAAGATGCCGGGACTTTGGCAGGGGAAGGTGAGAAAAGAAGTGAGGGAGAGCTCGTGTGCGCCCTAGACACCGAGACTGGTCAATCAATATGACAAGGGCCTATGCCTAGTAACGAGAGAGTGTTATGAGTGAAGAGAGTGGTTAGAGATGCAGAGAGCGAGCGAGATGAGCTAGGGGATCTGGCCTCTGCTACAAATGCTAACACACTATCTACAGTATGAACGGCACTAAAAGGCCTAACTAGCACAAAACACAGAGAAAAAAGAAATCATAAACTGCAAGTTTATGACAACTTCAATAGTTCTAAACACAATAAGTTGGTAATTATATTAACCAATAACTGTACTGAAATGGAAAAGATCGGAGACTTTCCGCATGGAAAAAATGTTGCGTAGGTCCTTTGGTCGAGAACATTAACATCTCTTGTAAAAGTTCTTGGAAAGGGAGTGGAAATCTCTCGATTTTTCGATGTATTTTCTCGACCGAGTGGCGAACTTGTTTTCTCTTCGAGTGAAACGCGAAGGTTCCGAAGGAAGCAAGTGCTAATTGAGAAAAGAAGAGCTTTAAAAGGCAAGTAGAGAGCTTTTCTCTCTTCCCTCCTGCATTATAACGCTCTTTCATCTCGTTTCTTCCGCGAGTAGTACTGTACTCGTCCACACTACATCTATCAATCACTTCAATTCACCCAGCGAGAAGACAGAAAAAGGACATCGCGAGCTGTTTGATGGGATGGAAGTTTCGAGAGCATCGGAAAAAGACTGTGAGAAAGTGAGAGAGAATGAGATGGGATTAGAGCCTCGCGGCATATAAAAGGTGGACGCCCGAGTCGTTCAGCGCAAAAGAGTCGCACCGTTTGAAGAAGCTTTCTCTTCCAGCCTACAATCCTCTCTCTATTTTTGCGCTCTCGATACTATGAAGGCACTAGATGGGTTTCATTACCTACTATAATCTGATATAACAAAAAAAATTTACATTCATACTACCTTAACAGTCTTTCCTGTTCATCTCTCTCTCCCTCTCTCTCTCTCTCACTCCCTCTCTCTTAACCCTTATCAGGAGCACAGTACTCCCGACGGTTCCTTTCAGGACCAGGATGAGTAGCTGGGCAGTGGGCGTGGCGTCTGCCGGGACGTTGGCCGTCGTTTTCGTTGCTCTTCTGACGTGCGTTTCCATCGTGAATGATCTGAAGTCGCTGGAGGCGGAAGTGGAGGAGGGAATGGCTGAGATAAAGGTCATTTAGCTGTCATAGAATCGTGTACTCTGAAGCTTCTGCTCTGCAGATGGTGGCTGGCGACACCTGGGAGCGTCTCCTGCAGCTGCACACAAACCCCTCCGGCTCCTCGGATGCCCCGCCCACCTTCGCAACTCTTCTCGGCCGCAACAAGCGTCAGGCCTCTTGCAACTGCGGAGCTCAGTCCCGTGGCTGCCCCGCCGGCCCACCGGGACCTCCCGGCCAGCCTGGGCCTCGTGGAAAGGTAATAACTGGTGGAAGGGCTGCCCCACTACGATGACTTGAGCGTGGTTTGTACTCTCATGACGAGTGATTGCTTGCAGGATGGCGAACCCGGCCATCCCGGCCGAGCTGGCGCATCTGGCATCGCGGTCTCCGTCACTCACGATCTGCCTGGTGGCTGCATCAAGTGCCCGGCTGGCCCCCCTGGTCCTCCCGGCCCTCAAGGCCAGCCCGGCCCTGCCGGCCAACCTGGAGGACCTGGACACCCTGGACCAGCTGGAGCGCCTGGCCGTTCCGGTCCCATGGGTCGCCCTGGTGCCCCCGGCGGCCCCGGACATCCCGGTCGCCCCGGAGGCCCTGGCGCGCCCGGCCGCCCCGGAGTCGAGTACATGCCAGGCGCCCCCGGCCAACCCGGCCGTCCCGGAGGACAAGGGCCACAAGGACTCGCTGGTGCGCCTGGTCATGATGGTCGGCCAGGAAACGATGGCCACCCTGGTGCGCCCGGCCGACCCGGCCAGCCCGGCCGTGCCGGAGCTCCTGGGGCTCCTGGCGAGTGTGGATCTGACGGAATGCCCGGCAGCGACGCCGCGTACTGCCCCTGCCCCGCTCGCACTGCCTCTTTCTCCGCTGGCAGCAACGAATTCAGCCAGGCTGGCAACAACGGAGGCAACGGTTTCAGCCAGAACAGCGGCTACCGGCGATTCCAAGCTTAGACTTAGCTGTTTTGTATATTCATTTTTTTCTTTTGGATAAATTTATGCACGCATTCTTCTTAATTGAACCAGTTGCACTGAAGATGCACACCAGAATGGAAGAACAGCCAAGAAAACGCGGAGGGCGATTAAGCAGAAGCATAGGATAGCTGTAATTCTCTCATATATATATACAAAGAGAGCTTGCGATATTCCAAGTCTATTTACTAAATTCATAATGAGATTCTGGTTTGAAAATAATGCAATTTATCCCGACCGCTTGAGAATGTTGTAAATTCCAAGTAATCACGGTTTGGCTCATGCTTGGAAAGGCAGAAAACAAGTCGTATACAACCTTCTCATATAATAAAGCACTCTCTCAAGTTAGCTGCATGTAATTACGAGCTGTCAAGGGACAGCTCGTAATTACATGCAGCT
Source organism: Allodiplogaster sudhausi (assembly GCA_945643635.1). Taxonomy (NCBI): domain Eukaryota; kingdom Metazoa; phylum Nematoda; class Chromadorea; order Rhabditida; family Diplogasteridae; genus Allodiplogaster; species Allodiplogaster sudhausi. The sequence goes on from CALZFC010000015.1 coordinate 4,054,883, forward strand.
AACTTGAGAAATGCAAGAATGAGGAGGCAACTGAAGAAGCATGGCTAATGTCCGCAAGAATTCACACTTTGTCTCAATCATTATTATTCTTTATTGGCAGTGCACCCATGAATGCCCAGAGGCAATGCACACGGCGAAATCTAATTACCAGGCACTCCAATCTATTACCGTATGCATGAATCTTATCTTGCCATTAACTATTTCACTCAATGCTGCATCAGTGACCAGAATGCTGCCTTTAGGGAATGCACAACAACACGTAAGAAAAGGTCGCTGCTTCAGTCTTCTCTTGGTTTTCTCTGAATCGGACTCGCACAGATTATTAGCACAAACCTCATCTTTTCAATAGAAGCCAACGGAATTTTATGTACATTTCCTGCATTAGAGGACCACTAACCATGATGAGTAGAAGTGGAATCTAGAGAGTGTTGAGTGAATGGTGGGCGTGCGCATTCCCGTGCTGGTGTTCGTGTCTGCGCAGCTGATCTCCCTCCTCGCGAACGCGTTGCTTCTCGTCGCGAGCGGTCGGCGCGCGTTGGCTCCTTCCGCTTCATCTTCTACGCCTTCGCCGCTCTCGACATTGGCTATTCAACCATCTATGCAAATAATTTAAAGAGACAAAAATCTGAATTCTGAATTCTCAAATACTTCACAAGACTTGCTGTGCAAAATTGCTTTATTCATAGTCATTGCTTTAATCATTGCACTTGATTCAAGCATTCTGGTCAACTCACTCGAGCGCTGCGCGGTCGGCTCTCTTTTTCTCTTCCGTGTTCACCCTCTTACTAACTACTCCAACAACTGATGAATTCTACTGATCCCCCACCCGTAAGAATGTCGTCTTTCATCCTTTCCAAGGATCTCGTTCAGGTAGTTTTTTTTCAAAAACAAAAAAGTACATCATAGATAAGATTTTGGTACAAAAAAGTACATCATAGATAAGATTTTTCAGTTACTCCTGCTCCAGCAAAAAAAAATTTTCTGGTCAAACAAGATTGAGAACTTGGTATTCAAATGTGACTAAATACTATTTAATTGAAGACAAGTGAGCTGTCTGACTTCCGTCACTTCGAACTGAGCGGGAACGAGTCGATCATCGAAGGGGATCTTCTCTGCTTCATCAGTGTCAAGGTTCACTTTTACAGCACATTTATATTCCGTGCGGGAAGGATATTTTAATAATGCTTCCAGACGGTTAACTTTACAGCGTTGGTGGGGCATGCGAAGTGGGAAGAAGGCCAGCAGACACTGCGCGCTCTCTCGCAGTGGCTTCCTGCTCATCTGGATCTCGCACACCAAAGGCACTCTTTTTTTCATTTCAATTCTGCCATCAAAATCTAATATTGTTTCAGGATTCGTGCTGAGACTTCGGAAAGCAGAGAAGGTCTCCGTTTTGACTGAAAATGTGAGTGGCAGCGGAGGCGGCAAGGTTAACTTCTGTTCCCGGTTCTATTCAATCCTTTTCTAATCATTCAGCTGCTTTGTACCATCAAAGTCTTCTTCCCATTCGGAATGGTCAATCTTCTGATCTCCGGAGATGCTGAGAAGGTAGCTGAAAATATTCACAAAAAAGGCTAATAATGAAATAAATCTGCTCTCTTTGCTAGCCTTTTAAATTATTAATATACTGTAGATTCGCGGCTGGCGGGAGGGAATCACTGCGGCATTCGAGAACCGCCTCTCTAAGACAATTACAAGCGGAGCTGACGAAGGTACGACGGAAATGAAAGGGAAGCAATGTCTAAGATTGCCTATCGTGAGCTCATATTAATGTTTTCATCATGTAGGACGTGACACCCCGAAGAGCCCGTACCTTTCATCTGATTCGTCGCACGAGGTTAGTTTCTATAATTTCCGATCTCTTAAGTCAAGGTTGACCATTTGAAGGAGTCTTCCGAGGAGCAACCGCAGCCCCTCCCTGAGGCCGTCCCCGACTCGCCCATTCTCTCCTCTCCATCCAGCACTCCCTCTTCTCCAGTTCCCGATCTCACTTCCGCACCATCAGGGGGTGCAAAAACTGCATGTGAAAAGGTTTCTTCTAACCACTGTTTCACGCAACCAAAATACGGAATTGAAGATAAATATACACAGTTCTTTATTGTATTAGAGAGTCGACTTTATTAGATACTCTTGAACCAGCTTGATTATATTCCGCTCAAAATGATTAACAGTCGGGGACGAGCGAGGTGCTGTCCCTCTCCTCCACTGTGATGCGTCTCATCGCTGCCCGCTCTGCCGCCGTCTCTGACCGCGTCAAGTACAACGAGATCGACATCGAGGTTACGGTAGACTTCCGTTTGAGAGCAAGTTTAAGGTCTAATTTCAGATTCGGAAGAATCTTGCATCTCTGCGCAGCGTCACAGCGGAACTGGCCAAGCGGAAGGAACGCTACCAGAAGCGCCCTCCCAGCACCTTGTTTGCATATTCATCCATTCCAATTCAAGAGTGACGAGTTTTAATCGGAGAGGAAGAGAGGGCCGAAGGGAAAGAAATCCAGTTATTAATTCAGCGTCCACGACTCATCCAACGAGACCAGCCTCTGAGCGTCTTCCTTCTTATACATTTTCCCTTCTCTTCTCTCAAGGAGTCTCACCGTCCTTAGCTGACTAATTTTCAAGCTACTAGATAAAAAAAATTAAACACGTCCTTTTATATGCATATATATGTACATATTTAACGTCTTCGTTAACAGTAGTGAAAATGGAAGAGGCAGCATAATAATGAAGAAATTTTTATTAAATGGCATCTAGCGAACAATTAGAGGAGGTATACACGGTAGCAGAGATGATCGCCAAATGAAACTATGAACTCTTTATTTTGGAAGGAGAAATTTAAAAAGGTTCAAATAACCGTGACAAAGTAATATGGCAGTTTTATCATTGACGGGCGTTAAAGGAGATCTTCCGATGGTCTTATCATCCTGAATCGACGATGATCTGTTGTGTTCCTCTGGTACCCATAAGCTGCAATGAGAATGAGAATAGTAGAAAAAATGTAAGCGCAGTGGGGCCTTACATGGATGAAGTTGTTGGTGGTGTGTTCGAGGAGGAAGAAGTGGCGGAGAAGGAGAAGATGGAGAAGATGCAGAAGAGGAGCAAGGAGAGTGAGAGGAAGTGACAGAGGAGTGGTGGTAAGAGGAAGAGAGGCCAGTCGATGCTGAACATTAAAGGATTGCACCTGCAATCGTTTACTTCAGAAGGGAACGCTAACTGGACGCCGCGCAGTCGGACGCCGCGCTTTCCGCAGAGTGGACGCCGCGTCTCTGGCGCCAGGAGTGACGAAGGCATTTGAGGAAGAGGAACAGCTGGAGGGTCAGAAGTACCACTGCGACAGAGGCAGCCGAGAGAGCGTGCAAACGAGAGAGACAGAGAGAGGAAGACACATCCAAACACCGAGATTGCAGAGCGCCGTCCACTGATTGCGGCACTGCCAAAGAATTCCAGAAATTTCTTTCTAAGTGCAAAGATTTCTCACTGAAGTGCTTGGTTCGAAGCAAGGAACTGACGATTCTCCTGTGCTGTTTCCTTGTCTACGCTGTCCAGCTGCACTGCTTCTCCGTCCACAATCGTCAGTGTGCCAATGGTGACACTTCTCTCTCGACCGGGGCGTTTCTAAACCTTTTTTCATTCCAAAACAGCACAACAAAGATTTTTTATATTAGTTTAATTTGTTGTTCTCAAACTGAAATGTATTTAACCGATGGTTTCCGCGCCACTTCCTTTTCCAGACTGCGCGCGTCGAATTGCGGCCGGAGCCTTCTCATCATGCTGCCAAGCTCTGCCATGGACTGTCTTCTCCTTCTTCCGTGACTCTGGACTGCCTCGATGGAGTCTTCGTCTCCACTCTCGCATAACACCTTCAAAAAGTCTTCCTTGTCTTCCTGAGAGAAAGAAGACTCGAACCGGCGGGCACTGCTCCAGGCAGACATCCACCATGCAGCGGACTCGCACGCGACGCGACCCGTCGAAGCGGAACACCTAGTAAATATCGCACTTTAATCCCATGTCATTCTTTACTGCTATTCATGTCACATGTGGTTCATTTTATCAAGCTCTAAGTCTTCTCCTTGATTGTCGGCCAAAGAAGGAGTAGCATGCCTTCATCTTGGTGCTGAACCCTCCAGCCACAGCAATGATCGGATAGCGCATGAGCCGAGTGCGGACTGTCTCCTCGGGGCATCTCAAGGGACATGGAATGTTCTTCTTCCACTTGGCTCCTCCACCAACCCGTCCTTGACGAGAGTAAGTGGCTCCGGCTGAGGGTGTGGGCCACCGATTCGCTCTGCCACGCACTCGTTGACGAAGTAGCCGAGGCGAGGCTCCTCCCCCTCCGCCTTCTCGTGGATCGACCAGCGTAGTTCCACCTGGAATCGTAGGGAGTTGGACAGGAAGAAGAAAGGATGGAGGAACTCGCCTCTTCCCCTAAGGCGACGGAGGAGACCGGAGCGCCTGCCCTGAGAATGCTCATGGAGACTCGGCCACTCCCCGCAGCCTCCGATGAGCCGCCGCTTGAGCTGAACAGGGATGTAGAACAAAAAACTCCGCGACCAAAGAATTTTTTGGGCCAAAAAAACCAAAAAACCGGTTTTTTTTGAGGACAAAAAACAAAAAGAAGAAATTTTTTGTACAAAAAGCAAAAAATAACAAAAAACCAAAAAAAAAGTTGCATTAATCGTAATTTTAGAAGAGAAAATTGGTTAATTTCTTGATCTACAACACCCATAACACAATAAAAGTCGTAAAACAAATTCGGAAATGACGATTATACTAAAAAGTGATATAACGAGTTGAGAAATTAGAACCCTCTAATCTTAAAATTTTGCTGGAAGAAGAGACATCCGAAAGATTTTGAGTAAAAAGTTTTTTTGTTTTTTTGGGCCGACCCCAAACAAAAAAACAAACAAAAAAGTTTTTTGTTAAAACCATAAAAAAATCAAAAAAACCAAGAAAAAGACAAAAAACAAAAAACTGCAACCCTGGAGCTGAAGTAAAAAAAGATAGTTAAAATCCCAATTTAAATCTAGAATAGATCTTATAAGTACTACTAAGATGTTTTATTCAATAATAAATTACTCAAGCTCCAGCTTCTCGTCGTCAGCGAGCGAAGAAAAGTCGCAGGTGACGTTGAAAATACGATCGGATGACGTCATGAGAGATGGTGCATTCAATGCATTCCGCTGCACAACAACGACGAAGGACCAGAAGTCAGGCCGCTGAAAGGAAGGGGAAGAGGACATTCATTGTCACTCCCTCGTGAACAATTCAGCATAAGAGAGAAGACAATGACGGAATGATACAATTTCCTCTCCCGGACAGCGTGGAGAGGGATCGTCGCTGCGAGGGAAGGGAATCTCCAGAGTCGCTGAGGCTGCGCCCGTGAAGAGAGTGCGGCAGGAAGAAAACGATTCTGCAAGGCCGTAATCTTGCACCCAATCCCTGAAGGAAAAATAAACACAATATAACCAACCCTTGACGAAAACAGCGCCTGTGGTGGGGTGCTCGAACTCGAGAATGAGTGAGATTCCCGAAAGTCGACACTCCGTGCGCATTTCTGGAAATACATACATACATTTCATATTTCACTATATTTAGATTCGTTTTAATATTTTCAATCGCTTTTAAATCTATTCCCATGGAAAGAGAAAGTCAGTAAAAGTCTGACGTGTATGCACTCGTTGCTCTTCTTGCTGCGGCTGCTCCCTGAATACGGTGGCAGAGGAGTCGTCCATGCTGTCCATCAACTCGTTGCTGCTCAAAGAGTGGCTCTCCAGGAAATTGTCCAGCCCGGCTTCATCGATTGCCTTAAAAATACAATAGATCGGTCGTTGGTTTTTTCAACAAGAATGATAAACGAGGACATATTTTGGTAGCAAATATGCCAGTGGCTTTGTGGAATAAATTTGTAAACTTGTTTTGTGTGAATAGCTGGAGAAAGGCAGCAGAGTACCCTGTGGTCGTCCTTCTGCGGCCGCGTGGAGGGGTCATCGAAGATGCCATTCTCAGCTTGCTGAGTGGTTGGGAAAGGAATGGGAGAGACAGAGGGAGGGAAGACGTCGACGGGAAGAGTGGAGAGAGCAGGCGAGGGGGTGGCGAGGGTCGGGAAGTCCGAGCTGGGAGGGGCGGAGATGGCTGCTAGGGCGCGTGCTGGCGGCGGCTCATACTCACAAATCTCAAGAAATCAACATTTCAGAATGGCATTAGGATTAATTCTTTTCACATTTGTTTTGATAATTACATACTTTGTCAAAGTAATCAGAGCTATTGGCTGCCATGAAATGGGAAGGCGTTGTGTACTGGGACTCTTCACTCAGATAGCACTCGTCCTGGAAAACGTAAATTTTTCGGAAAATAATTTCTCTATAATAACGATTTTTAGAAAATCAAATGATCAGACTGAATGGAAGAAACAATGGATTGTACAAAGAGTGACCAATTCGTAGTTGAAAGTGGCGGAAGAGCAGCTGTCGGCCGCGTCGATGCAGGCCTCCAGACACACGTTGACACTCGCAGTTTCTATCGTCTGAAGCAAGTACTCAGAACTGATAATCAATCATTCGAACCTTCAGTGTCGAATTCGCGAGCTGCCTGTTCACAACGACCTCGAAGCTAGCTTCCTTGCATGTCAGACGAGCTCAAGTTAGGGTCGCACCATTATTCAAACCTTTGTAAGGATTAAACTGGCCAACTTCGTAGGCAGCGTTTCTCGAGATAGGATCCGGAAGAGATTGCAGACAAGGCAAAGGAGTCGCTTGCCTGAGGAATATTATGATCAGTAAACTTTAACATAAATATCAAAAAGAAAGACCTTATTTGAGGGAAGAATGCCAGAGTCAGCCGAGAGATGGCATTCCTTCTTGCCAGAAGAGTACACAAAGGCGCGACAGGGAAATCTTTCGCCGGCAACTCCGTTTTCCTAACAACGATGTATAATATTCTCTCAGATTCTATACTCTTTTCTCTCTCCCTTTCTAGCTCATATTTTTTCTCTCTCTCTCTCACTCTCCCTTTCTCGCTCTGACCAGACAGAGTCGTCGGCAGTCATCATCATCCATGCTCTCAATGATGACATCCTTGTCATGGCCGATGGAGAAAGTCTCAGAGCGGAGCCAGTGAAGAGTGGCAGAGGATGGTGAGCAGGCAACTAGAGCACTCCATTCTGAAACAGTTCTAGCCTTCTCTCATTCCCACCGTCGTGGCAGTTGTTTTCGAAGTAGTCGACGACCACGTCCTCCCCCTCGGGAACGGGCGCGAAGAGAGCGGCGGCCGTGGAACGAGTCTCTCTGTTCAGAATGCACTCACCACTCTCGTAGAAGAACATCACAGAGTAACAGGTCATGTTCAATCTGGTAAATGTTTTAACACTTTCAACTTCAATGATTAAGCAGCGCAATGAAAGTACAAAATGAAATACTTGTGAGAGGCAGAGAGACAGAGAGCGAGGCAGTGGCTGAGTTGGCCGGGGGGCACCCTCTGCACCTCGAGAGCGTGGCCCTGCAGCGTGTGCTGCGGGAAACGCTCGAAGACGTAAGGAGTCGGGCAGAGGAGCGAGGCTGCACAATTATATATGTACATGTAGATATAATCATTCAGATGTTATTTTGAATTCGTGGAGGTTATGAATTTGTGAAGAGTGAAAGTAGCTAACGAGGAAGACAGACGCGTTCGAAGAAAGCGCGGCCCTTGTCAGTGCGAGCGAGGACGGAAGAGCCGAATGGCTGGCCGCTGCTCGAGTGAAGAGAACACTCTTGCACTGCCGAGTCGTACTCGAACGACGCGCACTTCACTCCCTCAACCACTTACTCGTAGAACAAGTAAGACTATTCTCTTCTGGTATCTAGAATACGAACAACCTAGAATGGACACCTTCTCATTGTTCGTGCAAGCGGCGGCACATGAGTTGAGGGTCAATTCCTTGAGTGTGGCAGGTGCAAATTCCATGAGCCTCGCCCCGTCGGCCCTCACATAAGTCACCTCCGTTCCGTCCTCACAAGTCATTGCTTCAAGATTTTTTTTTGCAAATAGTTTATATTTTTAATTGTGAAACAAAATAAGATTCAAGCAAAGGAAAAATCCATCAAAGATTCGAAGAATAATCTTACCGTAAACCAAGCAATCCAATAACAAAAGAAATAATAATGCACACGCGAGCAGGAGACGCAGACGAGAGGGCATTTCTGAATCGACGACAACAAAGAGTAAAAAAGCATTGGCAATGAGTAACTAAGTGGTGAAAAGTAAACAACTTCGCTCATCACTTTATTCTTCATCTCATCGTTGATAATATAGATAATGTTGAATAAATAAAGTGAATCTCATTATGAATTGCTATGAACACTGTGGAGAAGGCAAAAGATGGGGAGAGTGCGCAGTGGACAATAAAGAAAAGGGAAAGACGCCAAAGAGTGAAAGAAGCAGAGGAGATAGAAGAAAACGAGTGAAAGCAGTAATAACCTTGTCGCTACTTTCGCTCTCACTTGGTCACTTCCTGACCCCGTTTCCGAACCTCACAGGCAGCTGCAGGCTGTGGGAGATGACTGCGAAATCTAGCATAGCGAAACCAGGTATGAGGCCTGGTTCTGGTTATTGGAGTTGGAGTAGAATAATTAGTGAGTATAAGTCTGAAGGAGGCTTGAAGAGAGAATAAATGCGAGGAGGGATAGGGAGAGAGACCGTAGGCCGAGTGGAAGAGAAAGAGAGTTTCGCCAGTTGAACCAATTTATGTACTCATGGACTTCATCCTTCTGGCTCAGTCCATTATATTGATGAATAACTTTCCATCGAGGGAACTTTGAAATGCAATCATTTGGAATTGCAGGTATCTCTGATGCTTTATCATGTTAGTAGATCTTGAAGGTTGGTGGGTGAGAGGCATGGTGTGGAAAGAAGAATATAGAAAGGAAAGAGGGAAGGGAGAATGTGGCAGAAGAAGTTGCGAGGGATCTCTGTTGCATTCGTCAAGGGCTCGGAAGACGCTCCAGGATCTTTGTCACCTGCAATGAAGGGAGGTAACTGGCAGGCAGCTGTCCCTGACAACCTCGGCATTGTAGAGGGCGAGTGCGGCGTGGACACTCTCAGCACTGGCAGACCGAAGAAGGAGGAAGGAGACAGTGGCAGAGAGCAGGCAGAGATGAGTCTGCAAGGCAAGGGGAGAATGATGGAGAGGCCAGAAGAATTGCATTCAGTGACCATGAGAGCATCCTGAGAAGCAGAAAGCGGAGCAGCATTGGCTGGAGAAGCAGGAATCAGGGGGATAGCGAGACGAGAGGGAGCAGGAGCACAGTGCTGCAGAGGGAAATACAGACGATGAGGCAGGGAAGACATTTTGAATTGCCACTCACGAGATGCTCCGCTTCGAGGTGCTGCTTCACGAAGGCGATGCTGTTGCTGGAATAGAAGGGACAGAGGGGGCATTCCACGCCAGCCAAGGCCGTTTCCTTCCCGCTCTTCCGTGGCCGCTCACTCTGGCATGCCTCGTCTTGGTAGACGGTTGTCTTATCCTCCCTTTCTTCATTCTTCTCCGCCACATAGGAAGTCATCTGCTAAAGCCTTCCTTTCTTTACGCGGGAGTGTGATTAGCTGACAGTGAGCATGGAAGAGGGAATGTCGAAGAAGTGCAGACGAGGCCCCTTGAGCAGCTCCTCGGAAGCAACGGGAGCAGGCAACGCAAGAGGGTTCTTCTTGTAGAGAACGACGCTCTTGTTAACATTCGAGAGCGTCTACAAACAGTTCAGATATTTTTCCCTTTATTTTGTAAACATTTTTTAAATACATTCCTTCTTGGAATGTTGGGAAATAAATGCGATTATGATAATGCCCCTGTAAAAGCGAACGGTCTGTTCTGTCGATGGCTTCCACTGGAGGGGCGCGACCTCAGGCGATGACTTCGTATTCCGAGCAAGAATCTGACAACCATCGCATTACTCACTTGCTTAGGAGGCACAGAAGATGGCTGACCATGTTTCCGAAGGGAGGGCGCACGAAGGACTCACTCGAGAGGGCACGATGCGGCTAAACTAATCTGTCATTAATGTGCTTGATGTATCTGCAAAATAAAAATAGTGCAAGAGCGGACCGCCCCGAGAGGCTCGCTGATACGGAGAGCGCTGAATTTCATCGCAAGGTTTTCCATTGACGGCAGGTCCTGCAAAACTCGTGGTTTCACGGAAGTGGTTCGGTTCACAGTTGCCTAAAACGTGGCTCCAGAAAGTTGGAGCCAATTGTTTTCTGCTTGTTACAAAGTCACAAGCCCGCAAAATATGACTCGGCCAAATTTCGTGCGCTGTAGGTTCCAGGTATTCTATTTCGCACGCTCTCTGATTGTAAGACGACGAAGGGATAACTATTTGCGGGCGTGAACTCAAAATGGCCCTAACGTACCACTGTAGAAGCATTCGGTACTCGATACTTCCCTCCTTTTAGTCTTGTAGTCTCATTGTAAGAACTAGCCAGATCAAGCGATTCGATGTGTTGAGTCATGACAGGGAGGCTGTGGCTGGAGTGGGAGGCACTGGGAGGGCAGTCGAAGAGACTCCATTCCCCCTTCTGCTGCTCGTTCTCCTCGACCTTCTCTGGTAACTCACTCCGGGATTCCTTGTCCTGGCAGACGGTTGGTTGCTCTTCCTTCTTCTCGTCACCATTCTCATCTACTTCGATGATTCGAATGCTTGGCTGAAGGTAGTTTCCATCCAACGACTTCGCCTGCTCAGCGAGAATGGATTGGATTGGCAAGATGAGAAGGGCCTGAGAAAGAAGACCCACCGTAGCAGACGAAGAAAGCTCGAGACGGCGGCGCAGCTGGTTCCGGAAGACCGGATTCCACTCAAAGCCGGACTGCAATAAAGGAAGGTTGGAAGGCAAGGCATGACTGGAACTGTTCACTTAAGCATCATTCCAACCTTCGCGGTCGAGGCCGCTGGTGCCTGGAGGGCCTTTTGGGTTTCTGCAAATGGTGCAATGAGTTACGGGTTGCACTGTTCCTTTGCTCACCCTCAGTCCCGGGGGTGTCCTCCACAACTTCCCGATTCTCCACGCCAGCCACAATTCCATCCCGCCAAGTGCGAACCTAAAATATCCTTTCATTTCCTGGTTGCTTCATGGAATTTAATTAACTGTTCTCAAATGAAACACTCTTGAATATAGAATGACTTTTTATTGTCGGGGCTATAAAAATGACACAGTTGGAACCTTGTCCGTTTCGCCCGAGAACATAAGGTTAACCGTCCCGAATGAGAAGTGAACTTTGATGCGGCAGACTCGCTGAAGGAATGATCAATTCTGTCCACGTTTTCAATGAAGTGGTCTTTGAGTGTAATCTTTGCTGACCCTGACTCCTCCAGCCCGAGCCCTGACATTCTCCGTTGCCGTTGAGACGTTGCTCGCGTCACAAAGCCGCATCACGAATCCTCAAAATAGAATGTTGTTGTGGATGTAGAAAAGGGTAGCTTGCCTTTGGTGTGCTGCATCCAGATGAGGAGGAAACCGCGGCGAGTGAGAGCGCAGTGCCGAACGGCCACCTTCGAGGACGAACTGCGGATCCAGCCCTGCAAGTCTCTACCATTCTCTGCTTATTTCGTCTCGTCTGATCTGCTCAGCGGGCGCTAATGCCAGCACGAATCTCACTTGAAACACTTTCCCACATTCCGAATGCTAATCAACATAAATCCTCTGCTCGCTTCACTACCATCGCTATCTTGGCGCTTCCATCTGATAAAATGGGGGCCTTCTAACCTTGCTCCTCGTGTAGCTCACGAGTTCTCCTTCAATCATCGCCTGCTTGTCACTCAGACGGAAAAATCGATGGTCGGGCATCACACTTGTCTAAATGTTTAGATTCTACATTTAAAATGTTAAAAAGTTCGTTCAATAAAAAAAACTACCGTGATGAGATCTGAGGAGATAGTAAAGTTGGCCATTTGAGTGGGGCGGCCTTCAACAGATGGCTGCATGGGGTCGAGAGAGAGGGAGAGTGAGAGAGATCAGTAAGTAGTTGGGAGAGAGAAGAAGCGAGTCGACCGATCGCGGAGGGAGAAGTGACGAGTAATGACTAGAAACACAGTGGGATTCCAATGATGAAAACAGCAAGGCATTAAATATTCATATTTGTTATATTCATAAATATTGAGTTTAGCATTATCATCAAATCATATACACGTGCTAATATGAAAACTACAATAATTTTTTTAGACGTCTTTCTTCTTATATTCACGTAATAACCTCTTTGAAGTGTGTATTTCATGAGATCATGAGTTTGCTGAAAGTCTTCTAAAAATTACAAAAAAAATTTTTGCCTGCAGATCTAATTTGCAGCGGCTGTCATTAAACGATTGCATTTCCACATATAATTGCCAGCAGCAATCATTGGCTTCACACATTCTCGTCTGTTTTCCAAACAATATTTTGTACCAACTCAAGAAAGTGTGATGTTTTGTAGTCGTGAAGTAAGACAATGCAAAGCAGTGAAAGAAGTCTGCGAGCCAAAGGTGCATAGGAAATGTGTTTGGAGGAAGGAACAAGTTTTGGAAACAGACTCCTTGAATGAAGAAGACGTAGAAACGAAGAAGAAAGTGCTAAAGATTGTTGCGAAGCCCCGCCTCAACACATGACTTCTGTCCCCTTTTATGTGCAGAACAACACTTTAGTTGGAGTATGAAAACATAAGTACTTCGAAGTGTTCCAGCTCCAGCCGCGGCAATTTAGAATAAGATAAAGTTGGTGTAAATTTGCAGAAGAACGTATCGAAGATGCCATGGCTCGTCTTACAGCTTTTGCTAGGTATTGTACATTATTTATTTATCTTCTCTCTCTCAATTTCGACATTAAGCCAATGTCATTCATTCAATGAAATTGGCTTCAGCTGCGTCAATAAGTCGTAGTTCGCACAAGCATAGAGAAGATAGAGTCCCTTGCAGCATCCCGAGTGTATTCCCAATGGCGAACATGCAAAGATGGATGCGAGTACTACATGCAAAGTGGCGCGTGTGGCTCGTTCCCCTGCTCCCCCACTTACCTGAGTTTGGTGGCCGACACCGACGACGTCTGTGCTCTCTCTTGCACGATCGGCAGACTTATCGGATTGGTTTCTCTCGCTTCCAGATTTCTCTCTTTCTTGCTCCTTTTCATATAAATTGGAAATCTTCTCTTGTGTCAGAATGTGAATGATGGCACGTGGGCAGTGGTGTCGACTAACATCGCATCTTGTGGCTGGGACCATCACAGCACCACTCAATTCTGTACATCCCCAGCCGGCGCCCTCATCGATACCGGGGCAATTTCATGCACTACTGGTAGCTAATTATTTATGTTGTAATGTATGATATACTTATATGTTTCATATGTGAGAGAGAGAAAAATCTAATCTAATTATAAAATTGGTTTTTTATTATTATTTTCAAACAGACTTGGCTCCTAAATCCAGAGGTTTAGGAGCCAAGTCTGTTTCAATGATAATCAATAATAAGTAAAGAAGAATAGTTTTAGCTACCTACGCCACATTTTCGGCTTTTTAAAACGTGTTTCCTGGATATTGCTTAAATTGAGTATCTTCTTTTTTAAACCCTTATTTATTCTTAAAAAATAGAGACTTGTTCCAGAGCCGCAACAGGTCTCCTCTCTCGCCCCTTGCCTGCCCCCTTGCGCGCCCACTACCATTGCAGAGACGTGAGTAGTGCAGCTCAATTAAATTATAAAAAAATATATAAAAAAGTAAACAAACACAAAGTATCAGAATTTAAACCTTTCTGTGACAAGAGATCGAAATGCAGATGCCAGTCCGAAGACTCAGCTGCGCAGTGCGAGTTGGTCGACTACTCCCCAGTCTGCACTTGCTCATCTCCTCAGTACAGCGGCGAGAACTGCTTAGCAGACACTACGAGTATGTAAATCAGCTGATTTTCCATTGTATATTACTTGTAGGCACTTATTCAGCCTCAACGGCGACTTCGACCTTCTCATCCAGCATCACAACCACAACGGCTGCTTCCTCCTCAACAACGACGGAGTCTACTACCGGTTCTTGTCCTTGAAAGTATTAAAACATATTGAAGTTACTAATACTTTGTCAAAAGAAGTATTCATTTGGCATCAATTTTTGCAGACAAATCGACGAGTACTCCGAGCACGACAACTAGCGCTCCATCCTGGTATGCAATTATTCTGCATCCCCCTGACCAACTCTATCGCTGTCACTCCATACATATGTACATTTATGCTGGAATCTGCTGAAATTCTAAGAAATGGCTATTCTGATAAGTCGCTGAACTAAAATTTATATTTGTAGTGCCGGCTTACTTTGCCAAACAACAACCCCCTCTCCTTCCTCTTCCACCGAAACCAATCCGTCATCCCTCTCTCCCACTTCTACTACAACGACTCATTCTTCTTTTATTCCTACCACAATTGCATCATCGTCCACACTCTCTCCTTCGTCCACACTCTCTCCTTCGTCCACACTCTCTCCTTCGCCCACAGACTCTTCATCGAATTCTCCAGAACACTCGACTGCTGTGAGCTTTATAAATGTTTTTCTTTGAGACCTCTTAATGAAAGTGCTAAAGTTACTCTCCATATGTCCTCATTCCTTGCAGCCTTCTACGTCTCCAGATACTTCTTTAACGAGCAGTTCAGTTGACTCCAGCGATTGCTCAACATATATCACTGCCATAGGACAAGTATTGAGCAACAGGTGAGATGCAAAAGCGAAAAAGGGTGAAAGAAGGAAACAGGTTGATTATAACGCATTTTGCTGATCTCGGGTTGAGATGCGTCCAAGTAGACTCGGGTGCCTTGTGCGAGGTTGTCAAGGATTCTGAAGAATGCACGTGCTCCAAGAACTACACTGGAACGACCTGCTCCATTTGTTAGAAACTGTCTAAAACATGATTACATTTATAAACATTCGCAGTAGGCTTGGGTTATGTATCCCCTTTGTTTGTTGTAGCAAAGGAGTCTCTTGACTGCATCACTGACTTCATTGGCAACGATTCACTCGCCCGCCTCGTTCAGGCACGATAATCTCTCTTTCCTGTTAATTGATCACGCCATACAAATATTAGAGTGTTTCTTCTCAGGTGCTCGACGAAGGAAGGAAGTCCCCGGCCGTGTTCACTTCCATGTTACCGGCTTTGCTCAGCTTCCTGCCAGACAGCGAAATGGAAGGACTCAGCTGGACTGTTGAGGAAATCATCAAAGCTGCCACTTTTGGGGGAAGAGTCTTCGACATCAGGTTAATTCCTTCTCCTGGCAATGCTCTGTATTCAAGTGATTAAAGATGTACAATGTATATTTGATCGTGATTAAGGAAAAAGTTCAATTTCATGCATGAATATCTCTATATATGAAAACGTGTATGAAAACGTTTCAATTGTATAACTGATTACCCAATTCAGCTCGAACTTCCTCTTGAACCGAGATCCTTCTCTCGGTAACTGCTTCACTTTCAATGACCGACGACTCAATGCAACATTCACGCAAAGACTGGCTGGCGAGAGAGGGGGTGCACACTCCATTCTTCGTTCTTTCTTCTTTCTTCATTCTCTTTGTCCTCAGGCCTGAGTGTAGACATCAGTGGCGGAGAAGCACAACAAGTGCCGTGGACTGACGTTGCCGGTGTCAACATCTACATTCATGATCGTCTGTTTTCTTTCTTTCTTCTCTCTTGAATATCTTAGAACAGGAAGTTGCCAGGCCACTCTTGTTGCTAGTGTATGCAGACACACCAGTATTATTGTTGTCTTCAAGCTAACAAGGACATCTACATCGAGAGCAGACCTCAGTTCTCGCGCTCGGGCACCTGCCAAACCATTCGAATAAACAAGGTGAAATTCGGTGATTGGGATACAATAATAAATATTCATTTGTATGAACGTAATCACATGCTTCTTATCAGAAAGATATATGTATGTACAGTGATAAAGATTGTGTTCAGGCAGTCACGACCGTGGAGTCCATGGGGCCAGAGGGATGCGTGAGAGACAGGGCAGACTTCTCGGGTTCTTTCTACTTCGGCGGCGACTACACTTTAGATGTGATAAATGGAAGAGGGAATGACGCATAGAATGAGATGGGTGTTCGCAGGGCTGCTACCGTTCTTGCTACCAGGACGGAGTCTTCGCTGACTGCGGTTGCATGGACGCGGCCTATGCAAGGCGGCCAGGCGTTATCGCATGCAATTTTAGCAAAGGCACCTTTCAGTTTTCTCTTGGCTAACATAAGTAGAAATAACTAATCTGATGTTCACTCTCGACTTTCTGCCATTTGCAGTACTATTTCTTCTTAGTGGTCTTCGCGTTTGAATTGTCTGGAATACCTTCAGTGAGTTGCATAGACGAAGTGCTGGCTCGCCGTGGCTTTGACTCTTCCGCGTGGCCCGAGTGCATCTGCCCGCCCCCTTGCCATAGGGTCGACTACTTCGCTCTTCCCATGCAGACTAAATACACCAAGGCATTTGGTGTAAGACTCATTTTATATTTAAAAAAAACTAAATGGAAAATATGTTCACACATACATTAATATGGAATATGAAGGCTTCACACTCTATGTACATACATACATATATGATTGTGATTTATTCAGCTCTCAGTTCTTTGGTGCCAACAAATTCTTTCAGAGTAAGATTTCCGTCTTTTTCGAGCAGTCTCAAGTCCTCGTAACGAACGAGAAGATCAAGATTTCGGTAAGCTGAAGAATCTGACAAGAAATAAATGGCTGTGGTGCTATTAATCTAGGAAGAAAACGGGGCGAAAGTTGAGCTCAACTTTTTAACAAAAAAGATCGAGGGTGAACTCTGAAAAGAGCGGATTAGTATGGAAAAGAAGAAAGATGGGCCCAACTTATTCCAAAAAGATCCCAACTTTAAAAAGCGTGCTCAGCCAAAAAGTGGTCAACATAATGGTCAACTCTTTTTCTAACAGCAAGAGTGTGGAAGACGAGAGAGGGAAAAGGAAGCTATAAATCATTGCTCCGTTTGGTCTCTCATTTTTGTGTACTCTCTCGCCGAGAAAAAAGGTTGACCTCAAAATGCCAGTGAAAATGAGACATTGCGTCTCGATGCCTCCGTTTTCGTCTATTAGTCCCAACCTCACACCTCGGCCTATGAGCATGCTATGAAAAACCCGCCCGACATCGGTTGCTGCCGAACCTTTGGGATGCTTGCTGCACTGAGCCGGTTTAATTACCCAAGTTTGAGGTATGCATTGGAATTCTATAAGAAAACTCGACGCGATTGTATTGAGAGTTGAACTCAACTCTGAAAAAAGTTCCAGACAAAAAAGTCGAGCTCAGCTTTCTTTCTTCCTAGATTAATAGCACCACTGATTTTCTTCGTATTTGTCAGCGTTCCTACGTGTTCGGTTCGCTCGGCTCCTTCTCTGGCCTCCTTCTCGGCGCGTCTCTCGTCTTCATCGCGGAGCTCCTTTATCTCCCCAAATATGCTTTCTACGATCGTTTGCGCGTAAAGACTGGTCCGATCTTCAGAACTTAAAATTGGTAAGAAAGGAGATCCATTCCTCTTATAAATACTTGATCGATGTGCCTTTGACTCGTTGCTGGTAATGATAAACACTAATATTATACATACAGTACCGCCCACGAGCCAGGGGATACGGCTCGAGCGGATCCGAGCCGCTCGAGCCGCTAGGAGCCGCGTTGAATTACACGCCACAGAGTGAATATGTTGGCTTTATGTTACTTGTTCCATGCTCAGAAAACATTCCTCTGTCGATTCTGCTAGAAAAAAGCGAAATAAAATGCCGAAATAAAAATATGTTATTTCCGTACATTCCTGATGACAAATATGGTGCTGCGTCTTAAAGTGTATGGTGCTTCGTGTAATTTATGATCACTTTGGCTACTTGCCATGTTTTCAGACAACGGAAATAAGCACAGCTCTGGCCTTTTTTCTTCTTCTGATGTAAAATGCAGCAAAATATGGGCAGCGGTTGGGATTCGAACATGTAACACTCAAAACAAAAGCGTATCGCGCAAGCCACTGCGCCACACAGATCGTTAACGGGAACCCTAGCCAGACGTTGACAATGGATTAGCCACCAAATGTGCTAGGAGCACTTTCTCTCTCTCTCTCTCTCTCTCTCTCTCTCTCTCTCTCTCTTTCTCTCTCTCTTTCTCTCCACTCACTCTCTACTTCTCGGTCAAGTCTGGATTTTTCCTCGCTTTTCCTCCGATTCGAGCAATCCTCCAATTAATTCTCCCTTGCCTTTTCCACTCGCTACTCTTATTCTGGGCAAAACATTCGCACCAGTTGGGGTTACAACCTGCGACACTCAAAACTGCGGGCGAGCGCGCAACTTACTGCGCCACACACGACACGCTTGGAGTCTCTCCTCTTTCTTCCAACTGTGAAAATGTTTTAATAAGATGAGGAGCATAGAATGTGAAAATTAGAGCTCGAAGTGAGTGATCGCTCAAAGCGAAGGCGAAGAAAGACTTTCACTAAAATGTACTAGAAACACTTTCTGTCTCTGTCTCTGTCTGTCTCTGTCTCTGCCTCTGCCTCTCTCTGTCTCTGTTTCTGTCTCTGTCTCTGTTTCTCTCTCTCTCTCCACTCTCTCTTTTACCTCTCTCCCTCCCCCCCATCTCGTAACCTCGTGCTACTGCGCCACCAAGTCAAGTCCGAGGTCTCCTGCCAGACTTTAATAAACCGCTTGAAAAAAAGAGGAGAGACTCCAAGCGTGTCGTGTGTGGTGCAGTAAGTTGCGCGCTCGCCCGTAGTTTTGAGTGTCGCAGGTTCTAACCCCAACTGGTGCGAATGTTTTGCCCAGAATAAGAGTAGCGAGTAGAAAAAGCAAGGGACAATTAATTGGAGGATTGCTCGAATCGGAGGAAAAGCGAGGAAAAATCCAGACTTGACCGAGAAGTAGAGAGTGAGTTGAGAGAAACAGAGAGAGAAAGAGAGAGAGAGAGAGAGAGAGAGAGAGAGAGAGAGAAAGTGCTCCTAGCACATTTGGTGGCTAATCCATTGTCAACGTCTGGCTAGGGTTCCCGTTAACGATCTGTGTGGCGCAGTGGCTTGCGCGATACGCCTTTGTTTTGATGTTACATGTTCGAATCCCAACCGCTGCCCATATTTTGCTGCATTTTACATCAGAAGAAGAAAAAAGACCAGAGCTGTGCTTATTTCCGTTGTCTGAAAACATGGCAAGTAGCCAAAGTGATCATAAATTACACGAAGCACCATACACTTTAAGACGCAGCGCCATATTTGTCATCAGGAATGAACGGAAATAACGTATTTTTATTTCGGCATTTTATTTCGCTTTTTTCTAGCAGAATCGACAGAGGAATGTTTTCTGAGCATGGAACAAGTAACATAAAGCCAACATATTCACTCTGTGGCGTGTAATTCAACGCGGCTCCTAGCGGCTCGAGCGGCTCGGATCCGCTCGAGCCGCTCGGAACCGCTCGAGCCGTATCCCCTGGCTCGTGGGCGGTACTGTACATTTGTATGTACAAATATATTTTCATCGGAAAAGCAGCTCAGAAAAACAGTTGTAGATGTACTTTCTGCTTTGTAAATCTTTAAATTTCACTATTTAGTCTGCTTCACACGCTTCGCTGGAATGCGCCGTTAATAAGAACCCTTGCAAACATGGTCCATGTTATATATGAATAAACTTCCATCTTTTCAATATTTTATTCCGAAGACATCGTGGATGGAGTCTATGGAAAGCACAATCTCAGGAGGAGAAGATTAAGTGAATAAGACTGGCTTGTAAGGGACACGGGAACAGAAGCACATTTTGCTAGACCGCGCTCCCTCTCTCTTCTCCCAAGGGGGCGAAACGAGGGACTGATCTAACTGTGTTTCTACTGCAAAAAAAGAAGATATTTATCTATTGCAAAAAAAATTCAATAACGATTAAAAGATCAAGAAGTAGAGAAAAGAGAAAGGGGAAGGTAATAGTGGCAGACAGGAGAAGGTGGAGGGCGGCCTTCCTCAATTCGGAGGGAGGCGGCTGAGAGAGCTCGTTCTCCTGCAGACGCGGCAGGCGGACACGGCTCAGAATCGCTTCACGCAGGTCGCGAGGCAGGAGAATCTCATCGGCACTTAGCAATGGAGAAGTACGGAAGGATTTGAAATGGCTCCATTCATAGCACTCTCTGAACCTTTTGCTCATCTCAATCTTCTGCTGATCTCTGTAGAACTGCAATTCATGTGCTGCATTCGAGGCCGATTCCGATTGTTCCATCTCCTGTCAACAAGGCAATTACAAGAACTCTCCGCTTTTCAGAAAGTGCAAGAACAGCCAAAAGAAGCATGTAATTGATCGAAAGAGTGAACATCATCGTCATCGTCTTCATTGTAGTTCTCGTCGGTGGGTGAGAACGAGTCTGTCTGATCTTGCGCAGAGGAAGTCTGCTCCACGCCAGCCAAGATCCCGTCACGCCAGCGATGAATCTGCGAGTTCATTCTTCGATCGATTAAAGTAAAATGTTATTAACTATATCAGAATAAAAAGGTTTATTTTCTTCGTAAAAGACGCGTGAACCGACTTGCATTGTGTCGTTTGGGATGTTGATGTGGACGCTGCCGAAAGAGAAGACGAGCTCGATGCTGCACTCGAGCTGCAATCATGGCAGTCAGCAATTATTACTCTAAAGATATATTATAATGACTAAAAGCATAAATAAGAGACTGAGACCTTGGATTCTCCAGTTAATTCTCGAATGTTCCTCGTGATCGCCGTCACGTTCTCCGCTTCTCGCAGTCGAAGCACGAAACCTCCATTCATACTTTTCACCCGTTTATGCTCAGCGGATGAGAAAAGCGACTGCTACCATTGGTGAAATGTGTCCAGATAAGGAAGTAGCCATCGCGAGTGAGAGCGCAGTGCCTGGCTGAAGAAGAAGTCGTCTTGCTACGAAACCAGCCCTGCAAGAAGAGTCGAGTACTCAAGGACCATAATACAAAGATGAACATGAGGGGGGCCGACGTTGGCTCGAGTGTAGCAGAGGAGGTCGCCTTCGACTGCCCTCTGCCGGTCACTGAGACAGAAGAAGCGGTGGTCAGGCATTTCTATCGGCTGCAATGCGTGAGAAAAGGACAGGGCCGAGACACAAATACACAGTTCTTTCATCACCACGAGAAACAGGGAACCCATCTACCGCCTCAGAGCCAACCCATCCTCTTTTCAACTCCAATTTTCTTTTCAACTCCAATTAAAAAGGAACTCCAATTTAGCGAACCACTCTGAGATCCGAGGAAACGACGATGCCGTTGACCGGGTTGGTCTGAGGAGACATCGTCTGCTAGTTTTGCTTGTCGCAGAAAGTAAAAGGTGTGGTTTAGAGATTTGGGCAAGTCGACATGAAGAAGGCAAGTCAACCGCTCTCCGGGTAAAGCAGTAAGTAGAATGGATGATATCGGCAAAAAAAACCATTGTTTTCTTTCTGCCCTCAGTCAGTCTAAAATTCTTATAGGTGGATGACCTTTTCAAAAAGCACACATTTCAGCCTTCTGCATTTGTAGCATAACTTGCAAATGTATTACAAAAATAAGGAATAAGATGCTTGAACTTTATACAAACTACGGTATGCAGCAACCTTAGATGTAAGGAGCATTAACGTTATTAATTACAGCAATAATTAGATTACGAGAGCAGAGGGAGAGAGACAGTTGAAAGACCATTAACGTGAGGTTTCAGCGAATGCGCAGCGAACGGTTTTAAGAGAGGGCATGAAAGCACGTAAGGGGAGAGTTCCGTGTTTGTCAATGAACTTCAATGAATAAAGGAGGGCCGTGGCCGGGTTTTGAAAGCGCCTTTTGTAGTCCGAATGGAATTAAGCAGAACAGGAACAGGGGAAAATGATCTAGAACACAACGACTAATGCTCTGTGCGTATATGCTGACTGGATCATAAATATATGTTCGTATTGTACAAGTGTGTTTTCATGTTTCTATAGAAAGAACAGGACTAGGTAAATTCCCAGAAAATAAGACATTGGAAAGGTTGCTCAACAAATGCTCTAAATGATAGGAGACAGTAAAAGAAGAATGAGTCAGGAATTCAGCGGAAATGCCGCGGTTGGCAGGAGAGAACTCGTGGAATTCCATCATAGATTATAATGGAGGATATCTTACAGCGAAACTCAAGGAAGCTTTTCTGATAAGAAATGAGAATGAAAGCGGATCGAGAGGAGAAAGCGAGCTCAACCAGTCTCCGTTGCGAAACACGCTGTGAATAAAGTTCGTAGGAGAGAAAGAACAATGAGCGAGATATTTCAGAGTGTGCGTAAGATGGATACTTTGGGTAGAACACAAGGGAATACATAAGAATCAAATTCTTGAAAGAACTGCTCGAATAAGATGCAACGGTGAAACTATCGGAATTGTGCAACCGTGTCTGCAGTTCCATTCTTCACGACAGCCAATTCACGGCTAATCCAAAGAGTCCCATATGTGACCCACTCTTTTAATGGTTTCAACAAGAAATACTATTAACAATAGACGGCAAGAGAGAAAGGACGAAGGACTAAATGGAACAGGTATCGAAAGAGAACCGAGACAGAGGGGGAAGGCGGTGAGATCATTGCAAGTTTGCATTGCATGTCGACAAGAAAGATGAACGGTATCTTCAGAGAACGCAAGATAGCAAATGGGATTACGGTGCGCCTGGAAGACTACGGTAGCTTTGGAGAACCGAGGAGAGAGAGAGAGGGGGCACCGGTGGCGGCGAGGAGAGTCGCGCCGGGCAGTCAACGGGTCGGGGACAACAGATTCTCAACGGGTCTTCTCTTGGACTAGTTTCAGGAGAAAAGGAACCAAGACGGCCTCTTCTGGCTATGGCATTCATAAACCTTTTCGCATTAACCGGACATGCGCAAGACAACGGAAAGACAACAGACAATCAGTCAAAATAGTGAAAGAAGATGTAGAAAGAGATCAAACAGATACACAAAGAATACAACAAGTCTCGTGAAATGGCCTCAAACTCCAATTCACTCCAGTCTGGGCATTGTGGCACGGCTCATTGAAGAAACACAGGAAATACGACTAGTTGAGAGCCAGTGGAGGAGCGGAAGACTGAGGGGGAGGAGGGAGAAGGAGTTGGAAGTAGGAAGCTGTGGGAGAAGAGAGATGATGCTGGGGAGAAGGGAGAGGGGCGGGCAGAGGAGCGGGCAGGGAAGAGGCCCCTCCAGGTTGCGAGGACAGCAGATGCTGCAGCAGAGACAACGTCGTCGCATCCAGACCCGAGGGTGCAGGAGGCGGCGGAGGGGGCTGCTGAGGAGCCAGTTGCTGTAGAAGGAGAGACGTGAGCAGCTGGTTGTCCAGTAGACCTGCAATCATGTATACATTCTATACCGTTTGTGGTTGATCAGGGACACCAATTCATATCAATGGGAAGGCGATGAGTGAGCAGCAACGACTTGCCTTTCATGAGGAAGTCACTGCTATCTGGCCGTTGTGGCGGCGGCGGAAGAGGAGCTCGGAAGGCCGAAGAAATCGACTCCGAGAGGCCAAATGAGGTCTGCTGCTGTTGCTGTTGTGAGCCTACAAAATCTACATTTAATTTCTTTAAAAATTTGTGTTAGAAACATTTGTTTATTAGTACAGCAAATTAACCATCAATTGAGCCCGGCAGATGCGGTTTGTTGGCAACTACGGCCGCGGCGGCCGCCGCTGCCGAGAGGGCGGCCCCGAAGTCGATGGAAGCGGAGGAGGCCGGCGGCCACGTCGGCGTCGGCGGAGCAAGGGGCGCCGGAGCCGCGATTCGCTGTGGCTGTGACTGCGGCAGGCCGCCGCTGGTGGCGCAGCCAAGTTGGGCTGGACAACACATCATTCTCTTTTTGCCATTATAAATAGGAAATGCTATGGGACACTAAAATAATGTACTTACAGTAGATGCCGGGAATCTGCTGCAGGAGTGCATCAACAGCCGAAGGAATGGAGATGGCGGCTGGAGGGGGCTTCAGCTCAAGGAGTGACGTCAGCTGACGCTGTTCTCCTCCCACAATCATCACGTTCTCTGCGCCTAAAGGAAAGGTAATTATTCAGTTGATCGAATCCAGAAAATGCACAATTTATTTAAATAAATAGATCGGAGAATGCGTGCCTCCGATGCTGACGCCGAGAGCCGCGGCGGCTATTCTGGCGGCCGCGACATCCTCGTCAGAAGGAGAATCCGCCGCGGCGCCAGAGGGAGAAGCAGAGTGTCTGAGAGTGGAGGAGGACGAGGCAGAGGAGGAAGAACCGCCGCCGCTGGGACGAGCAACGGAGGCGCGGCCAGCCGACGACTGCTGCAGGAACGGCTGGCACTGCTCCTGGTGGATCTTCAGGCCCACCTGCAATGAATGCTTGTCTACTGTGCAGCCTGGAATGGAGAAGCTGCTCTACCTTCTGTGCATATCTCTTGTCGCACCCCGAACACACGTACGGCCTCTCGCCAGTGTGCACTCGCAGATGAACTTGCATGTTCCCTTGGTTCGTGAATGTCTTGTCGCAGTGGGTGCACCTCAAGAGTTCACCCGATTTGTTTGCAAAGGCATTTATAGAGTGCATATTTTCATGGTAAATTATCACCTCTTATCCTATCATATGTTCATGGTAAATTATCCTCTCTCTCTCTCTCTCCAGTCTCTCCTTTCCACATCCCCACTTACTTGAAAGGTCTTTCTCCGGTGTGCTGTCGGATGTGCACGTAGAGACTGGAAGCGTAAGCGTATCGCTTTCCGCACTGCTTGCACTCGAAGTCGTTGCTACGTGGGGGAGGAGGGGCACTGCCGGCTGGGGTCTTGGCAGGAGTCTGAGACTGCACTGCAGATGCGTCAGCGACAGCCTCTCTGGCCAAGTCTGCGTCCATTGCTTCCGCACTTGGCGTGATTCCGTCGGCCGCTGCTCCCTCTGCCGTGTGCGTCGCCTCGTGCGCTGTCAGCTGCGACTTCTGCAAGAGGGATTGGCAATGGAACACAATAGCTTTCCAGTGGACAGTTCTTAATGTAGAAGTGCAAACCTGAATGAAAGACCTGCCGCAGTGCTCGCAGACATAAGGCCGCTCTCCCGTGTGAGTCCTCTCGTGGCTCTGTAGATTGCCCTGCGATGCGAATGCCTTGGGGCAGAATCTGCACACGTAGGGCCTCTCTCCGGTGTGAGTCCGCACGTGCACCTCAACACAGGCCTTTTACATATCTTCTAAGCTTTACTTATTAGAGGTTCATATTCATTCATTCGGCGTATGTGTGAGTTCCCCTTTCGTTTCCCGATTCACCTGCAAGCTGCCAGCGTACGCGAAGCTCTTCGAGCAGTAGCTGCAGATGTGTTTCCGCTCCGTCTGCTGGTGAACCTGTTTGACGTGCAGCTTCAGATAGTTCTTGAGAGTGAAAGTCTTGGGGCAATGCTCGCACTGGAATGTCTTCTCTCCGTGAGTCTTCTTGTGAGTGTAGAGAGCGGAAGGAGACGAGAGACACTGAAGTCACATTTTAAAAGTCTCTTTTATAAGGAATTTCATTGGTAATCTGTCATTGTAATTATCGACAAAATGCAGATCACTTTGGAAGCTCTAACCTTTTCGCAAACAGGGCAGCGATAGTTTCTGATGCGCAGATGCGAACTTCGCTCGTGAACGGTCTTCGTGCCGTACTGGGCGAAGCGTTTGTCGCAGAAGAAGCACTTGTACCTGAAAGACTCACTTTTATTTATTTATTCAATACATCTTTAAGATTTGACACCTCTAAGAGACACTCGTCATTGAGATGAAGAGAGAAAAACATATTGAGGAAGAGATAATAATAATAATAAACTGACGGTCGCTCTCCGGTATGCGTCCTCTCGTGCACTTGAAGAGTCGCTTTCTGCGCAAACTTTTTGTCGCAGAAACGGCAGGAAAAAGGCTTCTCCCCGGTATGGCAGCGACGGTGGGATTCCAGGATTGAGAGGTACGGAAAAGCCTGCAAGAAAGAATAGAATAAGTATGTCAATTACTACTTCGAAGCAGAAGTGGCAAACCCAGCGAGCAGAACAAAAGAAATTGACATTTATTTTGTGCGCCATGTACCATCGCAGCGAACATGGTTCTCCATTTCAGAACTTAATTTTTTTACGATGGATCCAACATTTTTTCCTTTCCGATTAATTTTTTGATCTAAACATTTTCTGTTTAGAAAAACGTTGAGGTTTTCTTCTAGCTTTTTATATTAACCTTCTGACAAACATCGCAGACGTGACGTTTCTCGGGAGGGTTTTGTCGCTGAGAAGAAGCACCGGTCGGGGCTGAGGAAGGAGAAGACCCTTTACTTGCGATTCCACTCGATGGAGAATTCGATGTCTGCAGAGTGGAAATGATCATAGAAAGAAGGCAAGAAATGGAGTTGAGCTTGAAAGGAAAGAGGACGAGAGAGTAATGAAGGGAGGTAACGAACCCCGTTTCCACTTCCATCCGGAGAGATCGATCCTTCTGTCGCCACTCCCGAAGACGTACTCGAACAGAAATCACCGTCCTCAATTATTAATAATCATTCATTCTTGCTTTTCGTGCAGCGAATTTAACATTTTATTTTAACTGCTTGAAGAATTCTTCTAGTTGTACTTACATATGTACATATATGTATCTATAACATTTTCAGCTAATCTTTTTGCCGACCCCTAGAAAGAGCGCCCTAGGTGGTCACTTATACAAATACATGTACATACATATACATATACATTACTTTCTTTTGCTGGATACAAAGCCTCACTCAATGTATCCACTGCCATAAATATACACAACTGAACGAGCCGTGACAAGCACGGAGTCGCACAAAGATGAATCGTGCGACTTTCATTATCTGCCTATCTCTCAATCTCTCTCAATCTCTCTCTTTCTCCCTCTCTCTATGTCTCCCTCTCTCCATGTCTTCCTCTCTCTCTTTCTTTCTCACTCGCCTTCTCTCTCTCTCTCTCTCTTTCTCTCCTTAAGTTCACATAATCTGCTCGTTTGCTATTCACGTTTTTATAGCAAGAATAGCCAAAGCAATTACGAATCGCATGATATCCAAAGCGAGAAAGACTAAAGATTCTATCGCCAGAGAACGGCGTGCCATTCAACGAAAAGTAACACTTCCCTTTACAGATTAAAATTGTATCTCTCCATCACTTAATTATCTTTCCGCTGTTCCAATAAGCCCACTTTAAGGCATTACTTATGCCCACTCCAATTTCACCTTTGATTATCTCTCTCTATCCCTCTCACTCTCTCTCTCTCACTCTCTCTCTCTATCTCTTCCCGCTCTCTCCCTCCTCCCTCTCTAACCATCTCGATGTCTCCTCCACCGGGCGTCTCTCTCTTCATGCCCATCATCTGCCCTTCCAACTCGGCCTGAGCGATGGCCTCCTCGTCCTCTTCAGTCAGTTCATCCACGACGAGGTCGTGCTCCTCGTCGTCATCCTCCTCTTCGTCGTGCATCTGATCACTATTTCTATTTCGAATTCGGAAAGACAGATTCACGCTTTTATTCTTAATGGTTCCTCACTTCTTCTCTCTCTCTCTCTCTCTCTCTCTCGTTCTCTTTCCTCGCTGACCCCTCGAATCCTGGCATCTTCATCATCAGAGATGGTTTCATGCTTGACGTGACTCTTGGATGCGGAGGGAGTCAGCTCGTCCTTCATGGCCGGTGGTGGCCGGCCATCGAGTCTCGCAGTGTCCATCGTCTGAAGCATCATTCAAGTTGTAGCTATTCTTAATGTTACACACGATCAGGCAAATGTAAACGTTCGCGAAGAGAAAAAAAATCATCGAATAGCAGAGGCGCGCTCATATATTGAAATGAAACGAAATAAATCGTATACAGTACCGAGAGAAACAGTAAAAATGGAAGGTAAGAAGAAATGGTCAACTCGAACAAGGCTGGATTTACTAGCACCGCTCATAAAGAGCAAAGGCCACTGGAAGAACAAGCAATAAAACAAGATCCGAGAGGGACACGAGGAAGTGGGGGAGAGAAAGTTCAGGATCACACAGAGAGCAGTGAGAGAGTGAGAGTTGTAGAGACAGCGAGGATGAGAGAGGCAGACGAAATAGTGCTGAGATGCGAGAGAAGGGGAGGGACGATTCAGATTGCAACGACAAAAGTACGGGTAAAGTACATTGCACTAACACAGCAGAACAGTAGAGTACACGGACACACATTCTAAAGAAAGAAAAAGTGCATTTCTAGGGGAGTGACCAGGAGAGAGCATTGGGAAGATGGAGGAGAGAGAGGGAGAGAGAGAGAGAGAGAGAGAGAGAGAGAGAGAGAGAGAAGTAGAAGGAAGTGTTGCCGTGAACAGAGTTCACTAGTGGTCAGAGCACAAACAAAGCTCAAAAGTTTGAGCATTTTTCACTTCTAACTTAGTACACATAACTGCAGCTTCTTTATGCAGAGGAAATTGAAAGAATTGAAAAAGTTCATCGCTAAGAATTTAGCACTTTGACGGATTCATTTTCAAATAAGATGTTGAAAAAAATTCTTATTGTACCAGAGATTCACGTCACAACTTGGTTACAAGAAAAACAGCTAGTGGAGGAAGCCTGCTCACCAAACCACTCCCTTATAAAGTCATTCGTAACATGCATCTTAAATGAGCAGCAAATTTATTGCTATTCCAAATTAAATGCTTGCTATCAGCTACATATTCCAAGAGAATCGCAACATAATATCGCTGACTAAGATAACTTGGTTTTCAAGCAACCATCTGAGGCTGGAGCCGATGTGATAACTGGACAAGCGTTCTCCCTGTTTATGCTGCTGCTTTCATGGCCCTCTCTCTCACCTTTCTCTCTATCTCTCTTTCCCTCTTATCTAGCAATAATTTTCCAGAGGTTTGCAAAATTCTAGCGCATAAGAAAACAAAGTAGGGAAAAGAGACAGCCACAACTATGAAAATAATTAAGACCACAGGCTATTTCTGACCTCATCACCTGCTTCTCCATACAAACATGTAAATATTGGTTCTCATCATCCCACTCGTACTCTCCTGTCCTTCCTCTGCAACCTCTCTCTCTCTCTCTCCCTCTCTCTCTCTCTCGCTCTCTCTCTCTCCCCGCCCCCTTCTCTGTTGTCTGGACCCCGAGTGGCAACTACCCGAGACCGGCCGTGCCATCTCTTGCAACAAGCGAGCATTTCCTCACGCTCTCTCTTTATCTCTCCCTCTCTCTCTCCTTCTACTCTTGTTTTCTTGGCATGTTCATTTATATCTCATGTGTTCACTCACTCTTCTCCTTTTGTAGGTCTGCATCTTTTCCAAAGCCCGCCCAGATGGAGTGAACGCTTATATCATGTTGGGTAAATGAGACCGGAACAGGACGATAAACGAAAACTGGGTTAGAGAGAGAGAGAGTAAAAGAGAAAGATGGTGAGAGAGAGAATCACAACAGCTGGCTGAAGGTGAGTAAGCTGGAATATTTTGCAGATTATCGGTATATTTGAAGCAGAGAGAGTGAGAGAAAGAAAGAGCTAGAGAAAAAATCAGAATTCTGGAGAGGAGGACGGAGACAGACAGAGGGAGATGGAGAGAGAGAGAGAGACAGAGAGAGAGAGAGAGAGAGAGAGAGAGAAAGAGAGAGAGAGAGACGATGACAAGTGATTGCGGGGCTCTCGCTCAAGGCGGGGAATGTTGTTTTTCTGTGCCATTCGGAGAGGCCGCCACCGGTCACTCCTTGCCTGTTTGTGCCTGCTGTTGTGCAAGCAACTTGCGAGAGAGATGGGAAGAGGAGAGAGAGAGACAGAGGTAGAGAGATTTCGGGAAGAGGGGAGACGGAAGAGCGAAATAGAGAAAATGAGATGAAGTGCTCTAATCTAAAGGAAAGAGAGAGGAGGAGAGTCTAATCAAGCAACTCGGCTCAGCGGTAGACAAAAAGGCAAAGATAGTGAAGCTGAAAGTTTTTTAAAGGGCACGATGACAGAGTGGCAGAGAGGAGAGAGACAAGAGAGCGAAAGGAAGGCGCATGGCGGGAGTGCCAGCCGGTGCCCTTCTTCCCTTAGGGGGAAGAAGAGCAGAACCACAGTGCGGAAAAGTGCACGAGCCACCGTCCCAGGCACGAGCATGAGAGAGAGAGAAGGAGAGAGAGAGACTATAGACATAAGAGAGAAAAAGAAGAGAAGGAGAGGCAGGTCAGCTTGGATACAGCAGATCAAAGAAGCAAAATATACATTCTTATACGTTTGTGTACATGCATAAATATGTATGTAGTACATGCATGCATAGGTGTGAATGCAACAAAAGGTTAAAAGGTGCGAGAGGTGTAAATCCACCTTTCGTCTTGGAAGCTGATCGCATTAATGTAACTAATGGCCAACATTATTTAAAATAGACATATTACTGAAATATTCGACGAAAGATTCCCAGCAAAAGATCTCTTCCCTTTTTCCAGACGTCAGAGTGGAACATCAGGGCTCATTTATGGTTTGCTCCTCAGGCAATTCAAATGAAATGACCACCACCACTTCCGTTTATCCCCCGTCTCACGAACCATGAAAGATCGTGCTACAGAAAAAGTTGACTAGGTAGTCTTGTTCTTCCGGCATTAAGTTGTCTACTTCTTTTGCTGCCAATGTATTTCCTCCCATCATACAAATATGATCAGTAAAACGATGTCGTCGGAAGAATGGAAAAAGAACGGAGACAGTCAAGGAAGGAAGGAGAAGTCATGCGACTGACTAATGGAAGTCCATGAAAATCAGTATTTTAATGTAAAACACATGAGCACTTCATTTCTGAATGTGTGTATGTAGCTTGAAATTCCAAAGTTTTGAAAAGCTGTAACTACAAAATATTACTAAATTACAAAAAAAAATACCAGCAGATCAACCAAGTCCTCGTATTTTTTCAATTGCTGATACTTCAATTGGCGAGGTTCAAAATTTGCGTTCAGGCTACAAATTAAGAAATGAGTCAAACTGTCCGACAGGGATATTTAAGAGTCAGCATCTTCTATTGTATAATGCATCTGAGCTTGCAGGTTTCAAATACGTACAAGTAACTTTATATCTTTCTCTCTCTTTCTCTCTCTCTCTCTCTCTCTCTCTCTCTCTCTCGCGATCCTCTGCAAGTCCCGTCGCTAGGTTCCTATCCTTTTTCCTTTCTCTCTCTCTCACGATTCTTCTCTTCTCCAAATATTTCGCCAGTTTCTTTTTTCCGCTCTGACCAGTCGGTCAGCGTCCTGAAAAGTGCAAACAAACTCGCCGTGGCAGGACACCTGCACGGAGGGGGAGAGACAGTGGAAGAAGGAGAGGGAGATGAGAGTGACAGACGAACACGAGAGAGTAGAGGCGAGAGATAGAGACGACGGGAGTGCGACGAGAGAGTGAGAGAGTGAAGCGAGGCGGCCAGAGAGGGGGGAAGGGGAGGCTAGGCTTGCTTGGCTCGCTGCCCATCTCCGTGCCAGTCCGTACCGCGTATGCCGGAGAAGCGGAAGAAGCGGGAACTTGGCTGAATGGATCGACCACTATACAACGGCAGACTTTCTCTCTTCTCAGATCAAATCTCCCTATCTTTTCCTCCTTTTCTACAGTCCAAATTGGAATCCCTCACATGGTTTTATCTGTGGGCTGGAAGAATTTAAAACTCTATAACCATCAACAGAAGAAGTGAAACTACAAAAAAATTTAAATATCCCCAAATTGTGAGCGTTTATGAATTGATCCATGAACACGCTTGTAAGCGTAAAAGTATGACCGCTGACCTGACCGCGCACAATTCAGCCCCCCCCCCCTCCTCTACTTCCCCCAAACAGCGCGCCTCCGTTTCGGCTTATGGGTTTTGGAGGCTTCTCTAGCTGACTTTTTCTCTATCTCTCTACCTGTTTTATCCAAAAGCCTCTTCCCTTTCCCCTTCTCTCTCTGTGTATAAGTGTGCATGTCCTAAGCGCGTGTTCCTCTCCGTGCGTGGCGCGGTAACGAGAGAGAGTGAGAAAGGCAGAGAGAGGCAGACAGATAGAGAGAGAAAGAGGGGGAAGCCAGCCAGAAAAAGTGCACTCGTACGGCATGGCACAGAAAGTGAGCGCGAGCTGGACAACATGTCTGCCTCTCCTCCTCTCACATGCTCTCTCACTGTTTTCCTTTAGCTTCCTCTCTCTCTAACAAGTTTCAGTCAG
The DNA here is from genome assembly GCA_945643635.1 of Allodiplogaster sudhausi. NCBI lineage: Eukaryota > Metazoa > Nematoda > Chromadorea > Rhabditida > Diplogasteridae > Allodiplogaster > Allodiplogaster sudhausi. Next base: position 4,086,939 of record CALZFC010000015.1, read on the forward strand.
TCTATTCCCCTGAGGGCAGCACGAAGAGAACGCCTATCTCCCGTCCTGCTGGCCAGTCTCTCGTCGTCTCGCGCTCTCTCTTTCTCTTGTGCCTCTCGCGTGCTCTTTTTTGTCTCTCTTGTTTGTACCAGCCTCGAGAGAGAAAGAGAGAATGCGAGTGGACTCTGCGAGAGAGTGGCAGTAAACCACAGAAAATGCTTGAGGGCGTGAGAGAGCAGACAGGAGAAGAAAAGAAGAATTACTCAATAAATAGAAGCACGAACGCGAGATCGACGCAGAATAGAAGAAGCTTGGAGAGTGGAGGAGAGAGAGAGAGAAAGAGAGGGAGAGAGGGAGAGAGAGAGAGGCAGAAAAAGAGTGAGAGAGAGAGAAAAAGAGTGAGAGAGAGAGAAAGCGGAAAAGGAGTTCGTCATTCTTGGTCTCACGTACATGTGTACATTTAAGGCTGGGCAGTGCCAGTCACAAGCTGAAACGGGCAAGAAAAAAGCAAGCCTGCCCTTAGGGGACGAGGAAATGACCAGAGGAGGATTTCATTCAAAGGAAGAGAGAGAGCTGCTTGAGAAACACATTAGTTATGAGAACGACGGAAACTGAAGGAGAAAAAAAATAAAACGATGAATAGAATTATTAACATGATGGAGAAGAAAAGGCAGTGTACTTATAAAACATTTAAAAAAAATTTCAGTAGAATTGACAGCGCCCTGTAAGCAGGTGGAATACGAAATGAACGGTCAGCTGAGAAGCAAAAGTGCAGGCAGGGCATGTCTCCATGCCAGTGGACACTCTGTGCTGTTCCTTCTTCTCGCCCTCTTTCCTCCCGCTCTCTTCCCTTTCTCTCTCTCTCATCCTCTCTCTTTCTCTCTCTCCCAGTCTTTCCCTTTCACACTCTCACTGCTTCCATTCAGCACGGTTAACTCTACTGCACATTTTCTATTGCTCTCCACTGGTTTTCTAACCATCACCTGTCATCAGCTTTATCGCAATATTTTTGTTAGCTGTGTCAATCGCTCTGCGTTGCTGGTACGAGAGGACACCGCAAAGAGGGAGAAAGGGCGAAAAAACAGAGAAATTCAGTTGAATTACGAGAGAGAGAGAGGGAGAGAGAGAGAGAGATGTTACAGAGAAAGAAACACGATGGGAAGGAACACAAAAAGAACTGAGCTGATAGTCTAGGATAAGGACAAGGCAAGAGCGCGACAGAGATAGCGAGCAAAAGGGAGAACGAGAGAGAAAAAGAGAGAGAGAGAGAGGGGGAGAGAATATAGAGATAGAGAGAGAAGGAGAAGAGAATAGATATAGAGAGAGATAGAGAAGCGTGACAACGGAGAGATTGAAGAGAAGAGACAGAACTGGAACAGAAGGTAGAGGGCCTGAGGGCAAAGCTCATTGCTCGAATCGGATCAAAAAGAAGGAGTGGGAGAGTCATTTCCATGATATCGTCTACGCTAGCGTAACTCCATTTCAGACGTAAAAGTGATTGACGAACTCGCGAATATATCTTTGAATCAACACATTTGCATACATACTACATAATAGAGCATTCGCGGAAGAATTGGCGGCCACTTGAAATGCTATTACTGAGCACATGACGGGTTTGTTCTTGCCAAGAATTAAAACGTTGATAATAGAAAGAGTAAAGTAATTTTAAGGTCAAGAGAGAGAGAGTGCGATGGTAAAAGGAAAGTGGGGGACCATTAGTGACAGAGATTCTTTGTAAATATAGGGGGGGGGGAGACAACGCTGGACACCGTGGACGCATGTTAAAAATACGAGCAACATCATTCGAGAGAGAGGGTCAGCAGAAGGAGAGAAATAGATGAGTGAGAGGGCAGATAAAGCAAGACAGAGAGAGAGAAAGAGAGAGAGAAAAGGGAGAAAGAGGCGAGAGAGACTAGAGAAGAGACCGATTGGCACGGTGTCCGGGCGGTACCAGGCAGGCAGTGAAGGCGTGCACGGGATATGAAAAGGAACAGGGTGAAAATATACAGAGAAGGGAGGGTGAAGAAGAAGAAGAGAGAAGAGGAACTTTGTTTCCCCATATTTACAAGTGAAATGCTAGCTTCAACTACCCGCACTCTCTGGTTGAGCGAAAAATTATTGTGCAGCTCTCTGCATATCACATGCATGTTCCAAGGATATACAGCGAGAAGAAATGGGAAAGAGGAATAAGCCGACAGGCGAACACATTGAGATAACCTTGTGCATCTACCAAGAAGAAAACGAGAGAGAGAGAGAGAGAGAGAGAGAGAGAGAGCGAGAGAGACAGAGAGAGAGAAGGAGAGAAGGAGAGAAGGAGAGAAGGAGAGAAGGAGAGAAAGATAGAAAGAGAGAGAGTGTTTTGAAATTATACTGGCAAAGAACATCTGGCAATTAATGATAAGGAGATGCCGTTGTATTTCGAGGTCAGGGACTGCTGATAACAGCATTGGAAGGGGCTGAAAAGGTACCCTACGATAACAAAACCTTATGATACTTGCCTAACTGTATTTTTGTTTTTAACTGTAACTGTATTTTTAAATATCAAAACAATTCGTAATTAATTTCGAAATAAATGTCTTAATCAGGACAAAATGTTTGCAGAACAGTCAAGCATTATGCAAGACTTTGCTGTTGTAAGCTTTGTGCTGGACCACAGAGGAAAAATAGGCATGTACTTCTCAGGACAAAAAGTAAGAGAGAGAGAGAGAGAATAGGATAGAGAAAGAAGGCACGGGAGTGAGAGTGTGGGGGGAGGAAGGACAGTGGAGAGAAACAAAAGGAGAGAAAGAGAGGAGAGGGTAGGGGAATCAGAGAGAGAGAGAGAGAGAGAGTGGGTGGGGTGGGGAGAGGAATGACAGTGATGAGAAGCAGAGGGAGAAAGTGAAAGGTGAATGAGGAGAAGCGAGCAACGAAAGGGAAAGGAGAAGCTAACACGTCAGCTGGACGAGCAATCACACACGAGAGTGGCCATGCCAGGCAAGGAAAAGAAACGAGTTCGCATGCAAACAGCAAATGGGCAGGAGGGGAACTACGAGACAGGGAGAGAGAGAGAGGGAGAGAGAGGGAGAGAGAGGGAGAGAGAGGGAGAGAGAGGGGGAGAGAGAGGGGAGAGAGGGAGGAGAATGGAGAGAGGGAGAAGAGAGAGAGATGAGAGAGAGAGAAGAGAGAAAGAGGAGATAGAGAGGAGATAGATAGAGAGATAAGAGAGTTAAGAGAGGAGAGAGAGCTAAGAGAGAGGTGTGGAATTAGAATAAGAAAGAGGGGAAAGGTTCAAAAAGCTAACTTACACATAAATACCACAGGTAGGTGCAAGTCGGTACACATTTGAAGAAAACGAAATCCAGAGACTGTATATGCGATGCACAAGAAGGACAACAACAATGGGAAGCCTAAAAAGAAGGTGAAGACAAAGAAAATTACAATTAAATAATATTCAGCCACTAACATTTTATCGTAAAAACGAAGAATTAAGAGGTTAGAGAGGGGTGGAGACAATAAAATGTTGAACGGTTCCATGCCATTTGGGGGGGGGGGGGTGAAACGGCAGATGGAGGGGCGATGGAGGTATCAGAACAGTTCAAGAGAAAGAGAAAAAGAAAGAGTAAGCGGAAGTAAGAGAGAGACAGCTAGAGAGAGCGAGAGTGAGGGAGAGAGAGAAGAGAGCAAGAGATACTAGCAAGAGAGAGAGAGAGGCGGAGAAGAGAGAATGTGGGGCGCAGCAGGGAGTGTCAGTCAAATCTTGCCTTGGGCCATGGAATGCGTCTGATCACTTACCAAACACAAATAAAAAACAGCAAAGGGGTGACCTTGCCTCGAGCTGGTTTGCCTTTTTGATATCGGAGCGAGATGGAAAAGAGGAAAGGAAGAAAAAGGGGAATAGACTCATGATGAGGAAAACCGTTGGCCACAATCGACAATAGGTAAAGTTGTCCACTCGCTTCTATTTCTAGCCCTTCATGATTTCTTGGCCGTTCGCGGACATTGCTGCACGGCACTGATCTGCTCTTCAAATCCCCGCCCTCTCTCTCTCTCTCTCTCCGTTTCTCTCCTCGTCTCCAAATCAAGCCTCGTGCCCATGTGACACACCATAAACCGCTGCCCACTTGCAAACACGCAAACATGTAAAAATATACTCGGCAAAAATAGGAGGCGCGTGAACCGGCTTCGCAGCTGATGAAATGTGGATGGGGAGGAGGCCGAGAACTTTCCAGGCTTGCTCCGCTAGCCAGTAAATAACTGCTTTTTCATAGTACTCTTCTGTTTTTGGTTATCAGACGGGATTCGACAGCCATCGGCAGACACACATGCCAAAGCACCTATAAGTGTCCACTTGCTCTCTCTCCATCTGTCTCTCTCTCTCTCTTGCTCCATCACTCTCTCCATCGCTCGCTCGCTTTATCTCTCTCTCTCTCTCTCTCTCTCTCTCTTTCTCTCTCTCTCTTTCTCTCTCTCTCTCTCGTTCACGCATACTCCCCCATTCATTGCCAATTGCAGCTCGCACGTGCTCTCTTTCTGCTGTTATTTGCAGATGAAAACATTCTGCAGAACGGTGTCGCATAATGCGACCTCGTGATTGGAGATCTCACTTGTTGACACTCGCATACTCAACTGTCTCTTTTTTTAAAATATATTTTTCCTCTTTCACTTCTTTCCGACCTTCTAAACAACGACTAATTGTGATAGATATTCATACATATGTAGCTTCTTACCATTAGGCTTGTCACTTTGTTGTATTCCCTCACATCTAATGGTCAGTGCTGTCAAACTGAAAGGGGGGATATTTGTATGATGGTGTGTGGGTGTCAGTGGTTTCTTTTGCATCCCTATAGAGGGGCGGAGTCTCCAAGTGTGGGATGACCAATGCAAAATGACGATGACCACTGGAAGAAGAAGCTACAGAGAATAGAGGGTGAGAGAGAGAAAGATAGAGAAAGAGAGGTAGAGAGAGAGAGAAAGTTGGGAAAAATATGAGAGTGGGACTTTGCTAGAATGAAGGCATAAAGAGCATTGTATGAGACGGCGCTTGAACTGCTTCGGGGCATTTACTATTGCTCTCTTCCTTTCACTCTAACTCTTCTTTTCTTTCTCCCCTTATTTTCTTTCTTTCTTTGCCTCTTTCTCTAGCCAACTCTCTCCCTCCTTTCCCTCTCCCCTTGGTGGTGTCCTGGTACGGACTGATACACGCCGGCCAGCCACTGCAGCATGTGTTGCATGCTCCCTGTTGTGCACAATAGACGCAGACAAGACGAGAGAAGACGAGAGAGCACATTCTCATCGGAGACGCAGACGGCGAGAGGGGCAGAGCGAGAGATTGCGCTGACCATCACTATGCCCCCGGCATAGCTGCGGGCACTCTAGGTACTAGCTATCTATAGCTTCTAACATCTCTCTCTCTCTCTCCCTCTAGCTCTCTCGTCTTCTACATAGTTGTTCGGCTTTCATTTTCTCCCCAATCCAAGCCTAAAAGCAACTAATAGTTAACCTGCACTAGCAGTTAGAAAATGTGTACGTGAGAAGATTACAATGAAAGCAAGACTCTGAGAATTTTTGGACGGCCCTAAAAGAGCTCGTTAAATTCAGAAATTAGTAAAAATTTAAGAGATGAATATATCGTTATTATATATTGATGATGAAAAAAAACTTCAGCGAAAGAAAAAAACACTGTCAAAGATTAAAGATATAAATGTTGAAAATAATATAAATGAATTAAACTGACTCCTATCTGCTGTTGCCGTGATGTGGAGTGCGTAGCGTATCCCTTGCACCCGGTTCCTCTGGTACTGTAGTTATTGGGGGGAGGTCAGGAGAATCGGAGACTCGTCGTCGGAGCGGCAAAACGGAAAACTCGGCGAAGAGGGGAGAGGGAGGGATAGGGGACAGAGAGAGAGAGAGAGAGAGAGAGAGAGAGAGAGAGAGAGAGAATGAGAGAGAGGAAGAGGGAGATAAAGAGGAGAGGGTTGATAGAGGGTAAGAGATGGAGAGAGGAGTGGGGAAGAGAGAATAGCGAGCTTTTCTTGTCACTTTCCTCTGTTTCTCTTCTCTCTCAGTGGTCATTCGCGTGTGGCGATGCGAATGTGTATGCGTGTCTGTGTTGTCGTCGCCCGAAGGCATGCGGCCGCACTTTGCTTCTCTGGCCCTTATCTCTGCTCCCCTCTCCCTCCCTCTGCTCTCTCGCTCTCACTCACTCTCTCTCCTGGCTCGCGCCTGCGTGTGCCGTCCGCACGCTTGCACTGCCTGACACGGGTGCGAAAAAATAACAGGACAAGGGAGATAACCCGTTGAGAGAGAGGAAGATATATAGAGAAAGAGAGAGAGAGAGAGAGGAAGAGAGTGAGATATAGAGAGAGAAAGATGAAAGAGAAACTGAAAAAGAACGACCAATCCGAAAAGTAGTAATCCATAGAACATTTGCACTAGGAGCGTCCATAGAAAATACAAAAATTCTGTTGTTATAATGAAGAGTAACAGTCGTAATGGGAGATCAACACATAGTATTTATTCATGTCTCATCAGATCTTTAGATTCTGGCAATTTTTTTGCCCCAATAGGATAGATATCACAAGACAAAAGTTAGTTCCTTCAGTGATGACTTGGAACATGAAGAAGGCGAACAATAGAAATGAAAGAACGAGAGAGCAACAGATTAAGAAAGTGAGAACATCGTTGCGGATGACGCATTCCTCGTTGATTATTTATGTATGAACGAAGGTATAAAACAAGCAACCTGAATGTGCAGCATGATTTGTCATTCTCCTGTTCTGTTAAAAGTTAAAGAGAGATCATAGCTCGGGTAGTCGTTCTCGTGTTCTAGCAATCATTCTTCTGTCATTATTCTGTGAAAGTACACCTTGAGTGGTTGACTCCTTCTGACTATACAACTGATCAGTCCCATGCAGCCAGCCTCCTTCTGCCTCGGGCTGTGCTGGCTCTCCATCGCCCGCTGCTGCCCGTGCCTGGCACGACGTCCAGCCATAGAGGCCGTGCTCACCCTCCCATCCCCCACGCTTCTCTCGCACTCTCGCTTTCGTACTCTCACATTCACTGTCTCTACTTTTCCTTTCTATCTCTCCAAATGCCATTATTTACCATTTTCCACCCTGTGTCTATTCCCTTTTTTCTGTACTTCTCTCTTTCACTCTCTTTCTACATGTTTTCGTCAAAAGCCCTTAGGTCTGCTTGGATGGACAACGCAGGGCGGTATCTATGTTCTATCTCACTACCTCTCCCTCTCTATCTCTCTCCTTTCTATGTTCTATCTCACTACCTCTCCCTCTCTATCTCTCTCGTTTTCGCTCTCTCAATTTCTCTCACACGTCTCCTTTCTTTCTCGTGTTCTCCTTTTTTCTTATTGCCTTTCCTGCAAGGTAGAAGATAGTGCAGCAGAAGCGCAGAGCAAAGTGCAGACTGATCGTTTAGGAACCATATCTCTCTCTCTCTCTCTTCTCGCTACCTCTCTCTTTCAATCTTTTTTTTAAATTTTACATCAGTGTACTCTTGACAATGGACTGTGCTGATGAGATCAAAAATTTTTAAGCAAAATCCTTCAAAAAGAAGATATAACAGTTACAGATGTGCATTTACACCCATTTTCTATTAGAAAGTCAGCAATTTCTTATGTATAGTTAGATTTAACTCAGGTCACGAATGCAAATAAAAGTGATTGTGAGATATCGCACAATTGTCTTTAGAGCATCAATCAGCACATGCTGTTGTTTAAACCACCTCAGAACAAGATGTCGAATAGAGAAAAGACAGGAATCAAGAGAAGAAAAGAACAAGGCAACTAGGAGAGTTCGCATCAAAAGAGACGCATGAAGAAAGGCTGAATGCCCTGCGGCTCTCCCTTTCTCTTTATTCCTTTTTCTCTCGCCATCTCCAGTTCTCTATCTCCCCCTCCCTCTCTCCCCTCTCTCTCTATTTCTATCTTTGCTGACCACAACAACTCGTCGATACCCGTGCTCCCGGTACGTCCAGGCACTTCCATGCCGCCTCGGGCAAGGAGTCATCGGAAAGCATGAGAGAGCGTGAGAAAGAAGGAGGGGGTGGGGAAGGAGAAAGTGGGAGAGGTTAGAGAAAGAATGCCGGATATCATAACAGTATAGCGGAAAAAAAAAACATTTTTGATTCGTAATAGAGCAGCGCCCCCATGAAAGGAGTCTAGGTGCGAACGCTCAGCTGTTCTTTGTATGCTAGAATAGAAATAAACGCCACCATTAACCCTCCCACCATTGCTGGAGGGAGAAAATAAAGTCCATTGAAAATGTATTTTATGTAGCCGCTTTTGGTATCGCGGCTTTATTTTACGCACATAAGAATACAGGTACCAATCTTTATAATTCGAGTGACCAAAGTCAATAAACATGGGGGCAATCTCTATTTATTCATAGAGATAACCAAAGAGGAAAAAACAAAGCAGAAAAAAAATCAATATTAAATGAAAAAAGACTACGACCAAATAATCTTCAGACTGAAGAGACCACACTCAAATACCTGTCATAAGCAATCAGCAAGGCCTTTGACTGCTGAACACCTCGCGCATCTTGAAATAACGCTATTCACTTTAAATTAGATACATTCGGAAGGAAACTTAGCATCAGGGATTCTCATAAAATAGAAAGCACGAGACACAGTGGTAGCCCTGCTTCAAGTCTGGGCGTTGACTGCCGCGACCAATTCGGGATGCAGTTCACAGATTGAATCATACACTCGCGTCACCTGCGAATTGCGTATGGAAAAACATTCATAGCTATAATTTACACAGTATATCAAGAAAAATAAAATGGGGATAAAAATTTACCTGATCGCAAAAGTGTGCAATCTGATCGTTCCAAGCAGCTAGGGATGATTTCGCTGAAATTATGTTTCGTTGGCTCATATGTAGGTTTCCAATATTTGATATAGATGATAAAGGAGGATTAGTCTCGCGTTAACTATATAATCGAGAAGTTCACTGTTGTTTAGACAAAACGAACATTCAAAATGAATGCGGCCTTCGATCTGGTCGATGGTCGCCTTGAGCCGCTCGGAGGCAATCAGTGCACCCGCCACCTGCAAGTAACAGACTACTGCAAGCATACGGTAATCGTATCCAACACTTTTTAGAAGAAGAAGACATTCTATCTAGCATCCACTCGCACACCTTCTCGGCCTGTGCTTGAGAGACATCGATGAGGTGGGCGAGAGATTCAATAGTCATGGAAGAGTACACCTTCGAAGCAGCCATCAGATTGTGCTCCACCAACATCTGTCGTAGGAGAGACAGGGAAGGAATGAGACAGTGACAGCTACAGAATCAGATAGAGAGAGAGCGTGAGAGGGTGGGAGAGGGAGAAAGATAGAAAGAGAGTGAGAGAGGGCGAGGGGGAGCAAGAGAATGTGAGACTGCGAGATGGAAAAAGAGAGTGAGACAGAGAGAGAGAGAAAGAGAGTGAGACAGAGAGAGAGAGAGAGAGAAAGAGAGAAAGAGAGAGAGAGAAAGAAAGAGAGATAGAGAGAGAGAGAGAGAGAGAGAGAGAGTGCAGGCGAGAACAGTCAGATTTTATATGGCACCCACTTTGCGGATAATGTTTTCTCCACTCTCGTCCTGTCGTTGATGCGGCTCCAGTTCGCGTTCGAACTCGTCAAACTGTAAAAGAAGTTCAATAGCATAGGATCTTTGTAAGAATGACACTTGATCCATATTAAATGAGGATGAACGACTACCTCATTCTTCTTGATGATTCGATCCAAATAGAGCTTGTCTAGAAGTCCAAAAATCTTGAGACCTCGACTGCGCTCGTCCTTGTACAGCGTAGTGAGGAGTCGCGTGCGCTGAGACCCTAATCCAAGCACTCACTTCTTTTCTTTTCAACCCTCCTCCCAACAATATTCTCCTTCGTTCCAATAGCTTGTACAACAAGATTTGAAATGTGAGGAACCTGGCTGCTCGAGAATAGTGCAAGTGATGGCCTGAGCGAGTGCGGTCTTCTGGTCGGAGACGGCCACGAGAGGGGACAGCGAGAGTTCCAGAAACTTCAGAGCCGCGTCGACGAAGCGGCGGTGGCGGTCCAGCACACGGGCGTGCAATGCCTGGGCAGGGAGGGGATAGGGTACGCAGTTCAGTCACAGAATGCAACGCAGTCTTAGCAGATGGCTGGCGAGAATTTACAAGATAAATGAAGGTTTCACCGTATGTTGAAGATCTTTTCATTTTCTGGCAAACTTTTTTTTTCAGCTGTTATTCAGGCGGCGCTAAACTTGCATTCAGATGCAGAAAACAGCTCGTTCATGTCCGATTGCTGACTCTGTCTAACCTTGTGTTCGATGACGAGTGCCTGGTCGACAGTCCTGCCTGCCGCATCCGGCAGCTGCAAGAGCATCGCGGCCCGGCTGATGGCTGCCTCTGCTCCTTCAGCATTCCTCCCTTCCAGTTGCAGGCGGGCGATCCGCAAGTACATCTCCACTTTGTAAGCAGGCGATAGTTGTCTCAAGACATTCCATCTTCTCTCCATTCTTTCTCTCTTTCTATACTAACCTTTGTCCCGATTCCAGAGGAATAGCTTGGAGAATATTCGCAGCCTCGAGCATGTTCCCCTCCGTTTCGTAGATTTTAGCCAGCTTCAGGCGAACCGTGGAAATCTAGTTGTAAGAACAGATTTATGCTTTAGTCTGGTCTTCAGTTCAGAAGCAAAGAACTTGAAAAGTGCGAACCTGTTCCTCGTATGAGATGGCTCGAGGAAGGAGAACTCCGAGCATTCTCTGGTAGGCGACCTTGGCGACAGTGGCCGGGGCTGCCCCAGCTGCCCCTCCCTCTCCGTCCAAACGGGCCACGGCAGACGCCACCAACTGCCTGGACACGACCATGCTGCCCGTCTCCTGGTTCACCACTGCCTCGATGAATGCAATGAGTGGCGAGACATCGAACGAGTCGATCACATCGTCGGGCAACACGCGAGGCAGCATTTGTAGCAGCCTGACAGCGAGATTACATATACTTTGAGGAAAATTAGCGATAGGAAAGAGAAAAAAATAAATATGAAAGTCCAAAAGAAAATTAGCGTTAGAAATGAGAAAAAAACGAACTCCTCGAGTTGCATGCGATGCTCTGCATGGCGAGTGAAGACAGCGGAGACCCCTCCCGGCTCCATGGCCTCCCTGGCTTATTTCCAATCAAGATGACGAGAACTTAGCCAACTTCTAAATGACCAATTGAAGAAAACAAATCTCTCCTCGCCGACACAGCGCCCATTCTACACGTAAGTATTTGTTGGAAACGGGTAAAAATCATTGGATTTATAACGTACCAGCAACATTTCAGACAGACTCCCTTCATACTTATTTTCCGACTTTATCTTATAAGAGCTAAGAGCATTGAACATCCACAATACACAACAACTCCTCGGAGCAAGAACACGGTAACAAGCAGACAACAAAACACGATAACAACTTAAAAGATCTAAGCTGATTCAGTTTAGGGGGTATCCAAAATGAGATTGCCTATAACTTGTCATTGATGCACGACAGAATATCGTTCTCCGAGGAGATGGTAGAAGAGGAGTAAAGCGATGGGAAGCTAGGATATTCCAAACAATTACAACAGAGAGAAGACACATCAAAACAGAAGCACAGGGAAGGATGAGTGGGAGAGGAAGTAGAATGGCTCAGGCCATGCCCTCGTCATCCTCGTCTTGCCCCTTCGGGCCATGCGGCTTCGGGCCTCCGGTCGCTTGCTTTGCCATGATAATCTTAACAGCAATGCTTTCAATGAGGACTAACAACGTCAATTACTTCCCATATGTTTTAAAATATGTGAAATCCTCTTCCTCTCAACTGACCTGGTCCACCTTCAGAATGGTGGAGGCAGCTTCACACGCCAGTCGGATCGCGCTCTGCTTCCCTGGAATCGCTTTGAACGTGCAAAATGTACTAAACTGTATATTAATTACAATAACTAGCACAAGTAGTGTACTTTCACGCAGAATACCGTACCTGCGTAGAGATCAAAGATGTTCATCTCCACAGCATCTGCAACAGTGCCATTGAGAATGTCTACTCCGGCGTTCTTCTGGCCGGATTCGTGTGCAGCGTAGAGACGAGTGAGAAGCTCGGTCGCCTCAAGAGAAATACCTTCGAATGAGCATCGTAACAGGCTACAGTCGATTCCGTATCATCAAACGAACATTAATTCCCGCATTCTCTGCAATGCTCTTCGGGAGCTGCTCGAGGGCGTGCGCGAACTTCTTGATGGCGTACTGCTCAATCCCTGCGCACTTCTCTCCCCACGACTCAATTTGCCGAGCCAGCTCGATCTCCACTGCACCAGCACCAGCCACCAGCTGAAGGGGGAGACACCGTTGAGAGAGAGAGAGAGAGAGAGAGAGAGAGAGAGAGGGAGAGAGAGAGAGAGAGAGAGAGAGAGAGGGAGAGAGAGAGAGAGAAAATAGGACTTGCCTTGTTATCCTTGGTGAGTGCCTTGTAGTAGTTGACAGCATCATCGATGGCCCTCTCCACATCGTCAATGCGTGACTGACTCGCTCCCCGAATGATGATCGTGGCGATCCGTCCGGACTCTCCACTCACATCGAATACCGTGACCTGTCAAGCAATGATAATGCAAATGAAGAGGCCAATTCCAACAGCAACTTCCATACTTCATCTTCTCCAATTTCGCGAACGTCCACTGCGTTGCACACTCCGAGCAGATCCACTGTGGGTGCGCACTAAAAAGAGAAGGATTGGAAAGGTAGTGTGGTAGAGGAAGTAGCAGAGACGGCAACTGACAATTCTGGCCTGAGCCTGAGCTCCGACCGCGCGGCAAAGACGGCGCATGTCGAACTTGGATGTCAGTCTAAAGATACGACGAATGTCTTGATAATCTCGATAAAACTCCATCCGATTGTACAACAGGATTAACAGGAGTAATAATGACACGGGGTTAGCCTACCTGACTGCCATGATTTGATATTTGTTGAGGAAGTGAAGGTACAGATCGCCAAACTTCCCCGCTGCCACCACCACGCGAACACCGGCATCAGCAAGTGCTTTCACCTAAGATATATAATAAACTTTAGAAAACAGATGTAGGACACATTGATAATTTTTTTTAAAAGATAAGATATACCTGCGCTTCGACTTCGCTTTCCTCTCCCTTGGCGTAGCCAGTCAACTCGTCCGCGTTCTCGATCAGAATCGTGCCCTACAATTTACATCGTTATTTCTAGCCAAGTTAAGTTAATTAAAACAATTTTTTAAACAAGTAGTGTACATCTACAACAAAGACAACTGTAATCTAGACATCCACCTTTCTAGCTATAATTGCCCTCCAATAAATCTTGAACCTTGGTCTCGGTCTGGGTGAGGTCGAAGGGACAGGCGAAGACAGCGATGCGAGGGTTCTCCTTCGCACACTTGATCTCTCCCTCTGCTCCTCGCTTGAATACCATTCCGTTCATCACAACGGACGAGTTCACTCCCGAACCAATGATCTGCAGAGTTGGAGTAAACAATAAATATGGAAGGATCACATATTCCGAAAATGCACTAGTGAAAGTTGTAACTCTTTAAGTATGCCAAGCTGGAAACTACCTTGCAAACTCGAATGTTGTCAATGTTGAAGTTGAAGCTGTTGGTAGGCACAGTTTGCACTGAAAAAAACGTCAAATTAATGTATAAACTTTCCAGAACACATTTCAACACCGGAAAATATGTGTACAGCTAGGACAGTGCTGAACAAGGTCCGATGCATGACTGGGGGGAGGGGTACAAAGCCAAAAAAAAATCTTATTTTTTCCTGTCAAAAATCACATATACTGGAGAAAACAGCTCTTCTTTGTAGGCAAAAAAAAAATTCCCTCTGACCGGGGTGTTCAGCAAGATTTTGGGCAGTTTTTAAACACCGACCTTGCTCGGCACTGAGCTTGGAATCATCTACTCGATTTTACCTCAATTCGGCAATTGGAAGAACTATATCACAGCGTTCTCCTACTTATGAATCTTCGATTACTCACCACAAGCTTTCGAGACGAGGTCGGCAATGATATCTTCATTGTCGTATTGTTTTGATGTGATCGCGGAGCGAAGATAACGCCGAACCTCAAACAATTCGCTCATTTCTAAATAAGAATTGGGCAATTACACTTTTTAGTAGCATCTCTTTGACATCGGATATCAATAAGAACCAACCTTAGCCAACTCCTTGAGATCCTTGGCCTCCTCCACCACGAGAGTCGGCAGAATCTCCAGTGCCTTTTCGCAGGCCTGCTCGTAGCCCGCTGCGATGTCTTGTGGCGTAATTCCCTGCAATTGAAGTAACTTGCTTGGAGTGTTCGGCATCACACAGATCAAAGACAAGAAGAGGAATAGAATGTCACCATATAGATGAGTTGCGAAGCGTGCTCGAGCAGTGCAGCTGCGAGGATGACGACGGTGTTCGTGTTGTCACCGACCTACGAACCATTCTGTTGTAGGGAAGATCCTAGTGGACAGAAGAACGAACCTGCTTCTCCTGCATCTGCGAGGCGAGCACGACAATCTTGGCAGCCGGGTGCTGGATCTCGAGCTCGCGGAGAATCGTCGCCGCGTCATTCGTCACGAAGAGCTTCTCGATGTGGTTGATCACCATCTTATTCATTCCTAAATGATGATGCGCTTAGCAAAGTCTCAAACCGTATTCATTGGGTATTGTGCACGACCACTAGGGCAAATCTTATAACACAAATCATACTTAATGGCAAATCGGCTAGAAATTTACTGTTGTAATATCAATAACGGGAACGGAGACACGAAACTTTTAGACAAGGTTAAAACAGTAATTCAAACCGTTGGGGCCGTATGCACTGCGTATCTGGCCAGCGAGTTCGTTGACGGCGTCGATGTTGCGCATCACAGCTTCATCAGTTCCTTTGAAGAACTGCAAAGCATCCAGTCATTTCAGTTTATAAGGTGTGGAGCGAAAGGCCGGCCGAGCTTTCAAGGCTCCAAAGAATTAGAATGAAATGAGATAGAAACCTGAGAGCCTTCCTTCATAAAGCGGCTGATGCCGGAGCGAGGCACGTTCTGAGCCATTTCCTAAACAAGACATGTTTAAGCAAAGCCCGCAAGTTTGACGGCAAAATCATAGAATCCGATAATTACCTTAAGAAAAGAGATAAAGGAACAGCCAAGAAAATAATTCGGTGCAATCAAGAATTCATTACACAAAAGCTACGGAGAATTCTGGGCGGCAAAGTTATCACAGTTCACTATCCACTTTCCAAGTTCACAATGGCTAATACCTGTTGTATTCACCAATACATTTCACAATGTAACGGAAAACACTAAATCTAATTCCACTTAAAATAAGCCATGTAGGAATTTTGTTTTCTGCCGCATTAATTGGTTCAATTAAAGCTAATAAGATTTTCTATTTTGGTGGTGAGTACCAATCCTCGTAATAAAATAGTTAAAATAGAAGTGTAGAGTCTTTAGTCAGTAGTTGTTAATAAAAATTACCTTTTGTGTGCTCAT
This sequence comes from Allodiplogaster sudhausi, assembly GCA_945643635.1. Classification (NCBI taxonomy): domain Eukaryota; kingdom Metazoa; phylum Nematoda; class Chromadorea; order Rhabditida; family Diplogasteridae; genus Allodiplogaster; species Allodiplogaster sudhausi. The sequence goes on from CALZFC010000015.1 coordinate 4,102,401, forward strand.
ATATTGCATAGTTGGAAATAAAAGTTGTCTAAAGTGAGTTTTCTTTTATTTATTTGATTTATTTGAAAGTAACTATCATTCTTGATGCAATTGCTTGCTTTATTTTAAGATTTTAAGATCTCGTCTGACTGTCCTCCCGTACTGTGGAATGGTGCGTGTTCTCGCGAATGGCGAAGTTCTCGCTGATGACGATGGGCCGCGGCCTCGCGGCCTCGGAACCGCGTCCAACTCAGCCGCTTCTAGGCCGCAGGCGCCATCTGCTGGACAGGTCTGGGCCTCGGCTATTTTTCTGATTCAGTATCCCATTCCAACTATTGTTTTCAGCTTCATTCGTTTATTCGAGTTATTTTATTTGTTGCAGTCAGAAGGCTTTGACCCCGCCAATCTGTGGGACTCTGCGAATGCGCGGCTCACTGCTTACGGACTTCACCCATTCACGGTTTGTAACTGTTCATTATTGATGTACAATTTGACAGACTCATGGAAAGCATACGTGGTCGGTGAACTGGACTCCCAGTATCTGTAATAATATTAACACTTTGTAAGCTACACCGGTGAGTAAAGTCATATCAGTGCATTGTAATGTTTTAATGCCGCTGATGAGGCTTTTTAAACGCACAATAGTAACATCTGTGGTGATTTGAGATTGGAGGGATGACCTTCCCGCCGGTTGCCTTAGTCCTCGCAGTCCTCGCTCTTCTCTTCTTCGGCCCAGCCGCTGCTCTTCTCGTGGTCGGTATAGTCCTCGTCTCCCAAAGCAGCTTCTCTCCCTTCCCTTCCGGCTCCACTCAACCCTCCACTTCTACTGGCCCCGCCCGCTCTTCATCAGATCAGCCTCGGCGCCAGGCTCCTCCTCCTAGAAACGCGGGAACTTTTGGTGGATCTGGGCAACGATTAGGAGGGAATTAGACCACCTTGTGGGAGGGGGGGGGGAGAAGAGGGGTTTCATAACTAGGATGTCGCCGCTTTTCTCGTTTAAATCATTATAATATTCTCCAGCGTTTTAAATTCGACTGAATTGACTGATAGAGTATAGTAACTTATTTGTGATTCCCACTGCTTGCCTGGTCTGACTGATGTGTGATATTGCCCCGTATAGTGAGAACAAATTTTTAATCTTTGTAATAAAGTGGTTTCTTTACCGTCTTATTATGAAGGTTAACAATAACTCATGTTTAGTCATGATGATACTGTTCGAAATACTTACTTTTATTGCAAATAATGGCATGTATTGGCCGGAGACGAAAATGTCTTTGTTTTCGGTTTTACCAGCTAAAATTGTTCTACCAATGAAGCGGTGAGGGAGTGTGGAGAAAGGCATGATTTCGCGCTATTGTTGCATTCGCTACAGTAGTTCGCGATTGCTGGCCATTGCCGGGCCCTCAACATCACAACCGCTCCGCCCTCAGAACAGGTTATTATTATCTATTTTGATATGGACTCCGGCCTTTGTTCTTGCAAATGACGTTTTCTTAAGTCCTGGTGATTATTTAATGATCTAATTTATAGGCATCTAGCTTCCATTTCGTCAGCCATCGCCCCCTTTTTCCAATATGCAAGCCAATGCAATATCACTCTTGGAGTGCAATCGATTATGGAAGGTTCGTTGTCTTCATCCAATCCGTCAACATAGTTTACAATGTTAATATGCTTCAATTGTGATTGTCTGTTCCGATTCCCTGCTCTGCCCCTTTCTCACTTTCTATCCTTCAGCTTCGCACACGATGGGTCTTCCCTGGTGGGCGGCGATAGTTGGAACGGGAGTGGCCCTCCGTCTGGCAACGGCTCCCCTTCATATCTTATCCGAAAAACTCCATGCTGAGCGTCTCTTCACTTCCAACAGGCTCACCCAGACAGCGGTACAGGTTCGCGTTCCAGTCGCTTTCCTGGTCATTAAACGGATTTTCAAAGGTAGCCTTTTTCTAAGCGACGTCTACAGAACATACTGAAAATTGGAGAAGGACGAAGTGCAGTAAAATGGTAACAAGATTTGACTTTTCCTTTGCTGCAGCACATCAGCAAGGTGCACAACGTGAAGATCGGCCCGAATTCCACTCACGGTGCTCTCGAACTGAAGACTAACGATGAAAATGTCAAGAAAATAGTTAACAATGCGGTTCGTGCTCTCGAACTGGCTCAATCTAAAGTGGCAATATTCAAGTTAAAACATATTTGTATTCAAATAGGTGTATATTTCAGGTGGAAAACGTGGTGATGTCTGCTCTGAGTGACAAGAAACTGCTCTCCTCGCGGATTCAGAACCTAAAGATGTGCTCAGTCCCAGTCTGGATCTTCTCATCGTTTGCCCTACGCAACATTATCAGCTGTTAGTTATTAAGATTACTAGAACCATTGCCGAATTCTTTTTTCAGCTTTGCAAAAAGAAACTAGAGTACGACTGCTTTTCCCGGTTGTAAGCTTCTGAGCTACTATAATTCAGCTGACTTCCATCCATCAATACCTGGTGGTCTATGGCTGACGGATCTGCTAGTTCCTGACCCGTACTTCGTGTTGCCAGTGGCCGTGGGGCTATTTGGGTTCTTCAACCTATGGGTTAGCAGTGGTGGAATGCATTAGAGAAAGGAGGAAGAGTTGTGTGTCTTGTCAGTCTCAACGGAAGATCTACTCTCTGGCAGGGGCGCCGAGTACCCGCGCAGCTCGTGTCTCTGATGGCATCTTAGTCTTCTTCACTTGCTTCGCCATCCACATCATGACGCAGCTTCCAGCTGTGAGAGTTGAGCTGTTACTAGTGAGAAGCCGAGACTGGTACTTTCAGTGCATCCCCCTGTACTGGCTGACAGTCTCCGTGACTGGCATTGCTCAGGCGCAGCTTCTTCGCATGCCTCGGATCAAGAAACTGCTCAACATTCGTCAACTTCCCATTGACTCTCCAACACCCCTCAGGGACCTCTTTCTTATGAGGAGAACATAGATTTTGTACTTTATTAATTTTGTTGAATCGAGCTGTATGACAAGGTGCTCGGGTTATTGTATTCTGTTTGAAAGGAAGATAATAGGTTTTTTTAAAATTAATATTGAATAAATTTTTTCCCTTTTAGTTATACCTTATATCTCCCTTCGAACCTAACACTGGGAAAATATGCGCACGAGGAACACCGTACAGGGGAAAAAGATTCTTACAATTAGGGAGAGATCAAGAGACCCAAATGAGGGCTGCATCGCAGAGTGCATGGAAGGGGAACATCCATGTGGAAGTGCCTACTTTCCAAGACATTCCTTTTTTGGCTCCATTCATATATTCGAGATTGTTTTCTAATATGCGTCTTTAAAGTTCTCGCGGCTGGAAATAGCAGGTTCATATTCCTTTTCCCCGACCATTTGCTGTTCTCGCAGTTTTCAGATTACTGTTCAACACTATTTTCGCTTGTATGAATGAAAACTGTAGTCTGATCGAATTTGATATCGCGATTGTTTGGTCTTCTATGTCTCGCTCTTTCGTCCTCTCTCAATCTCAGACAAGTAGTTTGGAGTGCGTAGTGTCATCAGAAAGGGAAGTCTCAGTACATGCGCAGCCTCCCAAAGAACAGGCTGATAACATTCTCTATTTGCATCTGTTACGCCATTCAGAAATGCTTAAAAAGGTGCTCCGTACCGTTTTCTCTAGGACTCCAAGCAATTTTTTTATTTAATATTTTTTCAAACACTGGTCTAGATTTTGATAAGTAGATATGTATGACTGTGAATGAATTTATATATAGATATGTGGAACAAATGTATGCCCAAGTACATGGCGAAAAAGTTGGATTGTAGTTGCAAAGATGGTGAACCATGAGATAAGAGCGGGAGATAACGCGGATCTGACGAAGGAGCGTGGTCTCTGCTCCTTCGACACGGAAGCACTCGCTGCCGAGTTGCAGGGGGGTCGCCAGAAGCTAGAGAAGAAAAGAGAAATATCAAGGAAGGTATTTGTACGATTAGTCACGTTTCCACTGCAAACATTTCATGACTTTTCAGATCGAGGAAAATAAGGAACTTGCTGATCCTAAACACCATGAATTCCTTGCACGAGAAGACTCAATGACAGAGACAGCGAGGAAGGTTAGCAACTGCAAGATATTTATGAAAGCATACAGCTGTGTCATTTTTTCCTGAATAAATCGAGTTTGTGATATGGAATGAATTAAATTTAGACGAAGGAATTTGCCAAGAGGGTCGCGTCTGTGGTCGATATGAACGACCCGAATGAGATCCAGCACTTTTTGTAGTCAGTTTTCTATCTTGCGTGTTTTGCACACCATTAGATTTTACTAGCTAGATGTTGATTGTTTGCAATGAGACAAACGGAGTGAATGGCAACCCACTTGTGCTACAGTACGACATGTTTATTCCTGCCATCGCCGGCCAGGTACAACTTTCAGTCTCTTTTGTATCCCATCTATTTTCTGCATATTTCGCTCAGTATCTTATTTCCTCACTCTCGCTTGCTCGCTGTCTCTCTCTCTCCAGATAGCTTCTCTCTCTCTCCAGATAGCTTCTCTCTCTCTCCCTCTCTCTCTCCAGATAGCTTTCTCCCTCTCTTTTCCTCTTTTTTTCTCTCTCTCTCTTCGCTAGCAGCCTCGATCTCTCGCAGGCACAATTTTTTTTTGTTATGTAGACAATAATTAAGTGTTCATTGTATTCGATTTGAGTGCGACGACTCGCAGCTGAGGCAGTGGCTTCCGCGTGCTCGCAGCCTCGAGATCATCGGAACGTACGCGCAGACCGAGATGGGACACGGTACATTCCTTCTCTTTTTGCAATTACCACATTCTTGCATTAGGAACCAGTCTCCGCGACTTGGAGACAACTGCGACTTTCGACAAAACCCGCGATGAGTTCGTGCTTGACACGCCAACTCTCACGGCTATGAAATGGTTACTTTACTCTCAATCTAATACTGTAGTTGTTCGTTGATCCCATGGTGAGAACCGTTTGTTTGCGATCAGAAAGATGTATTGCAACGAAGGTGATGTTGCTAGGTGGCCAGGCAACCTTGGCAAGTCGTCCAACTACGCGATTGTCATTGCTCAGCTCATCGTGGACGGAAAGAGACTCGGCCCTCATAACTTTCTCCTACCAATTCGATGTGAGAAAACCCACGAAGCACTGCCTGGTTCGGCAGCATTCTATGTACTCAAATTCATCATTTTTATTATGAAAGACGCAACTAATTCCTAGTTATGTATGTACATACATGCATACTTGCATGAATGTAGGAGTGGAGCTGGGCGACATTTGGCCAAAATTTGGACTGAACGGAATCGACAATGGATTCATGCGACTGAGTGGGGTACGCGTGCCGAGACGGAACATGCTCATGAGACATGCCAGCGTACGCATTCTTCATATCTTTGCATAGGGATAGGATTTCTAAGGTAAATGACTAATGATGATTGCGAAGATATTCAGCTCTCCGCGGAAGGAATCTACACTCCTGCACCACATTCCAAACTTGGCTACGCAGACATGGTCAACGCTATTCTCCCCGTCTTTAGCCAATATTGAACAACTGAATGTTTAAAAGAAGATGGTTCAGGTTTTTGTTAGATCATCCATGTGCCGCTCGCAAGGCATCTACCTCTCGCGGGCCTCTACTATTGCAATTCGCTAATCTGCTGTCCGTCGACAAGCGCGAATTAATCCAAAGTTATTCATTCTTCCATTATTTAATTTTTTCAAATAAATAATCTGTTTTTTTTTATATTTACGGGAAATTATTCAGAGGCACTGAAGTTCAAGTGCTTGACTATCAGACTCAACAATATCGGCTGTTCCCTCAGGCAAGTTTTGTTTGCTTGTTTTATTCTCTATTATGATTTTCCTGACAAGAACGACAGTGATTTGGAATGTTGTCAGGTGGCGCGAGCAGTGTCCTTTCTCTTCATGGGGGACGAGTTGATGGACCTGTACGAACGAGTCATCGAAAACAAATGCAGGCCAGCTCACGCAAGACTTTTTGTCACCTTTATGGATTACATTTTGAATAAGAATTCAACAAATTTCACATTTCAGCTGGAGCTCCTCCCTGACCTTCACGCCCTGACTTCCGGGCTCAAGGCGGTTGTCACCCACCAGGTTGGCCTGGGCATTGAGCAGTGTCGCCAAGGCTGTGGAGGGCACGGCTACTCGCTCGCCTCTGGTCTCCCTCAACTCTTTACTTCTGCCATCGCTGGGGCCACTTACGAAGGGGAGAACATGGTGATGCTGCAGCAGGCTGCCAGGTTCTCATCCCATTCCCTTCTCATTCCCCATCTCTCTCTCTTTTTATCTGTGCTCTTTCTCAGATTCCTTCTGAAAGCAGTAATGAATGCGCAATCCGGCGCCCCGCTGTCCGCGACGGTCGCCTACTTCGGCCGCCCCGCCGGTCGTCGCTCTCTGATCGGTGAAGCGGACGGCCAAGTGGAGGCTATGCTGCAGGTGCTGGGAGGAAGCTTGAGTTCCCTTGCATGGCTGCTCTGCTTGAGGCCTTGGAGCACGCGTCGCGGCGCGTGATGCTGGCCGCGGCTGCTTCGCTGCAGGAGAGCGTGGCTGGCGGGAGCAGCCAGCAGCAGGCATGGAATGCTTGCACCGTCGATCTCACTAAGGTTCTTATCAATTCCATGTATGGATTAATGTATGGATTAAGCTAACTGTAAGCTGCGGGATATCGATTAGTCCTCTCTGTACTGCTAGCTGTCCTCCTCTCCTGCAGGCTGCCCGTCTGCACACGCGTGCTTGCTTGGCGCGTTGTTTCTCCCGCCGAGTGGCTCGTGCCGTGGATGGCGGAGTCCGTGACGTGCTCGGCGACCTTCTCTCTCTTCATCTCCACTACGAACTCCTTGAAATCGCGCCTCATCTCCTTCATGTTCGAGAATTTGAAAAGAAATTGGCAATCTTATTTAATATCAAATAAATTTCCATTGAAAAAATACGAACATGCAGGATGGCTTTGTTACGCCTGACCAGATTGCGCACATCAAGAAGCTGCTCTACGAAGATCTGGAAAAGGCATGTCGATCTCTCTTTGCTCTGAGATCTCAGTAAATGATTCTATTCAGCTTCGCCCTAACATCGTGTCCATCGTGGACTCCTTTGATATTTCTGACCGCGCACTGAACTCGGTTATTGGAAGACGCGACGGAAATGTCTACGATGCCCTCTATGAATGGGCGCGCTCTTCCGAGTTGAACCGGCAGGACGTCAGTAATCCATTCGTGTATTTTTCATTTGAAAATATATGGAATTCAAAATTTTTATTTATTTCTTATTCTAGAGAAGAGAATTCAAAAAGTATTTGAGTAATATAAATAATGAAGGTTCTGCCGTATATCGGGAAACATCTACGTCCAATGATGGATCACGCCAAGGCGACGAGCAAGTTGTAGATCAATAGAAAATCTATTCAAAAATTTATTCCATTGTTTGATTATTATAATTAGGTTAGCTCTGTCCATGTATTTCCATCGAAAATATTACATGGTTAGATATGGTTTATCATATGATGTACAAGCTAAACGAAGGCTTCTTCGGGGCATGCCTTTCGGAGGTGAATAAAGAACTTCGGCAAATCATGTGAGACTTGCATATGAGTTGTTGCATGTATAAATTAGTGTTCGTGCTGGTTTCTTCCTCGCTTTTCCATGTGCCTGAAAGTTGCCTAATTCTTTAATTTCTTTTGAGAGCAATAATAAATTTGGCTATGGTTAGGAAAGAATATTCATTATTTGATTACGTTAGCTATATATATATATATATATATCTCGTTAATCCAAGCACACCATATGAGTTACTGACTAGGGATGACTGGTAAATGGGAGAAAATTGAACGAGTCATCAAATCAGGGAATCTGCGGATCCTTGGGTTCAGCTCGCCTGAAACCTTTCTTGTAAAGTTTAAGTGTTTAAGAGAGCCTCTCCGTATGCTTCCAGTAGGGCCTGCCCCAGATCCAGATGTTGGATTTCGAGAGCGAAAACTTTGTTGGACATGGCACTGGGCCCCAGTAACAAGATTAAATGACAAAAATTTTTTTTCAAAAAATATACATGCGTGAACAGTTAAAAGTATGCATAATATGTGATTTGATGTATCTCGCTTCAAAATCAACATTTTTCCATTTACTTTTTTTTATTGGCATTTCGGTTGAATTCTAATCAAAAACTCTATTGATGTATTTGGTCAAATATTTTATTCTCATGTCGAAAAATTATTTTAAATATTTCAATTTCACCGTTGAATACCTTATACTCATTTAGTCCCGGGTTTTATATATCAAAATGTAGAGCATTAAAAACCGTATAACATATATTCTTTTCGTTTAGTGTGTCCTACCCTAAAGGGGTTACAAATAGGCTCAAATGGGGGCAACTCCGATATGTAGGATTCAAGGAATGCGTGAAAACGAAGTTAAATTCTTGTTATGACATACAATAAACGACTTCATACGATTCAGCACGTTTTTCTTTTCATAAAAGCATTCCATCAAAATTTCATAAAAACATTTTTCTATGAAAAAAAAATGCATTTTTCGATTTTTCAGCCATAGTCAGAAAATGACCTAAAACTATTCGAATCGCTGTATTTTCAATGTTTTCAGCGAGAACAAAATGCGGATAGTACAGAACAATACGCGACAAAATTCTCTACAACATACATCATTTATATCCGAATGCAAGGTCCCTACGAATAGCAGTATTGATTTTCCTATGGCCGTCGCGCCAAAACTGACAGATCCTCGTTTTGCAAGTTTTGTGCAATCTACTTGATTCCTACTCATACTATACATCATTCTGCTCCCCATAGCACAATTAGTTCAGAGCCGATGTTTATATTGCAGATTTCCCGTGCTAAAAGCCCGCAAAAGGGAAAAAAATTGATCTACTAATCTTCTTTACAATGCATATGTGAACCCCTAATTAAATTTTGGATAACTGAATCAGAAACTTTTGCGCCGGGGCAGGCCTCCATTGAGGGCTGCTTGATCCTTACAGAGAGGCTCTCTTAAATGCCGAATAATGTGAGGTACACAAGAAGCTGGTGTTAAATGCACTGTATAAAATAGTGTAGCTGACTAATGGAGCCGAATGCGACGAAAACGAGAAAGAGCGAGTCCCATGAACGCATACCAATGCGCTAGTTTTGGTGAACAGCGCTATCAAATGGACAGTCATTCGAGGGAGCAGACAAAGCGGGTTTGTTGTTGATTATTTGCACGTCTGACATCACTGTTGTTACCGGCAGCTCTCACACTGCAGGGGTTTGCAGGCTATAAGCAAGGAATAGGAACACCTTTTCAAAACACCCGAAAAATTTTTCCGATGAGATCACGGCTGTGACGCAGTCTGAATGATAGACAGAAGATGGTGGGAATGAAGCCAATGAGGAAGGAATTCTGTAGTCGATGGCCGGCTTAGTATTCTGCTTTCAAATCTCGAGATAGTTATTTCCGACCGAATCTGGACATGTTTCCAGATGCTTCGCTTACTCTCCTCTGCTTCTTTGCGACAAAGATCCGTGCAGGGAGGGGCCAGGGCTTCCTTCTTCAGGTCATCCTCTCTTTAATCAGAAGCCCACAATCGCTATAATCTGGATTTTTTGCTGCTTCTGACGGCAAACATTGACTTCGTTGTGCCTGCTCAGAAATATCAGACGACAGTCATGTTATTTTATTAGGAAATCCTGTGCGAGAAGAGAGAGTTCTTTCTGTAGCATCATTGGGTTCTAGAATGAGCTCTTTATCTTAGCACTTGTTCACGGAGCACAATGAATTTTTATTTGCGCTAAATTCTGCCCATTGAATACTTAGCGGGTTGCAGCTGCTGATGATCCCGTCGGAACTGCTTCGTGTTGCCGTCCTCTTCTCTCTCTTGGGGTACGGTAGATGCTTGCCTGCCACTCCTTCCACTCCCACCTTTCCCTCTTCGCCGTCCTTGCCTTGTCGACCGGGACTACTTCGATACCGACCAGAGCCAGTGTACCGCTTACCCTTCATACATAAAATTGTGAATTGTTTTCACTTGTCTACATATTCACTCAAAATAATGGCTGCCTAGACATTGAAAGTCGGTCTGCTTTGCTCGAATGAAGACTCGCACGCTCTCTTGGCTTCAATCAGGTACGTACATATGTACATATGTACATCTGTATGTATGTATGCATATTACATTATCTTCACGTAATACAACTAACCAAACTGCTACATTTGTATTGATAATCATATGATCTTTCTATGTCTCCCTTCCCTATCAGGTGGCCGCAGGCGTCCTCGTCGCCTGGGACCGAATCCGTGAAGAGCAGCTGCTGCCCGACATCACGGCACTCAAGTTGGCCCAGTCACTGATTGGATTCTTTTCTGGAACATTACTCTCCAGTTTAACTTGGCTGATCGATAACTGCGTGGAGTCGGTGGCAGCACTCGACACGGTCAGCTACATCAACTGGGAAAGCGATGTCGTGCTGGGGCCGACTTGCTCAGATGGTACTCTGGAACATATTTACCGGGCGAGAGAAAAAGAGATAGAGAGAGAAGTGAGAAAGAGTGAAGGAATGAGAGGGGGAGAGAAAGGTACAGTGCAACAGAGCAAATCCTGATCAGCCATCGTGATCTCTGGAACAATTGCCAAGTTCTACAACTTCCCGCTCTTTGTGTGGGGCATGCAGTTCACTCAATAGGTGAACAACTACGTCGACTTCCCTACACTCGTGGCAGTCTCCACCAGCACCATAGCGTGAGTTTTGAGACTAACTGAACGGACTCTTCATTTGATCACTTGCAGACAGGCGAACGCGTTGATGCTCGTTCTGCAGAACTTTGAGTGGCTGGACATTGCTCTGGTGTACGCGATGCCAGCCTTTTCAGCCGCGCCGCGTTGCGAGTTCTTCGCCAAAGCATTCACTGTCTCTTCTTTCTCTCTTCCTCACTCATGGACCTACTAAAAGATAAGAACATTTCCGTAATTCAGTCACTTGCATCGAATGCCGTTTCCGTGAACATCGCTTTCATGCGCAAGCTGCAGACCACTACCATCGCTTCCTATTCCGAGACCCTCGTCCAGATTTCCAAGCTTTCGAGAAGTTCCTTACTTTCACAATTTCATATTTTAATCTTTTCCATGTTTGCAGATGGTCGTAGTAGAAAATGAGCGTGACATGATGGCAAATGTAAAACCCAAGCAAGATTTCAGTAGTCATAATCTGTCTCGAGTTGGACGACGCGCGTCGAAATTTCTTGCTGGCAGCCGCTCAGAAGGGCTTCACCACCAACGACTGGGTCTTCATCTTCTGCGAGAATCGACGAACCGTCTACAACAAGTCGGGTGGAGGTGCGGGACAGAGTATGTATCTATTTCAAGTTTTGTAATGTAATTGTGTAATACTCATAAATGCAGTTCCATTCTTCGTCTCGCAACCTTCGGATGGTCAGGACGGCCTGGCTCTACTCGCGGCACGGAAGTCCTTCGTGGTTTGTCGCAGGGAAAAAGGAGGATTAAAGAGCAAAATAATTAATTATAATGAAGATGGACAACCAGTCCTACAACGACACGACTCTCCTTGCAAGCAAGCTTGTCGATGCATTCACACGGCCGCCGTTCTACTGCGATAACTGCACGAATATTAATGTGGTAAGAGGCCTGTAATGAGAAACGCTTTCCTGTTTCGGTTATCCATCGTCCTCACTCTCTCTGCTTGACCCTCAGGATTCATCTCGTGTCTGCGAGCTCGTGGACGCCTTCTACGCGTACGCCCTGGCCCGCAACCGCACCCTCTCTGCCTTCCCATAGATGGCTGGCAACATCAGTGCACTGACGTTGGCCAGCATGGCAGCGTGTCAATTCAAAGGTCTCTGAAAGAACATCTTGAAAGAGTTTATACAACACAAACAACTTAGATTCATAAGAGATTTGAGGCCAAACGGGAAATGTGCGCATCAACAAGAATGGAACACGCGACCCCATCTTTTTCCTCTACAAACTGGACGCCAGCGACAAGCAGTACACGTTCATCCGCATCGAGTCAAACCCGGACAATCTCAGCTCGGTCAGCAGTCTTAGCCACGCACTTATGAAATGCCTCGATGCAGATCACGGTGTGGAATCCGCTGTACTCGTCGGAGTCAGAGCTGTGGGCCACTCGAGGAGGCGTCGCCCCTGCGAACTCTCCCGTCTGTGGCTACTCGGGTGATGAGTGCCCCATCTCCTTCACTGATAAGTCAGCAATCCACTTTCTCTTTGGCTACAACCAGTTTAGCTAATCAGATACCTGGGGATGGTGATTGCGGCCGTCGTTGTGCTCGCTCTGATTGCATGCGGCATTGTCACCGCGGTATTCGGAATCATCAGGTGAGTTAAATCAAATCAAACTTTCCAACAGTCGATCTCAACTTTCTAAGGCCATTCAAATATTTCCAGAAGAAAGAAGCAGCAGGAAGCTGAACGTGATCTCGTCTGGCAAGTGCCCTTCCACACCCTGAGCAAACCCTCTCAAAAGGTACCCTCGCCAATTGACCTCTTCCACTTTTCCCTCTTCATTTCAGTCCGTGACTGCGAGTGCCCACTCCCTCCAGAGTTCGGTGACTGCGAGTTCTCGATTCACTCTTGAATCTAAGCGAGTCAGTCAAGGAAGCTTGTTGTAAAGAGAGCCAAAGCTCATTTACAAAGCGCTGTTCTTGAAGGAAACAGAGACGCACGTCTTCTTCTTCTTGAAAGGAGACGCCGTCACAGCGAGGAAGCACAGCGAGCGGCTGCTGCTCAGCACAGCAGATAGGATCGAGATGAGAGAGGTTTCAAGGAAGAGGGAGAAGTAAGGAGAGATGAAAATAAACAAGTTGTAGTTGCACAAATTGGAACATGATAACCTAAACAAGTTCCTCGGTGTGAGCCTCGACGGGCCGCAGGAAATGACCATCTGGTGGTACTGTCTACGAGGGTCCCTAGAGGTAATTCGAGGAGAGAGAGAGAGAGAGAGAGAGAGGGAGAGAGAGAGAGAGGAAGAGAAGGACAAAAACGAGAGTGCAATTGCTGCCGCCGTACAGGATGTTATCGATAAAGGAACACTTCAAATGGACTGGTTCTTCAAGTTCTCTCTCATGCGAGACATCTGTGAGGTACATACATACATACATACATATGCATCTTACGTTTCAGTTTTTAGCCTTTTGTGATATTCAACTTGCATATATAACATAATACGTGCTTACATTTGAATGTACATATGACGCGATTTGCGAGAGTATCAAAATGGCAGGGGACCCGGCAAAATTAGATTTCGTTAAAAAGCTCTTTATAGGTACTTTTTAACACGGCGAAACGATTGAAATGTGTCCGGGAGTCTGAAAACGCCATTTTGGCGAGTTGTGCGAGATTTAAAAAATGCGAGCTCGAAGAGACATGCCGAGATGACCTCACATTCGCCTTCGCAGATTCGCGCACAATGAAGCAATATTTATAAAAAATTTACCATAAATAAAGAAGATATTGCTTAAGAACTCTGTTCAAATAGTAATTTAAAATATTCAATTTTAGAGTCGCTGTGGCCTCCAGACTTTGGAGAGGCGTCGTTATCTCATATGGCATTTTATCATGGGTTTTCTATCTAATTTCGTAGAGTTGAAAATTCTCCTTCGAATGAGCTTTCGTATGTCAGATATCGACGAGCTCTTTAACGTTTCCCAGTCCTTAAACTGTAGAGTTCAAGATCTGCGCAGCATTTCTTAGGGTTATGTTCGGGCACGTCGTAATAAACGCATCGGGGCAGGGATAGCGTATTGCGAAACTGTTTGACTTGCAAGCACGACGTCCCAGGTTCGATTCCCGGGAGAGTCAAAGCGTTTTGCCCATTAAAGAAAATCTTTCTTTTGCATTTAAATTGCATTTATAGCCTTAAAAGTGAATTCCCTCGTCTGCCTTTCGACAGATTATTGAGTTGCACTTTCGGCGTGGGAAGCGCCCATACAAAAGGGCGCATCGCTCGGCAGGCGCCGAACCCCGCGCATTTTAACGGTTTAAGGGCTGGGAAACATGAAAGAGCTCGTCGATATCTGGCATACCATAGCTCATTCGAAAGCGAATTTTCAGCTCTACAAAATCAGATAGAAACCCCGTGATCAAATGTCATATAAGATAACGACGCCTCTCCAAAGTCTAGAAGCCACAGCGGCTCTAAAATTGAATATTTTAAAATTCTGCTTGTGCAGCTTTCGAAAGCAATATCTTATCTATTTATGGTAAAAATTTCACAAATACTGCTTTATTGTGCGCGAATCTGCGAACGCGAATGTGCGGACATCTCGGCTGGTCTCACCGAGCATTCGAATTTTATATCTCGGATAGCTCGCCGCAATGGCATTTTCAGACTTCCGGACCCATTCCAATCGTTTCGTCGTGTTAAAAAGTACCTATAATGGCCTTTTAAGCGAAATCTAATTTTGCCGGCTCCCCGGCTCTTTAGATCCCTTGCGATTCTCTCGCAAATCGCGTCATATGTACAGTACCGCCCAGCAACCAGGAACTTTCGGAACTTTCGGAAAGTTCCAAAATGTCCGATCAAATTGTGCGCTTCTGGATAATCGCACGTCGATTTGGTCTGCATATTCGGATATAGGCACTCGGGTTTTACCATAATTAAGCATAAAATGTCAAAATAATGCGAAATGAAAATCTTGTGAATGCTGTGGTGCAGGACCATCACAATTCGTAAACAACGTCAAATACTTCTTAAAATTGTTTGTGTTCTATGCTGTATGGCTGTGTGGAGTATTGGTATGCTTGTAAGAGTGTGAGCGGAATGGCTGGTGTTCGATTTCTCTTTTGAACCAATTTATTTAATTTTCTTTTACAAGATTTTTTTGACGTAATTTTTTACTTGTAACATTAAAAGTCACTAGATAAGACAAAAGGATGCTAAATGACATCTGCAACTGTAATTTAAAGTAATTCTGTTCGTGCAACTGCCTTAATAATTGCACTGAAACGATTACACATTGACACACTACGAATTGTGATGGTCCTGCACCACAGCATTCACAAGATTTTCATTTTGCATTATTTTGACATTTTATGCTCAATTATGGTAAAACCCGAGTGCCTGAATCCGAATATGCAAACCAAATCGACGTGCGATTATCCAGAAGCGCACAATTTGATCGGACATTTTGGAACTTTCCTAAAGTTCCGAAAGTTCCTGCACCCCTGGTTGTTGGGCGGTACTGTATGTAAAAACAAATGATTGTGATGGGTTTGAACTACTTGCACCACTCTCCGCTGGGTGCTCATGGCTGGCTCAGTTCTCGGACTTGTCTCGTGAATGAGCGGTGGCAGCTCAAGATTACCTTCCATGGAGTGCAATGCATCAAACGAGTAGAGAAGAAGCCCGCCAAAGGTTCTTTCACACCAAAGAAAGAGTAGTGAATAATCTGGACGTCAATGTAGAGCTTCTCTGGACGGCTCCGGAGCTTCTCCGAGAAGAAAGCTCGCTTGGCTCCTTGCCAGGGGACATCTACAGCTTTGCCATCATCTGCTCTGAGATTATCACGCGCAAGACGGCCTGGGACCTATCGAATCGCGAGGCAGACATTGACGGTTCTTCTGCACATTCTGCACCTTCACAATCTCAAGCTTAATCCCAGCGCTATGTATCATAGTTTATGCTGCCCTTCGCATCAGGGGCATAACTTGATCAACAAGGGCGGATGAAAGAGTCCCCAATGTTAAAACACACGAATGCATTATAAAAAAAAAAAGGTTAAAAAGGGGATGTTAGATATTGTATACATGGATGTATGTACATATGTATGTACATACATACATGGTACATATACTTATATGGCTCTGCTAACTCAAACTATCCATTTGTGGCTGCAAAACCCCTCTTCGTAATAAAAAAAAGCCATAGACGAAAAGAGAGTGGCAAGAAAGGCAGAGATTTAAGTAAAGTTGAATCTTTTTTTTATAAAAAATTTACGTTGTCCTGCAAAAGTGATATAAAATATCTTACACCAATAAAATCATAAACACTTAAATGCAGAAGTCGTATATATGGTGAAGAAAGGAGGTAGAAGTCCGATGCGCCCTTCACTAGAGGCTTCCGACGACGCGGAAATCAACTCCTCCATGGTTAGAAGAGTAATTTTATCCCGAATTTCCTTACACATTTCAGGTTCATTCCTATCAAAATTTGAGATCCGAAATTGAAACAATCGAGGAGAAAAGATGAGATTCTTTCAGATTCTCTTTGTAAAAGATTGCTGGTCAGAGGAGCCAGAACAGCGGCCAACGGCACATCAGGCCAAGAGTCTCATCAAGTCTTTCAACCACGGAAGGTCAGTTTTGGAAGAGAGGAGGCATTCCCCTTCATCTTCCCTTTATAGTTATAATGATTAATTTTCTTTGTTATTCCTCTTTCGCAAACTTTAATGAATGAGTCGGTGCTGTTATGTCGTCTCATTCACAACTCTCGCTCCGCGATGCACTCCTCTTCAGGTCCTTTCCTCATATCAACTAAATAAAGGATTTCCTTCTTAGGTTGTCAATCTGCTAAATGATCTGCCGCACATGCAATCTTATCGAAGATGGACGAACGTTAGATGAACAAGAGATGAACGCAGATGTGAAAGATCGTTGAACATTTATATGCTTATACACGGGAGTTCGTCGAACATTTTCGAGCGTTAAACATTTTCGCTCCGCGCTGAGCGATGGAAGCAGCGATGAACGTTCATCGCTGAAGAAATAGTGTGCAAAAGTAGGAGAGTTTTTGGAGTAATGGGGGAGCATGTTTGTCTGTTTCTCTCCATTGTTCCACGTTAAAGCTTACTTCTCTGATCGTCGACGAACATTTGTGAAAAAATGATGAACGAACCTTCGTACCAGTGTCGTTCATCATTTTTTTCTCGTAATATTTCGACGCTGATATGCTTTTCTTATTTGTTCTTTTATAAATCAACCTTTTTTATTCTTTTTGGATGCATTACACTTGAAATACTGCACATTGTTTCATGTTGCTTGGTGGCTTTCGCGGTATGAAGCTTGGCGCCAAGCTGCTCGATTCTCAAACAAATCTTGTTTGCGTTAATGCGTTAAAATGTTCTTCTTATTCCCTTTTGTGTGGCTGTTTTCATTTCTAATATTATTTTTTCTGGAGTTTCAGGACTCTTCGGATTCACCGCGTCCTCGTATGGCGCAGTGGAAAAGCTGCACGGAGAGCGGGCGCGACAGCGGCGCCAAGCAGTCTTCGCATCCTGGGCGACCATCTTGCAGTCGACGAGAAGGTTTGCTGCAGCTATTTTTTGTAAGTACTTTATTCTTCCAATCTAGAGTGCTTTTAGGCCTAAGCCTTAAGGCAAAGAGATGTTTGCTTTTAAAAATTCCTTCTTATTCATTCATGTGTTACGTAGTTTTTTTTTATATAATTTAATGCTTTCTCGAGTTACAGGACTCCGCATATTCACCGCGCCCATGAGGTATGGCGCTGTGGACCTGATGCGACAGCGGCGCCAAGCGGTCCACATCCTACGAAATGCGCCCTCGCCGTCCTTCTTGCAATCGACGAGAAGGTTTGCTACAGCTATTATTAGCTACCGTAATTAATAGATGAAAGTCATACTTAATTTTTGTAAAAAAAAAATCATTTCCAGAATTTAACTGTAGCTGCTAAAAAAGGTTTAAATATCAAATAACACTCCTAGAATGATTTCCACATTAAATATAAATGTTATGCACTGTTTTCCATGGTGTTAAAGCGAAATAAATAGCTGAAAATCATGCTTATTGTTGTTCCACATTGATATTTCTCAAATTCCTCTGCTCATAAATAGCTAATATATTGTGTTTCAGCGATGGCATTGACGGGGAATGGTCGGCATTCGCCAACAGTCGGACAACAAGCTGGACGCGCTGCTTCTCCTTCTGAATTCGTCCCCCTCCCCCTCGGATGCCTTCGATGTTCCACGCAAACACAAGAAGTGTATTATTAAGTTGCTGTTTCGTTGTTCCCCTTTTTTTCTTGAATTGTTGACACGGTAATATTCTACGTAGTTTGGTTCAGACGCTGCCAAAACTGGTATTGCATTGCAGGCGCAAATGAACGCAACGAAGAAGCAAGAGGAAGTGTTCTCCGCCATGGCCGTGCTCATCCGCAACACGAATGAACTGGTCGAGCAGACTCTCGCGCGTGTTTCTGGACAGCAAGTGAATGCTGGAGCATTCACCACTCCTGCCCTGCCACAGCCAAGTGGAACTTTGTCCACTGTGTCGACTGAGATGTAGCCCTGTTGTTTTTGATTTGTTATTCCTGAAAGATTATAACAGAGTGTTCTTTTGCAGAGTGATTAGATTTTATCATTCTTTAATTCAGATATAATCAGAGCATTATCAGAATCTTTACAGGTTAACAGTTGTTATTATTTTTGTTTGTTCTAATGGCTTTAACCATTTGTTGGGGTTTTCAGTTTTAACTGATAAAGAAAACTTTTCTATTTCAATCGTTTAGTTAATCATGGAGAAACGCATTGCTCATGGTTACTGTAGGTATACAACTACCGTAGTCATGTTCAATATGTTCAAATGAACATGTTGCTTTTCTCTCTCTTTATTTGCTGATTAGCAGCACTCAGTGTAGCAGAAACAACTAATAAAATAAGACTATATCATTTATAACAGGCGACTTAAATGTGAGCAATCATGTGGGCTCGAGGATCGGCGCCGTTGGCTGGAAGAGGCATTCTTGTCATGCGGTTGGTTCCAACGGCGCATCCACCAGTGCGCAGCTCGATGACCATGTTGTGCATGACGCAGCATGCCATGATTATCTTAGCGGCCTTTTCGGGTTCCATCCTTATCTCCGACTGAAGAATAGCGAATCTTTTCTTAAGAATACCGATGATCTGCTCCACATGGACTCTGGTGGTACGGTGTGCAGAGTTAAAATCCTCTTCCTGGGGTGTTTGGGGATTTCTTAGGGGTGTGACGACGTGCTGGCCATTTGCGAATCCTTTGTCGCCAAGTAGCACGAACCCCTGCGGAATGGAGCTCGAGGAAATAGCCTGGCCGAGTGCGGAATGGCGGAGGATGAAGGAGTCGTGCGCACTGCCAGGCCAGTTGGCATTGGCGAAGACGATGCGGCCGTAAGCATCAACGGCGAATAGGAGATTGATGGCCGGGTACCCCTTGCGACAGCGGAACTGCCCAGTAGATGAACGCGGCGCGCGTATCCGGATCAGCGTGCCGTCAATGATGCCGATGACGCCTTCAAGAGGGATCTTTATACACTGCGCCTATCACTTAACAGGCAGAACTAACTACTAAAGGGCCCTCTACAGCTGTAGGCATCGGCTGCGCCTCGACAGTAGGCCAACGAAGACACGGGGAAGCGGATGTACCTATCTCGCAGGGCCAGAACACCATCGATGAACCGCCACAGACAGTTATCTGCCGTGGATTCGCAGAGACCAAAGGCATCACTCAGCACGATGAAAGGCGCATTCGTGAGGATGTAGCGGAGGCCGAGGAGAGTCTACAAACTTGCTGAATACCAATCCATCTTATGTTACTTGCTCATTTACTTGGTTCTCAGGAGAAATTGTCCATTCGCCTTGCATGTTCCTGTTGAGATGTTGTCCAAGTAGACCGACTAGTACATCGATGTTTGCGGGCGAGAGTCGGTATCGTCTCTCGAAGAGTCCTTCATTAGCCAAGCAAAATGCAATGTGGCGTTGACGCTCATATTGGAGATTGGGATGGCGATGGTTGTTGCCAGCGGGTGGAAAGAAAAAGAAAGCCATTCCAAACTGCAAAAAATGTACAAGAAAAACTCATATCGATCAGATAGATGTCCTTTTCTATCATCAAAATCACAATTATATAGGCTAGAAATGTGTGTGTTAGAATTTTTGTCTCTTTGGAGATTCAGTCAACACCGCCGCCCGCATGGAGAGCAATGGAAAACGTCACTCTTTCTCGCATTTCACTTATTTTGTATTGTTATTGAAAATAAGGACTATGGTTTAGTATAATCTATAGTATTTCTCATGGAAATCTTTCTATTAACAAGTCACTTCTCAGCCGGTCGTATTCACATCTCCGACGAAACGAATCGTTTCCTAACCAGAATCATTGGAGGTTATCGCACAGAGAACCGTGGAGAAGTTCTCATTAAGGTTTCTTATTTTAAAGCACATCTTGTATGTTATCCACAATCTCTTCATCAATCGAGCTGTTCGGAACTTTATTTGCTCTACCAGGGAAAAGGGACGATGAATACTTTCTGGCTGCTTGCGCCTGGTGAGAACGTCGATTAACTTCACGACTAATTATCATTTTATTCAGCAATAGAAAGGAGTGTCGCGGTTGATATTTTCAACGATTTTATTTTGTATTCTCAATCAGAAAATCTACCTCAAGTGTAATACAATTAGCAAATTCATCTATGCATGTCTGATATCTATATAAATATACAAAAGTATGTACATGATGCATTCATTGTCTGCTATACACATGTGGTGAGGAGGAGGAGGGGAGGGAGGGGGGTGTTCCAGCCATCTTTTATTTCAGGTTTAGCGACCATGGCTGTCGCTGCTGCTGCTTGAACTGCTGCCACCTTTCTTTCCATGTCCTGAAAATAGAAATATGCCAAGATTTAACCATTAAAAAATTCAATTTTAATTTTTATGGAAGCTGTCAAAAATGATGGATGTACAGTAGTGCTCAACGGCGAGTGGTCAATGCTATGTCGGCTATGGCGGCTATAGCCAAATGGGCCAAGTAGAATATCTCGCTGCAGAAAGAGTTTTCAGGCAATTCACATATCAATATGGGATCCTGGAATTTTTCTTTACCAATGCCATTTAAAAAATCTAGAAAATCGTTGAAATTTTGTGAAACTTGTTTTTGCATGACATACAGTGACAAATTTGGGTGCGTTGCCATATAGTTTGTGTGTTGTGTGTTTTAAGTTCTTTGAAAGTTGCCAATTTCAAGTGGAAACACGAACGTCGGCACTGGTTTTTTCCTTTGATGCTGCTTTCGTTTTTTTGTCGTTCTAAAGCTATTTAAACACTATATTTTCTAATAAAAAAAAATTCTCATTGCATGGGGCTCGAACCTGCGATACTCAAAACTATATGCGAGCAAGTAACCTACTGCGCCACGAAGGTTAATAGCTTGTGCTCAAGCCGGACGTAGATAATCGGCTCATGCCGTAAATTTACAATGGCAAAACAGTGATTCGCTTTGAGCGAACATCGCTGGACGCTCCCTAAATCCCTGAAATATTTTCACTGTTTTTTTATTTATTTTTCTCTACGCACAACGGCTGGGGATCGAACCCGCGACACTCAAAACTATAACC
The DNA here is from genome assembly GCA_945643635.1 of Allodiplogaster sudhausi. Classification (NCBI taxonomy): domain Eukaryota; kingdom Metazoa; phylum Nematoda; class Chromadorea; order Rhabditida; family Diplogasteridae; genus Allodiplogaster; species Allodiplogaster sudhausi. Next base: position 4,123,717 of record CALZFC010000015.1, read on the forward strand.
TGACGCGCTACTTACTGCGCCACTTCGAAGATGCTTGGCTACTCAAGCTGGTCGTTGACAATGGCCTAATGTGGATGGTAGTTGAATCAGATAAGTAGGACCGGCGATGTCCACTCAAGGCGATGGCGAGGCAAAGAGAAGACAAATCAAGACGTGAGGGGGAAAAGAGAGTGAAAAAGAGAGAGAAAGAGAGAGAGAGAGAAAGAGAGAGAGAGAAAGAGAGAGAGAGAGAAAGAGAGAGAGAGAGAAAGAGAGAGGGAGAGAAAGAGAGAGAGAGAAAGAGAGAGAGAGAGAAAGATAGAGAGAGAAAAAGAGAAAGAGAGAAAAAGAGAGAGAGAGAGAGAGAATGAGGGCAAAAGGAGAGAGAGAAAGGAGAGATTGAGCGAGAGAGAGAGAGAGAGCGAGAGAGAGATTTAGAGAGTGAGGAAAAGATAGAGAGAGAGGGATAATGATGATGAGAGGAGAGAAAGAAAGAGTAAGTGAGAGAGTTTGACTTGAGCCTTCAACGACTTCATAGTCTGGCTTGAGTCTCATATAGAATGGACCTGGCGCAGTAAGTAGCGCGTCCGGTTACAGTTTTGAGTGTCGCGGGTTCGATCCCCAGCCGGTGCAGATGTAGTGCATAGAGAAAAATAAAAAAAAACGGTGAAAATATTTCAGGGTTTTAGGGAGCGTCCAGCGATGTTCGCTCAAAGCGAATCAGAGTTTTGCCATTGTAAATTTACGGCATGAGCCGATTATCTACGTCCGGCTTGAACGTAATCTCATAACCTTCGTGGCGCAGTAGGTTACATGATCGCGTATTGTTTTGAGTATCGCAGGTTCGAACCCCATGCAATGCAAATTTTTTTTTGAAAATATAGTGTTTAAATAGCTTTAGAACGACAAAAAAAAACGAAAGCAGCATCAAAGGAAAAAAAACCAGAGCCGACGTTCGTCTTTCCACTTGAAATTGACAACTAGTTTGTGTGTTGTGTGTTTTAAGAACTTAAAACACACAACACACAAACTATATGGCAACGCACCCAATTTGTCACTGTATGTCATGCACAGACAAGTTTCACAAAATTTCAACGATTTTCTAGATTTTTTAAATGGCATTGGTAAAGAAAAATTCCAGGATCCCATATTGATATGTGAATTGCCTGAAAACTCTTTCTGCAGCGAGATATTCCACTTGGCCCATTTGGCTATAGCCGCCATAGCCGACATAGCATTGACCCCTCGCCGTTGAGCGGTACTGTATGTACATATGTATGTACATACCTTTCGGTTTTCCTCCATGGGGCTTTGCTCCGGGTCGTCTCGCGGGCGGTCTCCTCGCGGGCTGTGGCGGGCGTCGCGGCGGGGCTGCTGGCCTGGGTCTGTTCGGCTGGGGCTGACCAAACCCTCCTAAGAGTTGTGAAAGCATCCCGCCAAATTGTTGTTGTTGAGCCTCTGCCTGCATTGCGAAGACACCAAGCAGCAACAGAAGAGGAAGGAGAAGTTGCATCTAAACACAATCAAAGTCACTCCTTCAACGTCTCTTTCAAGAGTCAAGTTGCCCAGATTCAAGGGGGTCGGCTTATTTTATACTGCTCCACACCATCTCCGACGGTTGTTTGGTGGCCGCCCAAACGGAGTAAGAACATCCTTGAACCCTGTTATTTCTTGTCTTGATGAGATGCGTTGCTCATTCACTCCCGCCATAGAAACTCTCATCTTTTACGCCTCTCAGGGTCGTCTGTTAACAGCAAAGCAGTTAATGGCCGAATCCAACACTTCCATGAGCACAGCATAATAATAACTGCAGTTTCACATCATTCATTCACATTGATTCTTCGCTTATAGCCTGCAAATCGTAGAATGTTTACTCATTGAAGGAGCTCTACAATATTACAGATCACTTTGAAATATGTATCTCAAATAGAAATTAGGCCATAATATATGTATGCTCGTTTTCTCTCGTTCATTGAAACTCTCACATTCTCTCCACTAGGCGTTGACAACTCATTCAACTTCTGCATGGTGCGAAGATAGCGTTCTCGTCCACATTTCAATACAATATGAGTGCAGAATCTGCCACAAGAGTTTAATGTAAGGCGATCAATGAAAAATTATGTGAAATTTCAAATTGTCATTCTCATTCGTGCCTGATATTTGGACTCATGGTCAGCCGATTTAGAGCCCTATGAAATTTTACCCGAAATGAGAGACGAGAACCTCTGTTACATTCATATTTTTCGGTAATCGGCCTCCATTAATGCATAATTTTTTTTATTTGAAACCCAATGAATGAAACATTAATCAGAATGCTTTCAATATACACAGAGACCTTTGAATTTTAAAGTCCAATGATTCTAAAATACATTTTTTACTCCCTCTCGGTGGTTTTTAGGAAAATTTCACAGAGAATGCCTTCGAAATGCACATAATATGTTTCCAAATACAGATAAGCAGCATATGTATGTGGCCACAGTTGATTACATCTGTTGGGCAGCGGTACACGAATGTAGACAAAGGATGCATTGTTGGCTGATCAATCCTTGATGAATAACGTTTTAAGTACAATACAACTCTTATCCTCTCTTAGACCATTGAAACGCTTCAGAATTCTTATATCTTTATCTTTAGGCAATAGTGTCTACGATATATGAGATTAAAGTGATGGCAGTGAGAGCATAAACATTTCTCTGAAGAAATTGAATGGCAAATTGGCAAATGTACATAGGGCATATTATTGAAGGTTTTGAAGAGTGTCTGCATCATTTCACTCTCTTCCCAACAGGTTAGCGACCGTGGCTGTTGCTGCTCGAGGAGCTGCTGTGCTTGCCGTAACCTGTAAATATGTGTACATTTTACACACTTAGCTCGTACATGCAGAATTCAACAATAACGAAGGAGTTATTGATGAGGAATCCCATTGATGCGTTCAAATAAATTCACGATTTTTAAACTCTGAAATATGATTTACTTACCTCGCTGCCCTCCGTATGGCCGCTGGCCTCCGTACTGCTGGCCTCCGTATTGCTGGCCTCCGTATTGGGGTGGATACTGCGATCTACCGAATTGACCACCAAACTGAGCCATCAGTGGAATGGTGAACAGTCCAAGAAGGAAGACAAGAGGAGCGAGAAGTTGCATCTGAACAAAGTCATATTGCTATATAGCCTTCCTCATTTTAAAATGAAACGAAATAGTCTCACGCGCTCTCTTTTATACTTCGTCGTATCGAAACGATCAGGAAAGAGAGTCTACGAAAAAAAGTAACGGACTTCAGAACCTTTCTTTTGAACTGCCGTTGCTCACACCCCCACAGTTTCTCTTTATATCTTTCAGCTATGACGCCATTCAAGGCCGTCTGTTAAGATGTTAACGTAAATAAGATGCTAGCAGATAGAAATGCTTCCTTGAGCCGGTTCGGGCGCGCTTCACGAGTCAGTTGCTCGCTATGTTACTTTTCTATCGACACCTTCTCTTTATTACAGCATACATATCATTTTAGTTGTGTTCACCCTGAAAGAGCATAGAGTTGCTCGTGAGAGAAGATTCATATATGCAGGTAATAAAAATCCATTATTATAATTACTGAACGACTGGCTCTGTAAAGTAACCGGGCAGAAGTCGGCCATTCCAAAATGTACCTGATCCCGGATTAAAATGGCGCGCCCTTCCATAATTTTCTGGAAAGCTCCAATTTTCTTGGATTAGAATACGGTTCTTTCCGAAACATTGAACAAAGTTCCAATACCTGGGGCAGAAGTCTGCCCTTTCTGGAATGCTCTGGAAAGTTCCAATGGTAGGGCAGAAAACGGTCCATTCCAAAATGTTGTCAAGTTCCGGAGACCGAGCGTAGATGGCTGGTCTGTTCGGAAAGATATCCGTAATTTTCCATCACGCTCCTCCTTACAGTTAGCAACCAGTACGCTGTGGGTTGAGCAAGCACAGATACATACATATGTACATATGTAGTTCGAGAGAAAGTATTGCCAGACCGCAAAGGAAGGGGACGGAGATGCTATTAAAGTCTTTGATTGTATATCTCACAATTATTTTATAAGTATAAACAATCATAGACCCCAACGCATGGTGCTTTATTATTAGTTATTAATATATTACTTATGTACATATGTAGATCCCCACTGAATCACCTTCTTCTTTCGAGCTAAAATCAAATAAATTGATAAATATCAGAAAGTTGTGGAATCATGAAATGGTAATACGCGTTTATTCAGTGGTATGTATCAGTGAATTGATTTTACAACTTTCCAACGAAGACATTTAAAATATTTTATGCAGAGCTTTCGATTTACAATTAGACTTCTTTATCCTTATAAAATAGTTGTGAGATAAACAAGCAAAGACTTTGAAGTACCATGAACATGTTGCTGATGATCATCCACGATCATATAAACAACACATGTGCATACGTAGACATGTCGGCTTAGCGGCCGTGACTGTAGCTGCTGGAGCTGCTGCTGTGTCTTCCGTAGCCTGAAAGTAATTATATGCATGTATTATCTACAATCACATACATACTGCTTCTACTGAATCGATTAAGAAAAGAGATAACTAACCTCGCATTCCGTACTGTTGCCCGTACTGCTGCCCGTACGGTTGCCCGTACTGCTGGCCTCCATACATACCTCCATACTGCTGGCCACCGTACTGCCCGGGATACTGCGCTCCTCCGTACTGGCCCCCCATTCCACCCCCGAGAAGGGACGAAAGGATTCCTCCAAGCTGTTGCGCCTGTGTTTTCAGCGCGAAGAGTACGAGTATGAAGAGAACAGAAGCGAATAGTCTCATCTAAACATTCTACCAAGTTAGTCCTTCAACAATTTCGCACTAATCATAATAATTCGAATCCGATAAAAGTGTCATGCAGTTGGTTTTATACAGCACCTCTCTACTGCTCAAGGAGGAGAGTATACTTTATAGAGTAACGAAATAAAAAAAATCGTTCTGAACTTTATCATTGAGAGTGCTGACACCCTCACAGAATCTCTTCTCTCTCATCTATGACGCCATTTCAAAGTCGTATCTAACGGCCGATAAGTTATCAGCGGAACGGAATGGTTTCTTAAATATAGTTTTATCGTTGACCACATTTCTCCTGCACAAACTCAGGCTATCAACCAAATAATCATGACTGAAAGAGACAATTATTTTGGAACAGCTAACTTTTATGGTCAAATACTCTCCATATGTATGTATATATTATGTGCATACATATAAGACAGTGTGAATTAAAAAGTTTGGTTTTTCTCTGCATTTTTCGATTAAGCTGTTATTTTTGCCAAATTTGGCAGGTGAAACACACAAGCAAATGTGGCAGTATTTTATTCATTGATTCAAACTTGTCATGACAAATAAGACGGTTAATAAAATGACGGGCACAATGTACAAGCGAAGAAAATGGCTGAGCCACAGAAATGTGCCCTAATTATTGACAACCCGGCTTCGGCATATTTAACAGGACAACAATTTGGCGTGGCAAAAATAGAGGTCTTTAAAAGTGGATTAATAACATGCCAAATTTGACGGCCTCCAAATTTTCCATGGCGCAATTTGCATATGTTCAAAATTTCAAGGGTTTTGGCAAATTCTTCACTTATAAAAAATGTCACAGCCAAAATAAACAGCTATCAGAATTGGCAAAAGGATTTGACATTTTTAACAGCTGTTAAACGTGCCACGAGGAAGCGGCTGTCGGCCGAGCAACTTGGCAATTTTGACAGCCGTCAAAAATGGCAACTTGGCAAATTCAGCGGGCATCAAAAATGGCAAGCCAAATTTTTGACCCTTCAAAAGTGGCAAGCCAAATTTTTGACCCTTCAAAAGTGGCAAGCCAAATTTTTGACCCTTCAAAAGTGGCAAGCCAATTTTAACGGCTATAAATAATGGCTGGCCGTTTTGACGGCCGTTAAAAAAGGCAAATCCTTTTTTTTACCCCAAAAAAGGCTCATAGCACAACATTCCTACTAAAATAGGATTTAGCCCTCCTCACATCACTAAATTCACATATGCATCCTTATATAACAAATAGGAAACAATAAAAAAATATATTTAGATCAGTCATGAAACATGGCTGTTTCTACAGTATAACAGTCATCACAACATTCTAGAACTCAGTTGATAAATGCTAGCAAGGTTAACATACCAGCCACTAGACTGGCCATCATCACTGGAATAGGTAACTCTTCCAGCTTCGAGATGCATGGCCTCGTGTGACTTGATCACTGAGAATCCCTGGGGACGCATGATTCACGAAGGAGGAGGGCCGTAGCCCGCTGCCAGAACCATCATCGACTTCGCCACCAAAGAAACCACTGCGACGACCGGCGGCTCCACCATCACCTCCTGAATTAGATTCTCTTTCATTTACATGTCAATAATTGTTGGCAAAACTGAAAAAAAAACTGTTGGCCAACAAGTGGATATTAATGAAAGATTTTCCATCCTTATAAAATATCAATTCTATTTAACATAAAAAAATTAAAATTATAATAGATAATTGAAAACAATAATAAAACAAAACTGTTTAAACTGGACGCGGTCGTCCATCTCCGGCGGCACTCCCACTGCACATGCTTGCCTTGCACGGGCCAGCTTGACATCTAATCTGAAACAAGAACACTAAATAATGTTAAAAGATGTGTCTGCGATTATCATGATGCTATTTTCCCGAGTTATGGTAAGTATACGGTATATGGCCTTGTAGCTCCATACAATGTGTATATGATATCATTGCTGTTTTGTTAGAAATGAAATACAACATGAAATATTAACACTAGATTCGTGTTCTCCATTCTAAATAACAAAAAGGAAATGATTTACACTTATTTTAGAGGAAAATGGCCATCTACCGTATACACACCGTAATTCTGAGAAAATTATAAAACATCACGATAAGAATTGAATGGAATGTTCGTCATCTCTGTAACTAAAAGCCCCCGAACTGTTGAATTTCAGGGAAAAAAAATTTAAATCGACATAAAAAAATATTTGCGCCGTCAAAATATTAGTGGTCGGTTTTTGGGTGTAAAATTTTTTTTGGAAAAAGTGTTTGAATGCAGTTCAAAGAGCTCGCGATTCTCTATTTAATGATATGTCTACCGTCGTATAACATTAACAACTAACAACTCTATGCTCAATTTCATTTTAAGGAAATATATGAAAAATTTAAAACATGGCATAGGTTGTTGAGCTCTTCGCATTGTTAATTTTGGACTAATTTTTGCAGGCGAAATTGAAAAAAAGTACCGTGCTCGAAGATTAAGAACAGGATAACTAGAATAAAAACGAAAACTGCAGAAGATTCAACTTGCTCAAAAGAATAATTCTAACGAGCAAAAACTTCTGCCCTGAGAAATGACCTAATCATAAATCAAAAAATTGAACGCGACAAAATCAGTTCGCTAATCCTATAAAGCAAAATGACCAGAAAATAAACAAATATCAAAGAGGATGCCAAAACCTCAAAGTGGTGCTTCGGGGTGGCCGCCAATATCTCGCCGATGCCGCGCCAGGATTCCGCGGCGCCGATGTTGGAAGGGGCGCCAAGCGTACATCTTCTCTTAAAGTGTAAATTAATCACATGAACAACAATTCAAGCAAAAAGGAAAGGCAGAAACAACAAGATAAACATGTAATCTCGTTTAGCACTGAATAAGTTTTATTCGGCAGTTATGAGAGCTGCGACGCGACCGCAACGCGTACAGGTTCTCATTTTGCACTATGCACCTCGTACGATGCACGTAATGTCATTGTTCTTAATTGCACGGTGAATGGGACCATTTTTGAATAGTTATATGTAATTTTACATTTCTGCACGCTTCACCTGATTAAAAATTACGTGAACCATGCAAATAATCACGAATGGTCGCATGGAAATTAAGCACCATATCATTAGGTGCGCCGTACTACAGCGTGCACCGTGCAAAAAATTAATTGTCGCGTTTCGAAATTCTCGGTAAAGCTGTAGCTTTTTGGATTGCTGTTAGGTTTTCTGCAAGTATTCTTTTCATTTGTTTAATGTTTGACGACGAATATTTGCTTCTATGTTTTTCTTGCGATTGTAGTCCCGCCATCCACGCAACGGCATCGAAATGAAGCACCAGGGCGTCAACGACTACGGGCGTCAGGGTCGATGCCATCTCTAACGGTTAGAAATTACGTTTTAGGTTTATTTTTTATTTATTTAACTGTTTGGTATTCGAAGTGTTTTGTTTAATCGAAAATTTCGTAGGCATTTTGTTCTTAAGTTTGTTTTTTCACTGGAATGAAATCCGGTAGTTGTTTTAGAATAAAAATAAAGGAAATCTTTCTTAACGGTTTATTCGAGAATGCATCCTTTTTGGAATAGCTTTCAGATTATACTTCCATTAGTTTGAGTATGCGTATTGTATAGTGGGAAATCGAATGAAGTTCTTTTCTTTTATCCTTTTTTTTAAAGATATTCGATTCAATTTAAACTTTTTTGTAGTGGCGACTATGCGGAAGCCACGGGAGGACTCTTCCGCCGGCGCCTAGGGATGCGACTTCTAATGGTTAGACATCACTTTTTGGCTTTATATTTATTTGTCTAGCATTACAGGTGTTTAGTTTTGTTTTAAAACGGAGTAGGTCTTTTGATCTTTTTTAACTTCACATAATATTAAAATCCAACTTTTTTTAAGGATAAAATCAAGGTAATCTTTCTTAAAGATTCATTTGATAATGCATTTTTTTGGGAATAGTTTTAACATGATTTTCCTTTTAGCCGATTAATGTCGGAGCGAAACTTTTGTTTTTATTTTTCGGTTCTCCTTTAATCCGTTTCATAATTTGCTTTAAAATTAGCGTAATGTAGTAAGAGCGTAGTTTTATTTATTTAAAAAAGATCAATTTATTGACATAAGAAACCACTTCATAGAGAATTCTTGTACCGTACTCATTGAGATTACGGTAGTCGATAATGCTTAAACTGGTTCATTTTAATTCACCCCCCCCCGCACAATTAGTTTCTTTTTTGTCGGTATCTCTTATAAACTTTTCTTATTTCAGCACGAGCAACGTGTCCTGTTCGATAAAGTGGACGGGAGTCCTCGGGGGCATCGAGTGGACGGCGAACTCTTGAGGGAGTTCGTATTCCTCCCTTGCAGCCTTCCTTCCCAATTGAGAAAGGTTCGACATATACATTTTATTTTCCTTTGGTGTTTTTATTGTCTAAAATACAGCTTTTTGGGCGTTCTTTCGCCAACCCGTATTATTTTTTTCACGACATTGAATAGATTAGATGTGTGAAAGGAATGCACTTTCCTTGACTGTTAAAGGGGAAAACCTTTCACTAAAGCACTTTTGCTGACCAACGGTTTTTGTTGTTTCTTGGTATCAAAAATTATTGATATTATTTAAATGAGGGGGATCTAATTCAGGAGTGGATGGATGTGCCCCGGCCCTCTTCTTCTTTGGTGGCGGCTTCGATGACGGTCGGTCCTGGTGGCGGCGGACCTGGCCGCGCCCTCCGCTTTTGTAAGTATTTTTCTTCTTTTAAAGGTTTGGTAAAGTACATTGTATACAACAGGCTGCTTCTTTTAATTTATTCTTGCTTATCTAGTGCTTAGTTTCATTAGAAAAATCTAAGTTAGCATCGCAATAATGTAAGTTGGAAACAGTGACATGGTACGGTATCAGGGTAAAAAGGTACTGTCCTTTCGACAGACCTTATTTTGGGCCTCCCCGATGTTCTACCCCACCATGTTATTGAAGGCCATTTAGACAAAAACAGCTAATCCACCCTGGTTTCCCGGCCTAATAATTCATTCCCCACCCTAATCTTTTGGGTCCTCGACAGCGGCTTTTATTCCCTGTACGGTATGCATACTGTAGCGGCGCAGCCTTCTTTTAGGTGATGATTCACAGCTTGACTTTCGGCCGGTACAAGGCTAATAGTCTAAGTTTATCCTGTTGGGTATCGCGCCCGTAATTTTGCGCCTTTGTATCGTAATTTCTTTGAAGAAAAGAATCATCTAATCTAGTCTTTTCGAGTGAATTGAACCAAGGAATCCACTGAAATTAATGCTGCTATATCAGGGTGGGCTAACCCCCCCCCTATCGTTAGCATCCGTGATTTCCTTGTAGTGTTGTCGTGAGTTAAGTTCCCTTCCTATTTTCAACTATCTAAAAGTAGAATTCCTTTAAAATGTGGAGTTGTTAGTGTTCCTATTTAATCGTAACTGAAACTGAACAAACAAGTTGTAGGATATTCTTTCTTTTTTTCTGACAAAATTTCAAAGGAAACGTTTTCAACCATTCATACCGTAACTCCTGTTCTTTTTCTTTATCCTTTTCTTTAATCTCAATCTCCCTTCACCCTCTCTTGTTTTACCTTCCTCAATGTCTTTTCTTGCAGACCATGGCGGCCGACCCGAGACCTACCGCCAGCACTTCGAGTCGATCTCCCGAATAATCACCGGTGGGGGCTAAAAAGGAATCGTCTATTTTACATACCCTCCCTGATTTTTTGCCTTCAATCTAGTTAGTCTCCATATTGCGAATTGATTCTTTCGAATTCATGCTTTCTCTGTAGTTCGTAAGTCCACTTATTCCTATCGTCGATTTTTGTTTAGTTAACATTATAATTCCATTAATTTTCTGCTTTTCCTTACTTCATTTTTTCTTACACTATGTTTTAATTGGTCCGATGTTGAAATTTCAACCTTTAGCCAGAATTAATGGTCGTTTAAAATGACGTGCCACTTTTGACAGCCGTAAAAAATGCCTTGCCAATTTTGATAGCCATCAAATTTGCTGGACTTTTTTGACACCTGTTTAAACTGCCATGCCATTTCTGCTAGCCGCCAAAATTGGCAAGCTGGTTTGGCAAATTTTTCACTCTATTATTTTGGCTTGGCAAATTTAGCAGTTGATCAACTCTGGCAGGTAATCTTGGCAGATTTATATCGCTGCTTTTTTTGGCAAAAAGGCCCACTCCTCCTCGAGAAGCTGTGACATATTTTTCAACCATTTTCTGTGCCATCTTCGTTTAACACTTGCGTAATTTTGCCTCGACACTTTTGACTCGTATCTTTTTTTGGTTAGGTTGTTTTTGCCATTTTAGACAGCTGTTGATTTTGGCATGATGAATATTGAAGAATAAACCTTGATGACATTCTTGACAATCATACAAATTGCCATGGCATAATAAATGGGCTTGAAAACTGGCAAATTTGCTTGCCAAAAATAACAGCAAAACTGAAAATTGCAGAGAAAAACCAAACTTTTTAATTCACACTGTCTTATATGTATGTATGTATGTATGCATATACATACATGTATGTAGGAAATACTTTTCAATATTTTACAAAAATTTACATAGCCATCTGAATATATCATGAACATATGCTTCTCGATTTTAAATATCGAGTTATGTACTCAGAGTGACTCACCTCCGATATCACTCTCAGACCCAACCCAGAAGTACACGCGAGCTTCACGATTGTTCTTCGTCACGGTGTTCCAAATCTAAGCGAATTTCTAAGAAACTCATTTCTGCCATTCACATTTATAATTTACAGTCATATCAGTAATGGCTGTGGCCTTCTAATTTTCTTTTCTGTGAATAATGTATTGTGACGGCACTTACAGGTTCGCCGGAGTAGAATTTGCCCTCGTTGGTATTAAAAGTCTAAAATTAATTGTTATTTGGCATATAGAAATATCCTCTATAAATCTGTTTCACGAAGTTTCCAATCTGAATAACGTTTTTATTGTTAGTATTGCTTCGTTTTGCACTGACGCCGTGCTGGTGATTGTCAAAATTGTTGTCGATGACTCCATGGGTCTCCGGGTGAAGGCCCGTGGCGATGGTGTAGTGATTCGGGAAGGTTTTTGAAGGAAAGGAAGGCTTCATATATTCTTGAAAAAATCGGTGTTAAAAATAAGAGAAAAATTTCATCTTCTTAATATAAAATAAAACTCATACGCGCGTGTGCAGAGCAAGGAAGAAGGGAGTGGAGATTCCTTGTTTCTGCTTTGAGATTCAAGTAACGAGCAGCGAAGCCATCCAGAGAGACAACGAGCAGAGGAGGTGGCGAAATACTCAATTATTATTAGTGAGACGGCTAGAACCACAGCCACATATTTGATCATTCACGAACACACGGAAACTATCAAATAGCAAAAGAAGGTGTTAGCTAATACAACTGCCATAAACAGTTTGAAACAACCTATATATAAATTATAATACCTGCGATTGCATTTTTGTAGTTCTTCACAGAAGTGGGAATGGATGCTGTGCTGATCCACAGACGAGTCTAAAAAAAACTCATGATCAGTATGGAATACTATTCCCGAGGCTTGTCGAGTGTTTTTTTAAATAACTAGCCATAAAACGTATAGTGTTCATCCCAATAGGAGAGGGAAAATACCTGTTGACCAGCCCGGAGGATGCAGCAAGCCAGCTTGCCTTTCTGCAACGCATACCAGAAACACGCAGAGCGCGCCGAGAAATACAATCGCCCCTTCAAGTCTCATTTCAGTAACCATTATTACAGCCATTTCATCCTTGTAAAATTTCATATATAAAATATGTATAATATATATATATATATATATATATATATATATATATATATATATATATATATATATATATATATATGTACATATGTACGCATGTACCAATAAGAGCGCGATATCGAGTTTCATTTCGCCACATCATTTTCTTCACTTTCATGGGCTTGCTCATCGTTTCTCCTTTCATATTGAAACCTCCTGAAGTAGCGTAATTAGTAGTTGACACATACATATTTATTAATTATATTAATTTTTACATGTAAATTAGATTCAGTAAATTATTTTTTAGCGGATGACTGTAAGATACATAACTGTTGTGTATCAGACACAGAGATGAGGTGTGCGATGGAAATGGTCAGACGAGATTTATAGAGCGAAGGAGAGAACCGCCGCTTGAGAGGGTGAACACGGAGCGAAGTGAAGTGAGCTCACCACCTAGAATGAAAGTAGGACATGGAATGAGCTAGACTCATGTACATATATAGGTAGTATTCTAGTTACAATGACAACGTAAACCTAACAATACTTCGTGACTTATGACAGGAGTGAGAGCTGATAGAGAAGAATCACGTGGAGAAAACAACAAATTACAATGCGTTATTGTTTGAGGCGACAACAATTCCTTGAAAAACTCTACAACAGTACTTTGAAAAAAGGGTTATATTGTATGAGACTTTGTAGAATGTCATTAGGATCTACATATCAATTAAGTGAAAATTAATATCTTCATAAACTAATATAACTCACTTAAAAAAATCGTTCAAGGCTGGCGTGCCTGGTTCATTTTCCAGCCCGCGAAGTAGGCAGATGTGGAGAGAGGAAAGACGAATGATCACGGGCGTTCCAGGACCATTTCCATGTCTCTTCTCTCTCCCTCCAATTCCCTCAGTCTCCGGAAGAATGAGGATTATTTCAAAAAGAGATGCAGGCAGATGAAATGGTAATCGGAAACTGACGCAGGCGAATAGTTCGTTTCTGTACACAAGCAACAACATGCATTACCTTGAAGCAAGCAAGACGACGATTATGAAAGAGAGAGAAAAGAAGAAGAAAGGAGATCAGACAAATGAGACTGAGGGAGAAAAAGAATAAGAATATGACATGAGAGGAATCGAATGAGATATTGACTGATCGATAAGTAAAAGGGAAAGAATACTAAACACATACAGAGACAAATACGTTTCATGACAAGAGACTATTTAGAAATAAGCGAGATGCAGACAGAGGATTCTTTATTGAAGAAAACTATAATAGAACTAAACGCTAAACGGCTGCCATACATACATGAAAGTCAGCTGCGAGAAAATCATTTGATATTTACATAATTCGGAGTGCTGGCGCTTGGGATTGATAGTACGAGGAAATTATGATATTAAAGGGTGCAAAGCTGAGAAAAGGGAAGAAAGAAAGAGACTGTGCAAATAAAGAAGAAGAGAGGGAGACGATAAAGGAAATTGATTAATTCTACGAAAGCGAAGGAACTGCAGCTTCCGCCCTGCTGTATTTTCAGAGAGAGAGAGAGGAGAGAGAGAGTTATAGTAAGAGAAAAAGAGAGAGACTGAGAGCGAATAAGATAGGGAAAGAACAAGGGCGAATAAAATGTAAGAGGCTGTGGCGATCACTTTCGCTGTTCCTCTCCAATATGAGCCGTATAGTCAATTGGCTAATGATTGCAGAACCTTCAGTTGAAAAGCAGAGATGGCTGACTATTTTCAATGACTACATTTTAATAGCCCCCACAAAGACAGAGACTACTAGAGAAGCGCACCAATTGTTAGAATGTAAATGCATATTTCTTCTCACAATACACATGTACACTACGCTAACTTTTGTCATTCCTCATCTGAATAACTAACTTTTTGCAGAGATTACAGCTTAGAAATACTCATACCTTTTCACGTTTGTTTTGGCAACACTTATGGTTAGAAGGTATTCGTAAATTTCCTGGTGTTACTGTCAAACATTATTGTAGTCAGAATGCCGTGCTCGATATGTGAATCTAGGAGTCATTGCTATGCAGGTACTCCCTGTTCTATCGCTCATGTCCTCAACCCATCCAATGAAGACTGAAAACATCTAGCCTCCATGACAGGAAGAGAAGCTGGGAGACAACGAACCAGTGAATGACTCCTGGGGCAATATGTCCGAGGCAGCCACGGCTGTCCACACTTTTGCATCCCAGTTATCCATGATGGGAAAAACAGCGAAGAGAAAGGGAGACGAGCAAAATGAAGGAGAGGAGACAGCGACGGCATGGTGGATATTTGAAAGATACGAACAGTTGACGATGAGAAAATGGAGTGAAAAATACAAGAGAAAACGATAGAGAAAGAAAAAGAGAGATACAGAGAAATTGCGAGGAGAGAGAAAATCAGAATGATTCTGGAGGAATGCTCAATGTCCACTTCAGTGGCGTAAGGACAATGCTTTGAGTACAAAAGGCTCGTTGTGCATTGTCTGTCAGCTGAAGAGCTCCTCTTTCCTCTCGATTCTAAATAGTCATCATTTTGTTTCAGATTTTATGATCATAAAATGAAATAAGTTGTTTAGTAAATATGTTGTCTCCAATAAACTCGGCACTCATCGCAGTCTGCTACGGTCTCGTTGGCATCTGTCGAGATGGAACTGTCGGCGACAAGGTTACATTCTCAATTATACACTCCTTGATCCTTTAAAATGAATAATGAAAGCAAAGGAAAGTGACAACAGGGAGGCGAAATAGCAGTGGACTTTGAAAAGTGGGAAGCGACAACTCCGCGACTGCCTTTTCTGGCCAAGGTAGATCGGAAACAGCTGCGCGGTTTCTTCGACATCATCCAGAACAAGGCCATGACTAAGCAGGAGGTCTCACTTTGGTGTCTTATGAAGAGAAGGCTAGACGTTCCTTTTAGATTCTCGACAACATTGGCAAGTGGGCGGACGGAATTGGAGGAGAGACAGCGGTCAGTGTGACTTTTCATGAGACACTAAATAAGTAAGGAAAAGAGAGACAAAGAACTGAATGGAACCATGCAGGCGGGCTTCAAGCTGTTCGCCAAGCGCCTTCGTGCCTACCGCCTCGAGGCCGGCCGCAACATCTCGCGCATTCTCAACGAGCTGCCCATTCTCTACAAGCGATTCCAGATCATCAAGAACAACATGACCCTTACAGGTCAAAAAGTTTGTCCATGGCTTGTTCAGTAACCATCGTTCAATTAAAATTAACTTTGCAAGGCTAAATTGAATATATTTTTTGGCGAAATGCTTGAGGTGATGAAGACACACAGCAAACACTCGCCCTTTTCGGAGAGTTCGACCAGCGAACGGTTGAAGTGTTCACGCGAGTTCTGGAGATGAACATGCCAAGCAGTCTCATCGAGACACCCAGAAAAGTTGGAACTATCACTGTTTTGTGGCTTCTCATAGAATAGCTCAATAAAATATGACTAACTAGGAAGCAACGAAGCCCCGTCGGAAGAGCATGCAGCCGGCCTTTCTCGTGGCAGCCGCGCACCCCGAAGTTGCAGACAAACTGAGACATGAAGGGGCGCGGCCGGATGGCGCGGAGGCGAAGGAGCCGGTCCGGGTGGAGCCGAAGGAGCCGGTCCGCTCCGCAGACTCGGGGGCCATCCAGCAGGGGGCCCTGCCCACTTCTGGCAATCCCCCTCGTGCCAGCAAGGCGAGCATTCTCAGACATGCAGTGCAGATTCCCCTCGACGAACTCGGCATTCTTGCCGAGCACCTCGAGGGAGAACGAGAAAAGGGACGGAAGTAGACTTCTGATTCTTCATTCCATGTTTACTGTTGATTGTATTTGTTGTTTCTTTCCACTTTTAATTTTATGCCATTGAATTCACATTAATAATACACTTACTTGTAAATAAATGATTTTTCTGCAATAAACAACTTTTTGAAATGTATGCAGAAGAAAGGGAAATTCAATTTTAAAACAAAGTCAACCACTTGCTCAACCAACTGCTCAACTTGAAAATTATTTCAATAGGTATTCGAATATTCCGACTTTCTTGCCAAATTTATCAGTGTCACTGATAAGTTTTGTTACATAGTACATACATATGTACATATGTAATTTAATTGAAAAGACTAAGCTGATTTGCATTTCAAAATTTCGCTGCTGGGCATAACCAGTTGGATACAACCAGTTTTTAGAATGGTAATTATGATAATAGCCTTCTAACCCTTGCAAGCAAATGCTAAACATTTGCCAGATCAGCTTCGCCCTTCATTTCTCATTGTCTGTCTAACTAAGACGCTCTCCACTCTGGCTGTGAAGAGTAGCAAACATTCGATATCACATCTATTTTAATTTATTTCTGATTTAGGAAGCAAGATTTTCAGAAAATAACATGCCTGTGGGCTGCGATGTAAATTAATGTTGAAAACAGTTAAAAGTATTTACTTTCTCTTCAGATTCTGATTCTTCTGTAATAATTAATAATTAAATAATCTATTCCACAAAAAATGATATTCGAATCTATTGATTCGTTTCATATTTTCTTCAAATCTCATGCAGAGTACTTTTGCTTCTTGATTAAGGCTGACCATACACGATATGGAAGAGAAGCCGCCGCAGGCACAGAAAGAATAGAGATGCAAAAAATAACAAAGCATCATCCTTTCCAAGGGAAGGAGCGATTTGGTTAGAACAGACAAGAGCCATGTAACAGACGCCGTTTACATGAGAGAAACAGAAATGGAAGAGGCAGAGGAAGTGAGAGAGGAATTGTACGAAGTGAGAGGATCACACAGAATGCACAGGACTATGAGATGTATAAAGCCACGAAGCGAGCGGAGCACGACACACTACAATCCTCTTCATCCTTCTATTTCGTACTCTCAACCTCTTTTGTCGCAGATTAAAGCAACTTTGTTTCTTCCTTCATCATTTTATAATGCAATTTAAACAAACTAATCTAAAAGCTTTTGAGAATCAGTAATAATTTTGATGTGCTATATAAGAAATGATTTGGTTTGTCTTTGGTGGGACCTGCTCGTTTGATAGCATTTCATTCGAAACCCAAATTTCAGAACGAATTAAATTCGGAATGCTTTCTCCTGTGAACACTGCGATCATCGCTGTCTGCTATGGTCTAATCGAGATCTGCCGTGAGAAGACCGCCGGCTCGGTATTCTCTTCAAAGATTAGGCTGTTGCCTGCACAATTCGCGAGTTTCAAAATGGTAAATGTAAATATCTGAGGATGGCGAGATTGCGGTGGACTTCGACAAGTGGTGCAGCACTCCTGTCCGCTTCGCCTTTCTCTCCAATGTCGATGCTGAACAACTCAAAGAGTTCTTCCACATCATTCAAAACAAGCATGTGCCTAAGCAGGAGGTTTATATTTATTTCTTTGTTAAAAACTTGATACAATGGTGCCGAACTATATTTTTTGCAAATAGTTTGCGTTTCTCCGTGATCCTTTATCAGGTTCTGGATGACATTGAAAAGTGGGCTTCTGAAGTCGATTCCTTCACCTCAGTTCGTTTGCTCTTTTGATGATGGATGAGAGACTCTTCCCCTAGAGGTGCGAGAGATATTCTGCAGAAGGAGTACAAGAAGTTCGCCCGGAGACTCCGCTCCTACCGCCTGGAGGCTGGCCGGAACATCTCGCGAATCATTGCAGACTTGCCGAAACTCAATAAGCGATTTAAGGCTATCAAGAATAATATGACCTTTAAAGGTTCTCTTGCTTTTTCCTATATAATTCCTTGAATAATACAAAAAAATGTAAGGCGGAGTAGCCTCGAGTAATAGTTGGAAGCAATCCAGCAGCGATAATGCAATGTCTGTCTGAGAAGGAGAAATTGTGCAGCGGATGAAGACGCGTCACGCACTCTGCGCCTCTTCAATGGATTCGAGAGTCGGACGGTCGAAGTGTTCGCACGGATCCTCGAGCTGAACATGCCGCGCGATCTCTTCGACGGGGTCGACCAGAGCAACTCCTTCGTTAGTCGCACACTTATTAATTATTCAGTTACGTTTATCTGTCTCGAGACAGCAATTTAGAGAAAGAAGGCGCGGCGTGCTGAGGCCCTTTCCGTATTCAACTCGACAGATCGGTCCATCGAGGCTGAGGACGAAGAGGAAGAGGACTTCGTTGACGACGTTTCCCAATCCATCCTGGCGCGCCATCCACGGCACTCAGTTGACTACGGTAGCACCGAAACTGTCGACGAGAACCCGCTGGAGTCGACGGAAGACCCAGAGCTGACAACTGAATACAGTATTCCCGAGAGTGGCGTCAGCACCGAAGAGCAGAAGACAAGCGATAGCTCTGGCGGTGGCAGCACAATGCGGCCAGACATCGCGGAACAACTCGAAGTCCTCAATTTGCTCGCGCAGAAAATTGAAGCCGAGCAGATTCAGAAGAATTCCGGGATTAAGACTAAATAGGGAAAGTTTTAAACAAGTATTCGTTATTGTACATACTTGATCATTAAATATTATTTCTCTGAGTTAAATGTCGCATGTTTAACGATAAGTATTTTTGTCATAATGCTAGAACTCTTGCATTGTATCAACACCATTTTGTGCCAAGCCTTCTGGCTGCTTTCCATAAACATGAACTCTCAGCTGCTGCGTTCACCAGAAGCCGGGTGGCTTCTTAAACAGGCTCTCCTCCGCTTGTGTTTCCTTAACAAGGAACCAAACGAATCTTATGGCATCTGCTGCTGCTTGCTCATTGTTCCCTGTACTTCCCATTTGGCAAGATACGCTAGAAAGCGAGGGGCAATTTTCACTTTCATCCTGGCCCCTGGCCTCCCCCCCCCCCGCTCATTTAATTACAGGCAAGGTTAACTTCCAATCATAAGAGTTTCTGCCAAAGCCAGAATGAACGGTAGCTGATCTGTCGGTATTAGTCTGCTGCGACTATCGCTTGCCATCGTTGTGCTCGCTGTCACACGATTCGTTACGCTCTTTTACTCTATTGCCCCTCAAGATGAAATTAGCTGATTTAGAACGTCAACAATTGGTGACACTTTGATTGAATTTTTGCCAAAAAAAATACATGAAAAATTAACTATAGGTTTCACGTTTGCGGCCGAAAATAAAGAAAAAAAAGAAAGAAAGGAGAGATTAAAGAAGATATTATACTTTGATAATAGGAAACAAGGAGGTCTACTATAGCATACATTCATACATACATGTGTATATGCCACATATACAACCTATGTATGTACTTTGCTTTTTTTAAACTTCTCATGATTTATTCCATCAATAACTGGTAGAGGGGGCTACACCGCCAGAGCGTACCATAACTCTGGATCCAATGTTCTGTGAACTTGAGGTCTCAAGAGGCAGGCCAAGCGTACGCCGAAGAACGTTTAGAATAACCCGCCTGTAAAATTCGTGGCCCCATTTGTAGACAAATATCACTTGGCTTGCCTGTATTCTCGGACGATTACAAGAACAACGAGAGCATCGAGAGAAGGGAAGAATGAGAAGAGACACGAGACGGCGCCAGCAGGGATGGAAGTGGAGGGGGAGGCGAGGAGGGGCAGACTGATCACCACCACCACTGGGGTGTACAGACACACCAAGGGGACGGCCAGCTAGAAGAGAGGGGAGGAATAGTGATAGACAGAGAAAGAGACAAAGAGAAAGAGAAAGAGAAAGAAAAAGAGAGAGAGGAAGAGAGATAAAGGTAGATGAGTTGATTACTAGATGAGTGGTGTAGAGTGAACCTGGCAGAGCAGAGTCTGGAAGAGCTGGAGCTGCAACTTGAGAGTGCGCTTGCTTCTGCGATTGGCGTCTAATCCATTGGCACTTCGAAGAGAGGAGAGAATGGCCCGCGAGCACACGGTCACAATGGCCATCTCCAGCAGCATCGTCCCGAGGAACCACGCAGTGCTCACCAGGGACAACTCCACGTGGAGACCCTAGTGAGAGAAGGAATTATTATATAAAACAATTCTAATTAAGCATCAAAGTACTCTTATTAACCATAAGTGTTGAATTGTTGACGGAAATAGCATACCGTGTAAAAGATTGCCATGTACCCGCCATGAAAGGCAGGGAAGACTTCGCTAAAGAAACGGCGCATGGCCGGGTCGATGGTCTCGTCAGGAGCGTAGCCAGTGTAGATACACACGAAGGAGATGATCCAGGCAATGACGTAGGCGAGAGTCAGACCAATCAGCATCCTAGGACTCTCGAAAAGTGGCAGATCCGCTGGTCTGCCAACCGAGAATCCAGTTTGCCAAAGAGGAATGAATCTACTGAAGAAGGAAACCAGAACGGGTGCATATGTTTGCTGAACCTGTTCAACGCGCAGTATCGATAGATAAAGTTGTAGGTGAGAATCTGAATTGTCAGCGAGTGCGTTGCTGCATAGGCCGAAATGCTCCATCTTAGGCAGATTAAAGTTGTGCATAATTTCCGATCACTTTGCATTGCGAACATAGAACTTTTTTTTGTTCTCTGATCATTGCTCAAAGTTGCAGCTAAAATGGCATTCATTAAAATTTGTGAAGTTGATACTATGTATGCATGAGATTTTTTTTTCTAATTAATTTTTGATTTTGTAGCTTCTAAAAATATACGTAAATGCTCGCACAATGTTTGCTCTATATTGCATACAAATTGAGGTCACTGAAACGTTTCAACTAAGCACATTTTTGCTAATTTCTTCACATTGAATGTGAGTTGCTCCCCTATACAGCGTAGAGTAGAATGTTAGCACAAACCTCGAATCAATAAGCCCATTAGAGAACATGTAGAAGGCCTCGTTTTCAATACCGGCAATCTGCAAGGAAATAATTTTTTGCGCAACACACCTAAGCTATCTTTGGTACACATTTAAACGCTGGAGATCCTAAGGAGTTCAATGTCACACACTGAACCATTCAAAAAATAGTCCGTGGGAATATTTTATTATGCTTACTGCCAACAAATATGATCTTTTGATAACCAATCTCTTGGCGAATTCTGTCATGGGGTAGCTAGCTACGTAAGTTTAGGAATTACAATTGCCTGGTCAGAAATAAGATAATACTGAAAGAACCTTTGAATAAACCCAATGAATTAATCTGATTTATACGGAAAATGCATGTGAAATTAATACTCCTTTAAATAATACTTACGGGCCTTAGGGCGATGCAGATAAAAGTGTAGACAAGGTCATTGGCAGCGAAGACGATGAGGTAGTATTTGTAACCTCCGATGAGACGAGAACTCTTCTTTGACACAAGAAGAATCAGCAGAGAGTTCGCCACCAGCGAGACTGCTGAAAATGAGTAGATATTCGCCATCTGTGTATGAGAGAAGAGGGGAAGCCGATAAAATGAAAAAAATAGAAAGAAAATTGAACAATCGTTGAAATATACCCAGGTTGGAGTACTCGATAGCATCGATGACGATGAAGTAGGTTTCACTGAGATCGAGCATCTTCTCCCTCTTCTCCCTCTCAGCCTTTCATTCAATCCGGTAAAAAAACAAATACCACCACACAATAAAACGAGCGAACACGTTTGTATCACATTCTGTTATGGAAAGGAAGCGCTTTATAAGTTGTTACTTGATCCGAGACTTATGGTTGTTTATGAAGGTAAAAGTGGGCGTGGTCAGTAATAACCTACATATCTTTGTATTCGCCCGTTTTATGGAATAGCTACAGTAGGATGTTTGTAGTTGTTCCCAGGTAGATGGGTGCCTGCGAAAAATGGTTTCCCAACACCCTGCGGGTCAATGCCCAATTTTCATGCACAGCTGCAGTTTTGTTGCCTCAAGGAATGAGAATATTTGAAAATGAGCTTCGTATCTACCTTATCTCGTAGTTGTGAGCACGAGTAGGTTGATTATTTCAAGAGAACTTGGCTGTTTCTAATATATTTTCCATACCTATGAATACATGTATGTATACATACATATTAGACAGTGTGAATTAAAAAATTTGGTTTTTCTGCAATTTTTGAAAAAGCTGTTATTTTTGGCACGGAATTAGAATATTCCACTGCTTGCCATTTTTGACGATCGTTAAAATTGTCAAAACGCTGATCTGGCAATTTTAACGATCGTCAATAATGGAAAACAGTGGAATATTCTAAATCTGTGCCAAAAATAACAGCTTACTCAAAAATTTCAGAAAAAAAAACCAAATTTTATAATACACACTGTCTTATATGTATCTACATACATAAATACATACATTTACGTGTACAGTTTTTGAGATGTAATATCAAGACACTCGCTCGAAAAGGTTTAAAGATATTTCAAGGGTTGGCTTCCATGAACAAAAAAAAAAAAGTCAAGTTTTCAAATCAAAACACGTTTGTATTTGAGGATAAATGTATGTACATCACATTTCTGAATGCAAGAAAATGTTTATTCTCGCGGAGTAAGAACGTTCAACGATTGGGCCAAGCATCGATTTTTTCTGTAACTTTTCACAATCACAAACACGCGACTTCGTTTAATACTCATTTATATAGTGTGCAAAGGAAAAGATTTGGAGCTTTAAAAAGCCATGATCTCTCTTTAAACTTTACACGTATTTAAACAACTGTAGGGGGAAGAATTTATCGTTTGAGTTGGAATTTGTTATTGACGTCGTCCGAATTCAGCTCTGGAATCCCGCCTGCCATTTGCTCAGCAAATTTTTTTGGTGGGAAAACAGCTGAAGCAGACTGAAATTGTAGAAGTGTGAGAATATTAAGGCAAAATTCCGGAAGGGTGGCATATAGAAGTATTGAGAAAAACACAAATAACTTAAGAATAATCAAGGCCCAGCTGAAAAAAAAACTCGTTGTCACCCGGACAATAGAAGTAAGGAGGGCAGAGAGTCAATCGTCCGAGGATCTTATATGACTTTTTATGAGCTATCTGATTCGCCTGAGTGAATGTAACTATAGATACAATGGCATAATAGTAACATTTCTCATGATAGAGATGAAGCACATGGCACTGAAGTTCTTAAAATAAGCTTTAGAACAACAAATTGAAATAAGAAAAAAAGTAAACAAACAAATGTAAGAGTTGTGTACAATGCGCAAAAAAACATTTGTTTCAACGAAAGAATCGCAGTGCTACAATAAATGAATAACCTTGAGTTCATATATGTAAGTAGCTTATTTTCTGTTCCTGTTAGTTAATGATTCCGTTCAGAGGAAGCACGAGCAGAGTGAGGATCCTTCTGCCTGCGCAAGTCAGTTCAAATTTGAATTTTCGATATAAAAACTGCTGTTATCGTGTTCCTTGACATCCCAAAGAGTCCGAATGGTCTCGGAAGAAGGAACCAGAGGGGACGTGTCTTCAAGACAAATTGGTGGTGAATCCCGCATGTCTTCCACTGGCGTTGCTGAAGTCTCTTTTCTTCCTTCTTTCTTTGCTTCACTTCTTCTCTTTCTGTGTCTTTCTTGCTTCCCTTCATTGCTCATCATCCTTCCGTGATGTTGCTATGACAGAAGGCCGCCGTCTCTCCCTTGACGACAGACTTCGGTAGTGCGATTGAAATGAGATTTCCAGTGATTCATTAGTTCCCTGCCATTCGGTGGTAGCCTTCCTCGATATTGCCTCGTCTTCGTGAATTCATTCCACCCACAAGGAATACAGAATCATTGTGCGCCACAGTGAAACTCTTGGCTGGGCAAACAAAGCGACATCAAGAGAACGGGTATTCTTTCATCAGAAGAGCTTTCAGAAAACTAAATCTTTCATTATTAACATTGGAAAAAGTTTCCTTTCACGTTGGCAATCATCTCATTGTTTCACGACCTCTCATTATTGGGTAAGATAACTTGACGCTGTCCTTCCAATAGGAAATAATAATTAATCTGATGGAGATTCCCCAGCCTTTGTTAATATGTGTAGGTTAAATAAATTTCACTGGAGATATGAATATTTCTCCGTTCTTCCTTCTGTTTCCCTCTCCTTCTGCCTATCGTTTATCCCCTCTTTCTCAGTGAGGTCTTGTGTCCATTTTATAATCCTCTCTTGTCTTAAAATTAGATTACTGCAGGTAATTTATCTTCTTTGTTTGATCTCGTACTATCACATTATTTTTCGCATGCAGATTCTCTGTCTCTATTTCTCTATCCCATGTTTCTCTCATACTCTCTCCCGTTCTCCTCTCTCTTCCATTCTCTTCTTTCCCTAATCTCTCTCACCTCTTCCCTCTACTCATTGCCAGTGGCAGCGGGCGAAGGCCGACTCCGCCACGAAAAGTCGGCCAGATCTTCTCTGGCTGCCCCCGCCTCACTCACCTATTCTCTTCTTCTCACATCTTCTTATGCAGTCCGTTTCTTTCCCTCTATCATTCACTCTCTCTGTCTCACCCTTTCTCACTTTCCTCGGCTTTTCATATTCTGCCTGCTATCTCCCTCTTCCATCTTTCCTTCTTTATCCTCGCCCTCCCTCCCTCTCTCTCTCTCTCTCTCTCTCTCTCTTTCTCTCTCTCTCTCTCTTTCTCTTTGTTCCAGTCTCTCATACCACTCCCATCCTTCTTTTTCACACGCGAAGTAGCTTCACTGCCTTCATAATTTTGAGGAATCTTATTTTCACGAACTCCATTTCCATTCTTCTCGTGCTTTCCGCAGCTCTTTATGAATTCTTGTCAACGTTTCTTCTCCTTTCTCTATGTTTCGTTCGTTCTCGCGTCATTCACTTCCTTCCTTCCCCTGCATTAATCTTTTCATCACTATCTCTCTTTTATTGTCTCTCTCGCCACTTCTCACCTTTCCTCTATCTTCTTTTTGCCTTGCTTTCCTTTTTACCACCATCTTCAATTGCCAACATTTTATTTTCTTTATTGCTGGACTCTCTCTGTCGTTCCCCCACTGTATCGTTTTGCCTTCTCTTATTTTGTAATGTCTCACCTCAGCTTCTCCATTGCTCGGTCTTTCTCCGTCACTCTTTCTCTCTCCTCCATCTATTTCCCTCTCCCTCCCTCTCTCCATCCCTCTCCGCATTTTAGTTTTCCCCATCTCTTTCTTCGCTCTCTTTCCTTGCTCTCTTCCTCCCTATCTCTCCTTCTCTTCCTGCCGCAACATGGCTTCCTCCCCCCTGCCTTCTCCCTGCCCTCTCCTCATCTTCTCCCGTCATCCATGCGGCACTCTCAGTGCCGTGGCACTTAGCCATCTCTGAGTTTCGGCAGGGTTCTGTGCTTTCTTCTTTTCCTTTTCCGGCATCCGCCTTCAATGTTCCTCATGTCAAGGTCGACCCAATTCCTATCGTCCTATAAAAATAACTCGATTTTCCAGAACCACTTAAATGGCAATCATTTTCTGATTCAGAATATTCCTTGTTGCTCATATTAAATACAGTACCGCCCAACATCCAGGGGTCATGGATGCAACGGATGCAACGGTTGCATCCTTAAGATCCATGCGAATTGTGGCTTGTACAGGCAACGAAAATATTCCATATTACATTTTGCTGAATGAGAATTTTTTTCTCTATCGACTGAATCTATCCAATTCATAAAATACTCAACTTTTTTACGCGAAGATTTGTATGCAATGTAAGTCCAAATGGTGTGCAAGGAATATTGTGCAAAGCTGTGTAGGGTACTTTACTATAAATCTTGGTAGGTTTCCAAGAATTTTCTTCTTTTTTTTTTGCTGATCTGAGAACTGGAAAGAGGTTATCAGCAGTGCAATTAATGCAGAGGAGGAGGCAAAAGAAGACTGAAAAAATATAACAAAAAAAAAACTGGAAGGAATTGGCACAAAGCGGAATCGAACTCCAGCCGTTCTGCTCATGCTCGGATATGCATACCAATTCTCCACTCACCCTTGTTTTTTTCTAGCTTGAAGAATTTTAGCTAGCATTTTGACTTCGTTTTTATTAGCTGTTTTCTTTATACACACAACACGTGGTTATCTCCAAGCCCGGATTAACGAGCAGAGAGTATGAAAACGCCGGCTATCATAGGGTGCGCGCCGGTTTGGACTTGATCATCTTTCTATCGCATCACGGTCAGGACGACCGTGGCTTAGCTATGCCAAAAACATATTCAAAATGGCGCGAAAATTTAAGAATTTTGAATTCGGTTGGGTGATCTTCTGAAATATTTCTGGCCATAACGATTCCAGGCAAAAAAAGAATCTAATTGTAAGGAGGTTTATAAAAAACCGAATGTGCAAAACGTTAAACGTCATGGCGGAACCGATCTCTCGCAAGTTACACTAGCCGTGTAAGCCACAACCAACCAGCCACCATGTCACGAATGTCCGCCACTCCCAATTGATTTGTAAACAACAGTGGAGGTCTTGTCTGCCACACCCAGTGCATATCATTAGAAACCATTAGACAATTTTCGTTTTCGAACTGGGCAGAAATATTTCAGAAGATCACCCAACCGAGTTCAAAATTCTTAAATTTTCGCGCCATTTTGAATATGTTTTTGGCACAGCTACGCCACGGTCGTCCTGACCGTGATGCGATAGAAAGATGATCAAGTCCAAACCGGCGCGCACCCTATGATAGCCGGCGTTTTCATACTCTCTGCTCGTTAATCCGGGCTTGGAGATAACCAAGTGTTGTGTGTATAAAGAAAACAGCTAATAAAAACGAAGTCAAAATGCTGGTTAAATTTCTACAAGCTGGAAAATAACAAGGGTGAGTGGAGAATTGGTATGCATATCCGAGCATGAGCAGAAGGGCTGGAGTTCGATTCCGCTTTGTGCCAATTCCTTCCAGTTTTTTTTAATATTTTGTCAGTCTTCTTTTGCCTCCTCCTCTGCATTAATTGCACTGCTGATAACCTCTTTCCAGTTCTCAGATCAGCAAAAAAAGAAGAAAATTCTTGGAAACCTACCAAGATTTATAGTAAAGTACCCTACACAGCTTTGCACAATATTCCTTGCACACCATTTGGACTTACATTGCATACAAATCTTCGCGTAAAAAAGTTGAGTATTTTATGAATTGGATAGATTCAGTCGATAGAGAAAAAAATTCTCATTCAGCAAAATGTAATATGGAATATTTTCGTTGCCTGTACAAGCCACAATTCGCATGGATCTTAAGGATGCAACCGTTGCATCCGTTGCATCCATGACCCCTGGATGTTGGGCGGTACTGTACATAGATGAAGCTACGATTTGCGAATGTAAAATAAGTTACTTAGGACCTGTGAATAAATTTCGAAAATATCCTTGTTATATTCAACTAAACGTTTTTATTGACGTGATAAATGTGTGCATGTGTATGAGTTGTGAAATGAGTTTACAACATGGCTTCAGTCTTATAGTTAGAAGAGGAAGTAAAGACGTTGAAAGCGAAAATATAAGAGGGTGTGAAACTTGGTGCTTCAGAGTGTCCCCGTCATTGTAGGCTCATTTCGGAAGGGTTAGTGGAATGTCTTAAGCACGATGCTATGTGAGATAATTTTTGTTTCATTTTTAGTTAGCGCAACAGTCGAGGATTCAAGTGTTTCACCGTAAAAAAAAATTCATTTATGACTGATACTGTGTGAACTGTTAACTAAGCGAAAGATGTGATGCTTACGATTCAACGAGGCAGCTTCGCTCTGAATCTGATTAGCGTTGTTATGGCCATGCATCCCTCTGTCCTGGATGAATTCTGGTACTCAGATGATGAACATTCTCTCTCTGCCAGTAAATAAGAAAGGGAACAAGCTTAAAAATATAGAAGAAATAGCTAACAAGAACATAGATAGGTTAGAGGAGATAGAGGGAGAGAGAAATTCAGAAATAGTGTGACGAGGAGTGGGAAAAAAGGAGAAAGGAGAGCAGAAAAGAAAACCATGTTAGCGCGCGAAGTGTTTTGGCAGGATGGAAAGGATGTGCGGTTTCCGAGGGCATTTTTGATGTTTTGGCATGCACCTCGAGGAGGGGAGGAAAGTAAAGAGGTTCGCGTAAGTCATGGAAAACGATACTGCCATCTTTGAATGTACTGCTTACTTTCAAGACTCATGATTGTAGCCTAGCTGTGTTCTGTTGAAACGGCAGAAGTGGCAGCCTCCCAGGCTGAAACCAGAGCCACCCTCCCTAACATTGACAGATGATCACTCTTTCACTCACTTTGTCAGTGACTCCGAGACAGTCACAAGGGACTCGTCAGAAGTCAATGTCAAGTCAGCAAAAAACGTTAACTGGTCAATGAGCAGTTATAACACTTTTTTTCTCGTTCTTTTGAAGCATTTCATTGCACGTATAACTTCGTTCGTGTGTCTGGCTTCCCTCAGACCCTTTCATACATTTGAAATTCTCATCAACTCGCGGGCTCTCACGTTCTTTCTCCCTTTCAACATCTCTCTCTCTCTCTCTAACTTCTCTCTCTCCTTCACTCTTTCTCTTCCACGGTGTCTCAAATGCTTGCGACCAATGATTACGAGATGATGTGTCGGGAATGTCTTTATTGCCTTCTTCCTGTAAGCGGGTCATTCAATGCCTCTGGCTAAATCTCACACGGCGTGTCATTCATTCTCGTATAACTAGAAGGCAACAAACAACATCTCCGTATTTATTATGTTACTATTATTGATAATATTGCATTAATAAGGTTATAAATTTAGTCAACTAAGTGAGGTGGAGGAAGATGAAGGGTCTTCGAGAAAGAGAAGAGTGAGAGTCTCGTTCTTGGCTCTCTCTCCAGTCCCTTTGATATTCCCTTCTCTCTCCTTTCTGTTCTCTCTTTTCCCCTCTCTCTCGTATTTCTATTCGTACTAATGAACTGCCAGGCAGGCCTACATCACTTCCGTTTCTTGTTTGAACACTCTCCAGAGATCTGCTCAGCTTCTCCCGCCGTCTGAACGCTGTTTTGTCCCTTCTGAAAACTTTCTGAAATTAAGCTTGATTTCTCGGGGTCAAAAATTGGCATTCCGCTAGAGAAGAGGAAGGTTCCACTTCCGCAAACACAATTCCGTTTTACTCTCACTTCTTGTAAGAAATTTACTTTGCCAAAAGCTGTAATCGCCGAATCTGCTATTGATAATTGAGTATTAAGGAGAGCGCGGTCGCATGTAACCAAGTGGCAAAATTACTCCTCCGGCCCCCTTCAAGATTGCGGCTTCCGCCATGGATCTCTCCTCCAGCGGCAGTCGCTACAAATGCCTCTTCGAGACAACTCATGTCTACGTTAGTCATTTCCTTCTCTCCTTTATCTTTTCTTTCGCTCTTTTTACGCTATTTCAAACGTGAATATTTCCTCTCTTCCTTCTTTCCTCTCATCACTGGTATTGCAAATGACCGCTGAAAGCCATTTCCAATGTATTCAAGTGCGTGTTCTTTCCCTCTCTCTCTATTTCCCTTCCCCCTCTCTCTATCGTTGGGACGTTGTCCGTTTCTTTCTGAGGGTCGTGGGAGGCTAATAAAAGGGGGTTAAGAAGAGTGAGGGCCTGGTCCATCGGGGAAAAGTATGCATAGTGGATGTCTGGAAGAGTAGGAAACCCGGAAGGCTGTCTTGGTGACAAGGTAGAAAGGAGATAGACAGAGGCAATAGAAAACTAGAGAATGAGGAGAGCGAGAAGGAAGAATAGTAACAGAGAGAGAGAGAGAGAGAGAGAGAGAGAGAGAGATGAACTGCAATATGGAATCCTCTTGTATTATTGTATATTATGTATGTATGTACACTTGTACCTCGATTCTGTCAGAGATTTCCGGCCAACAACAATATTACTGATTTCATGTACTTGGGCGCGTATGTAATATAATACGGACTGGTGTATCACTCTCTGCATATTTCCACTCTCTTTCCTTCTGAATGCTAGCAACCCTTCACTCGACACCCTCATGCGTTCATCGTGCGACGGCTAATGAAAGTGCAGCCACTACGAGGAAAGAGAAAGACAGTGAAAGCATGAGAGAAATAGACAGAGAGAGAAAGAGAGAGAGAGAGAGAGAGAGAGAGGAGAGAGAAGGACGCCGAGCATAGTGAGCTAACAAGTGGATATAACACTCGTGTGAGCTAAGAGCAGGGCGGATTGAATCGACTAATGAAAGAAGATGAAATGACAGATGTTCATGAAAGTAAATAAGTGGAAAAGCTTTTCTTATTAACATTTGTCTAATATAAGAGCGAATTCAACGAAAACTTAACCAAAAAATTTAATTCATTCTGCAGAAACTCTCAGAATAAATAATACCGTAATCCGAACATCCCTAACATTTGATAACAATTCGCATATGGCAAAAACGTTAAAAATAAAAACACAAAGACCATAAAGATTTAAATTTAATCAAAACGCTATTTACATGCATAACATATTTACATGCACACAATTACATATGTATTCACGGAGTGTATGGCACACACCGTCGATTAAAGAAGAATCCGCTGTCAGACGGCCTCTAAACTGGTGGTGATCTACCACGTGGCCTTTGGCTGTCTGGTTGCTCTGGTGGCCTTGCCCTTTCTGTTGTGGAATGCCGTTCTCAGCATCGTCGTTGGTGCTACTGCAGCAACGGGACTCTATCGGTCAGGCTACTATTTTATTCCTCAAAGGCCCTCCCAGCTTTCAAATATTGTTTATTTCTATGAAGGTCTGCAATGAAATTATCTTTGTTACATGCATACATATGCATATATATTTTTTTTTTAATTCTTAATTCCTATTTCTTGTAGGAGAAATTCATCGCTGCTGACTCCGCTTCTCGTTCACGTTGTTAGTCTCTATACACTAAAGCATTAAAAAATTTTCCTCTTTATTTTCCACTGCTAATTTTATTGTAAATTTAACTTTTTTCTTGTAACTTTTGATTTGTGTGAATTTTCTTTTTTTATTATTATATGGTTTGAAGAGATAAAACAACTTTTAGCACCTGACATTGTTGCTGTTGCTCTTCCTCGGCGGCTTTGTTTTCTTCGCAAACATCTTCTACACAAACAAAGACCCCGATAAGCCAGACAATCCCAATAATATTGGTTTGCATTTCCTCCGTTTTTTGAACGCATAAAAAATAAATATAGTTTTCTTTATTTTTGTCATTTTGTCCACTTATTTTATTTTTCCCATTCATTCCCATTCTTCTGGTTTGCAATTGAATCGTGTTTCCCCCTGGCAGGCGGTTTGATGTCTCCCTCGCCTCGTGCATCGATGATCTTCCTCATGGACACGGAGCGCTTCGCGATCCTTCTCCATCTGCTGAATGTGCTTCTCCTCCTCTTCCACATGTGGCATATCTATATCATCTCTTCCTGTCGCAAGTTCTTCGACGCTCACAGTCAGTGAAAGATTCGCACTCCACTATTCATTCATCCAACTTTATTTATTTTGCAGGATTGTTAACATTCAACAGCCTGAGTGACGGGGCTGAAATCTAGCGTTGCTCTTCTGCCGCATCATCGCTTTTAAACAACTGACCTCGAATCTTTTCTTATGATTCCCTGTTGTTTATGCTTGCAATAATTGTAAATGTAGAGAGTGTGTATGTATGTACATAACACAGCGAACGGGTATTCACTTTCTTTATGTTCTATTGCCAATGGAATGTGCCCTCCCTATCAATTTTCAGGGAAAACCGTACAATATTTCCAAATTTCTGTCTCCCCATCATAAAATGCGAATAATTTTACGATGTCATCATTCTAGTTTTTCGAGCAATGTTGCTGTTATTGTGATATGGCAAGATCAAAGTGCGCTTAGCCCATACTTCATTTTCCGATATGAATGAAGCATTTCCCACTTCCTTTCATTACTTGTAATTTATATATGTACATGAAATGAAATCGAGATGATAAGCTTAATTTTATGCAAAAGATTTACCCGACAAGAGTATGCGAAGTTCAAGCATAATACCAGCAATTTTCTTTCTGGAAACTAAATGACTCATGGTCAGTAATATCCTATTGCATTTCTAGAAGACTAAATTATTTTCCACAAGAATAATCATATCCACATGGAAATGAAGTTTGGAAACTGCAAGGCGAGGTCTAGCAAGGGGAACCCTCGTATGCATTGAGAAGTTTGAGGAACCAGCTGGGCCGGAGGGGACGGCCTCCCATGTGGAGAGCATAGGCACGCTGTCTTTTCCTCTCGCAGCCGTACTCTGGCCGGGCGAAGAACGAGATGCCTGGCACCGTTCTCAAGAAGCAAAGATCAAACTGACCATGAATCAATCAGACTCCTCCCACCTTCGAGGGATGCTGGCCAGCTCTGGGAAGATACCGGCGAAGAGAACATCTTCCGAAAGCAATCTGATGGCGTATTATGTTCTTCTCCTATTCTGTGTATAACACGAAACCTATCCAAAAATTAACAGAACAGAAAGAACGCCTTATTAGCCTAATGTATGCTTTCAAAAATTGTTAATAAAATTTCAAGAGGATGTTACCGCAGATTGATGTTTCGAAAGAAGTCGGAGTCGTCCACAACATGAAGCAGCCGATCGACGGAGGCCGCCCCCGCAATGGCATAGACACCAGTCGAGCAGTACTGTGGATACCTGCATTTCCAGCTCATAATATTAGGTATTCCACTAAATGCTCCGACTGACCGACTGAGGGGAAGAACATGATGAGGAACAGCCCATTTAGACGCCCTTCTGATTACTTTTCGGCTGACATCGCACTTTCCGAACACGACGGCCTCTCCGGCTCAAGTCAAACATTCATTTATCCAATTATAAAGACGGATCAAAACGCTCACCGAATTCATCGCATTTCTTGACAAAGTTGCGTATGTTGAGCACATTGTCACTATCCGCCTTCACGAAGCATCTGCCGTCATAACACTGTTTTTACATATATATAACGAAATCTATATTTTAATTAAAACCTAATGTGACCACAAAAGTGAAAAAAAGTGTGTATTCTAAGTGTGAGGACACTCGCCATACCTCACCTGTGGACAGCGGGCTTGCTTCCATTTCAGTGCAGCGTACGTCTTCATCGACAGATTGTAGTAGCCCTCGGGCACATCCGCCTGCCAAGTCAATTACATGCAAGTGCATCTAGGAGTTGCATTCAAATAAATAGTTGCAAGGTTGAGAATGGCGAGGACCTGCACAATATCGTGCTGCTTGCCGCCTTCTTCCGCCAGTTCCTCGAACAACTCGAGCTTAGTCTGGGCATGGAAAACATGACTATTGCAAAGCAAGAAATAAAAATAATTCAGAAGAAAAATGAAAAAAAAAACTGAATTAATTTTAAAGAGCGCAATTCATGGATGCACACTATTAATTGTTGTGTATTTGCGGGATGCCTACCGTCCGTCCAGTGAGAAAGATGGCCCTTGTGCTCTCTCCGCACACCTCTTCACTTGCCCACGAAGAGCGGATTCGCTTTCTCAGCTCCGCCTCGTCCGGCCGCGTGATCACCATCACCTAGAAATGCTTTCGAGGAAGAGTTATTTTGTAGCTAAAAACTAGGTAGAACTAGACCAGTAACTTGACGGCATCTCCGCATGAAGGAGCCAGCGGCTCAATCGGGAAGTGCACAACTGAAGAGATAATAGCGGCCGTCGAGTCTGGCAGAGGCAAACAATCTCAGGCTTTATTAGGAAGACAAAAGATACCCAGCTGGAAGGGCAGTTGCCGGGGGCCGCTGATAATGAAATGAGCGAGAAGGGAGCACACGAACAGTACAATCAAGGCCAGGAACGGCAATCGCTCCCTCACTCGCAGTGACCGCATTGAAGTATTCACTTCAATTCCTCAAGAACTGTTTTCAATGAAGACATTTTGTTTTTTATATTATTGCTACACTCTCATTTTTACTCCGCGACCTGCGAAATAGCAAGTGCCTATTCCCGGGGAGAACGCTACAATCTGAACCAGAATTGATTCTTTTTCGCTGATCGTCCTCTAAGAGAGAGTTTAAATAGTGCATGCAGTAGATATTAATTAAACAGTATGAAGCAAGCACATGATGCTTCATAAAGAGGAACACAAATGCTATGACGCAATTTCACAAGAATCGCCAAAGCAAAGCAGAGAATAAATACCTTAAAATGATGCTCATTAAATCATTGATGAACAACGGGCGATTAAATTGTCTTGCGCAGGATAGGGAAACAGTTAAAAGTGAAGGAGGCATGGAGTATGAGATATTGAACGATGCCGCATAATGGAGAGTAATCCATGGAAAGGGACATGTGAGAACGCGAGAGATAGAGAGTCAGAGAGAGAGAGAGAGTCAGAGAGAGAGAGAGAGTCAGAGAGAGAGAGAGAGTCAGAGAGAGAGAGAGAGTCAGAGAGAGAGAGAGAGAGTCAGAGAGAGAGAGAGTCAGAGAGAGAGAGAGTCAGAGAGAGAGAGAGTCAGAGAGAGAGAGAGAGTCAGAGAGAGAGAGAGAGTCAGAGAGAGAGAGACCGAGAGGGATAAATAGAGGGAGAGAGAGAGAATAGAGAGAGGAAAAGCCACAAAAGGGAATAAAGATAGAACTCTGAGAGAACAGGCATAGAGTGTCGTTGAATCTCTAGATCGAATCTGCCATTTCTTTTGCATGAGAGCCCCCAACCAGGCTAGATTGCAATCACTATTCCGAACATGCCTACATACATATAATTAGGAAAAGGTATTTGAAGAGATGAAGAGGAAAGCTGAAAGCTCTTTAAAATAGTACGGCCTTATTTTATGTCAATCCTTGATCACTCTTGAAACTTTCTATCGATAAAAAAAGCAGATTGGTAATTACTTTGGATTAACAATTCATCTGAGAGAATCGAGAGAGGATTCCTCTGCAGAGACGCATTGCTAAGGAGCATTTGCTTTACTCTCGATTCCACGGCTAGTTGGGTCAACATCCGTAATACATATATATTATTTTAACATTCCGCACTAGAATGTTATTTGAATTGTTTAATTGTTGATCTTCATCTTCAAAGGATGTGACGACACAGTGACATGAAAGAAGACCAACTTACATACATATCTGCAATGAATTTTTATTTATCCAGTTTTGCTATTGGTACTTCTACATATTTTACTCATTATCAGCCAACATTAAGTACAAGAGATCAACTTTCGAAATGCATTCATTGTTTGTACTGATCTGACTCGACTGGGTTCAGAGGTCGCCTGGACAGGCATCGAATGATTCGCATGGAGATCATGCCATACTCGCATGGGTGGAGGGATGGAACAACGAGAGAGTAGAGAGAGGGAAGAGAGAGAGAGGGGAGAGAGAGAAGGACGGGTTGTAGGGGACAGGGATAGGAAAGGGCGCTTTGAATAGAACAGAGAAGTGACAGGGAACGAATTTGAAGTTCATGCATCAGTCTACAAGAGAAGCACTACGAAAGAGAGCGAAAGGCAGGGATATGAAGGTTCATTCAAGAATTAGAATTAAAATGCGAAATAGAAAGAGAAGAGAGAAGTTAGAGAGAAGAGAGAATGGACGGGTGCTTTTCTGAGTGGAATCTTTGCCGCCCGATGGCGTGAGCTGCTCAACAGGCAATGCGAGAGATAAGGCATTCGGAGGAGAGAGATGAGAGATGAAGAGAGCAGGAGTCGGCAGAGTCAGTAGAACAGAAGAAGAATAAGAGTGGAGGAGAGACGGTAAAGGGAAGATGGAAACACGAGAGAGCGAGAAAGACAAAGACAAAGTGGCAAGTTGGACATCGGACGAGTGTACTGGCATCTATGGAAAGATGGAGCGTTCGATGCTAAGGGCAGAGAAGGAAGGCGGCCCGCTCCTTGTAGTCTTGGGAGGAGAAGAACGGCTAGTCATTCTCGCTTCCTCCTTCCAAACCAGTTCCATTCTATCTTTCCTGCATTTAATATTCTTGAATCAAGTCTGAAATGCATTCAATCCCTTGGTTAATCATATAGTATTCTATCACAAATAGAGGAAGTAAGTTTTCTTTCCCAACTCCCAAGGATTCCTCCTTTCATGCTCTGCTCACGTGATACGTTCTTATTTAATCTGTTCTTCCGCTCTCCGTTTATCTTACAAGTAGAGAAGATGCAGAGCACTCTGAATAATGAGCTGAATAGACGTGTGCAAAGAGATCATTTTTTCAGTGTTTTTCTCGTCTCTCGCTCTCTCTTTCTCTCTCTCTCTCACGCACACTTTCCCTCCTCTCTTCTCTCTCCTTCTCTCTTTCCTTCTTACCGACACCTCTCTCTCTCTCTCTCTCTCTCTCTCTCTCTGCTCTTGCTTCTGTAGACCAGAAAAAATGGACATCGCGATATTGTAAATTTTTTGGGCATTTGAACATGATTTCATACGAGTGCGAATTTCCCTTTTCTTTGTGGGTTTGGTGGTAACTTTTTTAAAGCATATTAAGTTATAATGGAAATAAAAAAAATTCCCTTGTAACCTAAAATGCCTTTCTCTTTTATTTCGAGCTCTATTCTCAATTATTGCATATTTTTTTATAAGAATTCTGACAGCCAAATGGGGTGAGTAATATATTTTTTTAAACATTGAACTTCTCTTCGTTTGTTATGTGAGCGGAAAAGATGGAACAGGACAGGAGCCCATCACGCCATTCCACCTAACTTTCCACTTTCCAGTCAGAACTGCAGAATCTCCTGATTGATGAAGGAATGGCTCTCTCTGTATAATTGACACCCAACCACCGCGTCAGCTATATACATACATATGTACATCTGTATGGTCATATGTATTTATTTTATGATTTTCGCATACAAAAAATTTCATTAAGGCTCATCGTTATTCATATGCTAACATTTCTTTCCCCCATACAATGTTTTCCCACGACATTGTTGCCTATGTCTTATGAATGGAACTTTAATTCGAGAAGCGAAAACTTGTACATACAAATGTACATACATAAGTATGCACATTTGTATGTCCCTATAGGGATGAACATACGTTTATGAATAGATTAATACTACAGAAGTAGTTAAAACTTGAACAAAATTTGAGGTAAATAAGAGTGAGGATGGTGCTGAGCAACGACGCGATAGACCGGCTGACAACCGTCCGATTCAACGGCTCCGAGCTGGCCTCCATTCTTATCGCACGCGAATTCCCCGACGTCCGAGCTCGACTTTGGATCAGCGACCATTGGTACTTCTTCGTCCAGGCACGAACTCGCACTCTTCTTTCATCAACCATAAACAGCTCGTGTTTACAGTGCTCCATCGCCTACTTCTTCACAATCTTTGGCATCAAGTTGTTGATGCGCAACCGCGAGCCCTTCGACCTTCAGCGGCCCCTCAATGCATGGAACTTCTTCCTTGCCGTGTTCTCTGGCGCTGGTGCGATCTTCCTGGCTCCCGATTTCATGGGCACTCTCTTCGGCAAGGGCTTTCAAGGTATGCACTTTACCCACGAAAGAGAGTGGAGTGTCTTTCTTGTGCCTTGCAGAATCCGTGTCTTATCTGTGCATATTAACCAGTTCATGTCAAACGACTTCTCCTCTTGCAGAGGCTACAGTCTTCTCTGAAATGCGTTCTCTCACCTGCCCTATGCATTTTGTTGCATTTTCTGCCGATGCACTCTTGTAATCTGTCTGGGCTCTCTTATCTTCTCTTATCTTCTTGTTGCTTGCCCGTGACGAGCAATAGCTGGTGTTTCTCTCGTTGTCTCATTCAGTGTTCCCTTCTCTGACCAATGTTCAATGTTTATCAGATAAGAGAAACAGAATTATATAGCGTGAGGAAAATGGTGTTGTTAGACAGAAGAAAAGAGTGATGAACTTCTGACAAAAGAGAAGAGGAGCGAATGCAAGGGGCATGGAATGCTCTCCGGTGTTGTACGCAAGGAAGGAAGCTAAGAGATGTTTTCAGAGTCTATGATTGAGCTATATTTTTGGCAAAACAACAAGTGCAAACGACCGCCAACAGTGCAAATCTGACATTGAGAATCTAGTTATCATACATATGAATATAAATAAATGCGTACAAGTCCAGCATCAGAATAGCTATAATTAATAGAAAAAAGTGTACTAATGTTTCAGCCTCGTATTGCGATGCCTCGACAATGCTGACAGGCACAAGTGGCTACTGGCAGTTCCTCTTCATGCTCTCCAAGCTCGCCGAGTTTGTCGACACCATCTTCATCGTTAGTCTTTTTTTACTACCATGCATTCACATTTTGTTTGCGATCTAATTAAAACGAAATAAAAATGCTACATGATTTGCTTGAGGTGCTGAGAAAGAAGCCGCTGATGTTCCTCCACTGGTATCACCATATCTTGACGCTGCTCTACGGAACCTTCTCCTTCCCAGACTCCCCTGCCTTCAACCGCTGGGGCATCTATCTCAATCTCGTTGTCCACACCTTCATGTATGGGTAAGTGGTCACCTTATTCTCATAAGTTTTCAACCGATATGTAGTAATGTGTTTATGCATAATCATTATAATAGACATGAAATAGTGAACACAAGTAGAGAAAAATATGAGTGAGATGAATGGACAAACGAATTGCTTTCCAGATATTATTGCCTTCGATCGATGAACGTGAAGATCCCAGGCCAAGTGGCGAAGATGATCACAACGGGCCAGATCCTTCAGTTCGTCCTCTCAATCTACGTCCTCGCCACTCTGGGAATTCAGCGATATTTCAATGATGTACACGTTTGCTTATTTAATACAGTTTATTTCATTTTAATTGCTTGAGTTCTAAGTTCAATAACAGGAAGTTAATCGACTTTCCCTTTTAAATCCAGAATCTGAAGTGTGACTACCACCACCCGAGTTTCCTGCTGGCGTGCGTGATGGATGCAACTTATCTCGCTCTCTTCATCAACTTCTTCCTCAAGGCATACGTCCTGAAGGGAGGCAAAGCCAAGTATCGCGATGTCAAGGGCGACGAAAAGAAGAAGCAATAAATTATAAAACAACTATTTTTTTTGGTAGTTTATTCTTGTTTATTGTCCGAACTTCGAAAGTTTTTTCACTAAAACTTTTGTTCTGTTATCTTCAAAAATATGTTTAAACGTGCGATTCGTCAAATGATTAGTTTTTTATATTCAATCAGCGAAGAAAAATTATCATTCAATACCGGTAAAATAAATTATATTCCATTATATTCTCACATGAAAACAGTAATTATTATAAGAAAGCTATGGTGTCCGAGGTTTCACTTGGGTAGTTGATAATGAGCTTGAGCAAGAAAGCGGAATGATTCACCCATCTTTCAATCATTTTTTCATATCATTCCTTGTTTCCTAGTTCAACATGTTTCAAGTGCATAATGCTTGAATGCGCAACTTTTTTGTGGTCTTCATATGCACATTCTTATCTTTATGGTGAAAACTATTGAAAAATACCTAATTGAAAGATGCTTCATATATCATGAATGACTTTTTGGTGATCGCCTTCCTATAAGCGGTTTTTTTATATTCATTTCTAACCAAAAGTGAATCTGGAATTTGTTTCCGTGGGAGATGCCTATTCAAGTTCATCCATCTCACGGAACCAAATTGGC
The DNA here is from genome assembly GCA_945643635.1 of Allodiplogaster sudhausi. Taxonomy (NCBI): domain Eukaryota; kingdom Metazoa; phylum Nematoda; class Chromadorea; order Rhabditida; family Diplogasteridae; genus Allodiplogaster; species Allodiplogaster sudhausi. Next base: position 4,163,499 of record CALZFC010000015.1, read on the forward strand.
GTCCCATAAAATGAATCGCCTATCGGCGTCGAAACAATTTATAATTGTCTATAAAAAATCTTATAAAACAGTGAGTTTTATATTTCCCTTTTTGTAATGTGTGAATTGCGCCTGATAAATGAGGGAGAAAAAAATAACCCTTGGGGAAAATATGACATTCTCCTCCACTCCAACCATAGGAAAACTATAGCAAAAAGTTAGGCTACTCCCCCCCCCTTACCCCCCCCCCCCAAGGGTAGTTGGGTAGCCCTAATAAGATGATAAAAAATGTAAACTGGAAAAGATTTTGACCCACAACGAAATCATTTACACATCGCTTTTCGCTTGATGATGGGAAAAAATTTAACCATCACGATAGCAGGAGGATTTTGAGAAAAAATTTATCTGAGTGTGAGTCCAACAATTACATGACATGGTTACTTGTTCTATTTATGGGACGCCTAAAAATGAATCGAAGGCCAAAAATTAATTTGAACTGTTTTCTATGAAGCACCGGGATCTGTCATCCCTGATCGTGATTCTGTTTGATCTCTCTTTATATTTTTATTTATTCCTTCATATATACCTCGTATACATATGCGACCTAACATGAAAATGTTTTCTCGACTTGTGATACGAAGTGGATCAGACGATACAATAATGTGAAAAAAAACAAGAAATAGGATTTAAAGATTCTTTGGAAAAAGCGGGAGCGAATCCAAACGCCGTACTGGGTATGACAATGCGAGAGGCGGCTACTAGTAAAAACTTCCTAAACAAAATCATCGTCTATGTAAATTTGTTCATATATGAATGTATGAACTTATATTTATAATACGCCATTGTTAATCTTTCATCCTTAATCTACGACAAACCTGCGGATAGACAAGATATTAAGTAATCTTCTGCACTATTTCGCTTCTAGACGAGCCAACAGACGATGTTGTCCTTCTTGATAAGAGTTGTCTCTTCCGAACGGTGAGCCCAAGTGGAGGCAGATTTTTGCCGTAAAGTAGATTATCCTTGTTCGGAAGAATCCAGACTGCTCCCAGTGATACTGAATCTTCTCTGGCAGCTGAGATTGCATCTATGTATGTACGTATGTATGTATGTACATACATACAGTCCCGTCCAACATTGTTGAGTCCGAAATTAATCCGATTAATCCGATTAATAGGATTAATTAAATTAATTTAAATAATTCAAACTGGAATTGTGAAGTGCTGAGGACATGCCGTGCCATTTCTTCTGAGGGTTTTATGTCTTTTTTTCATTGCGCATAACCCTGGAAAACCGTTTTCCAAAATATGCCGAAATGACAAAGATCTGACAATTTGACAATGCTACACTGTTTAGCGGAATTTTTTGCGAGGTGTTCGGCGGAGAAAAGACTTGGCTGAATCCAGCAGCCAAACTAAAAAGAACAAATTGGAGTGAAATTTTCTCGCGCATCTTATTTTGTTTGAGTATCTTCCTTTGTTTTGCTTGAGTTTCTTATCATATTTGGGTATAAATGATAAGAAAAACGGTAAATAAGATTTTTTGTTGCGAGCAAAAAATTCGCTCTTGGAGAGCATCGAACACCTAACCTTGAGATTCCCAGTCAAACGCTGTCGCAATACACCACACGCAGCTCGAAAACGATGGAATGTACCTTTTCTATCCTGACCGGACCCGACCAAAAATCAACCAAAAAGCAGTTACCGCCTTGAATGAAAAGGTATCGAAATAAGAGGGAGAGAAAGAGGGAGAGAGGGAGAGAGAGAGAGAGAGATAGAGGGAGAGAGGGAGAGAGAGAGAGAGAGAGAGAGAGAGAGAGAGAAAGAACGACAGAGAAAGAGAGGAGGGGATAGATTGAAAGAGACAGAGAGAGATTGATTGAGAGAGAGAGGGAGAGAGAGTATGTGTGAACGACAGAGAAAGAGAGGAGGGGATAGATGGAAAGAGACAGAGAGAGATTGAGAGAGAGAGGGAGAGAGAGAGTATGTGTGAACGAGAGAGAGAGAGAGAGAAAGAGAGAGAGAGAGTGAGGCTGCGGATAATGTGATAGGAAAGGTACATTCCTTCTTGTTTTTAAACAGCTTAAAAGCTGCGTGTGGTGTATTGCGACAGCGTTTGACTGAGGATCTCAAGGTCCGGTGTTCTACGCTCTTCAAGAGCGCATTTTTTGCTCGCAACAGCAAATCTTATTTTCCATTTTTCTTATCATTTATACCCAAATATGATAAGAAGCTCAAGCAAAACAAAGGAAGAAACTCAAACAAAATAAGAAGTGCTTAGAAAGTTTCACTCTAATTTGTTGTTTGTAGTTTGGCTGCTGGATTCAGCCAGCTCGTTTTTCAGCCAAACACCTCGCAAAAAATTCCGCTAAACAGCGTAGCTTCGTCAAATTATCAGATCTTTGTCATTACGGCATATTTTGGAAAACGGTTTTTCTAGGGCTATGCGCAATGAAAAAAGACATAAAACCCTCTGAGGAAATCGCACGGCATGTCCTCAGCCCTTCGCAATTCCAGTTTGAATTATTTAAATTAATTTAATTAATCGGATTAATTTCGGACCCAACAATGTTGAACGGTACTGTACGTACATACATAGTATATAGTATATCTGTCAATCAAGAAAGAGCGTAATTCAATAAATAGTTTTTATCTTATATCATAAATGCATGCAAAGTTAACGTTTTTAGCGAATCTCTCAAGAATATATCTTTTAAAAAAAAGGCTCCTAAAAATAATTGTAATCGCCAAGTCTACTTTGTAACTGGAAATGGCGGATGAATAATGTATACTGTAGCGCTGCTCCCGGAGAAACCGCTTGGCTGGCCGGGATAAGAACTGCCTAATCTTCGTCGGCCACTTCGACGATCCCGCCGGTGCCCATCGATCGCCCACTTCCATGTGATAGATCCCCGTGTATTCCATCAAAAACACATTGGCCCGATAAGCGCGAATAAAGTTTTAAAGTTTTAAAAGTAGAAGGTGCACCATAAATATTCGTAGCGATTTGGTCGAGCTACTCAAAGTGTCCGTAGTGCAAATGTCGTTGTTGTGTGTAAACGTTAAGCCGTTAAGCGTTTTGTGTCAATGTTAAACTGAAGCCCATCAATATTGTTTTTTTTTTCAAGTTTTCTAATCGTAATAAATTTTGAGCAGTGAGTCCAACGGTCATATTATTATTATCTTCTTTCCTACTCATATCGAAAGTTTTTTATCATTGGCGATCGTAACAAAAGAATCGGCCTTAAGCAGAATGAGGCGTTCGAAGGATAGTGCGTGATTAATGACAGACTCGAGAATTCATTTCTCGGCGGTTATACAACTACCATAGATCTTATCCAATAAATCAGTATGAAGACAAACAAATACTGAATGTTGATGCATTAAGCGCACACGTTGTTATGGCACTGCGGGCATAAGATCTGTGGTCGTTGTTGGCCGTTGAGAAGTGAATTCGGGGCAGGTATATATTTTCATCCAGAAGGACCAAGTACACAAATTAAGAGAGCTTATATTATTTTGTGCAAATTCCATGTTGTCTCAATATCATATGAAACTTAGTCAAAACTGGAAATGCGTATTGAGTGTTAATCGTGATCGATGAACCGATCATCTGCTGGCCGTATTCTCCATCAAGACATTCCTCTCCTTAGCGTTTGACTTCCTTCACATGCTACACCATCATGGCATTCGAGGTTTTTCATTGTTTCGAATGTTGATTAGCATTGTCAGGAGAAGACCATTTTAGCTTCTTATTGTGAACTGAGAACCGATAATATTCTCCAGAACAGTACAACAGGATATTGGTCATTCCTCTTTGTTCTATCAAAGATTGTCGAGTTCGTCGGCACTCTCTTCATTGTACGCGATGTTTCCCTCTCGCATTTCAATCTTGGACCTTCTTCAATCTTCTTCCTGTTTCCTATCTAACTCATCGGTCATTGATGATGAATGAAATGAGTCAGGTGCTACGGAAGAGGCCGCTGCACTTCCTTCACTGGTACCACCACATCTTCACTCTTCTCTGGTTCGTGCTCGGCTACTCCGACGGCCGCGGCTTCTTTGGATCTTCACTCTCTCTGGTTCGTGCTCGGCTACTCCGAAGGCAGCGGCTTCTTTGGATCTTCACTCTCTCTGGTTCGTGCTCGGCTACTCCGACGGCCGCGGCTTCTTTGGTGGGCACTGGGCCATGCCAATCAATGCGGGCGTCCACTCTCTCATGTACTCGTCAGTTCCTTCCTTGGATCTTTCAACTATTTTTTAAAGATCTCTTTACAATTCCACCATTTACAACCCAAAAGTCACGATTAAAAAATTCGTAATGTTCGGGAATTTGAAAGGGTCATGATTTTGTCTCCAAGAGATTCTCTTCCCTTGCCAGATACTACTTTACGGCATCATTGGGCGTTAGAATTCCCGGCTCAGTCGCACGGGCTCTCACTGCGATACAGGCCAGGATGCCAAAGATAACAAAGAAAAGATGAACTCGTGTGAGAAGTTGCAAAACGTGGATGCTAGGAGGCTCTCGAATATGAACCCTACTATCACTTGAAAAAATAAATATCTAAAATAGATTTTTAGATCATTCAATTCCTCGTCTTATTCACAGCTTCATCACGAATCGCATATGAAGCCAAGGCTCTGAATGTACAACTTCAGAACTTTTAAACATTCATTCTGGACGATGGCCCTTTTTTCCGAGTGATCAATGTTGCCCATATATGAATAATGTAATTCTAATAACATGAGATTGAAGATGCAATGCGATGCGATGGACTACACTACGATGTGGACTTTCCTGGTTATGATCGGCTCGTTCATTCTACTCTTCTCCAACTTCTTCATCAAGTCGTATGTCATTGACGGAGGCAAAGCGAAATACAAAACAACTCAGCTCAAGGAGAAGACAACGTAATAGAATGTCTTTGAACGATCCAATATATCATCTAATTCTTATGGCGTTTCGTAATGTTTTATATCTGTTGTTTATAAATTATAAAATGGGTTTTCTGAGCAATTATGGAGCAGTCAATGGTGCAACAGAATCAGAAATACGGTAAAATATTAATATTTCTCTTTTTAAAGTCTTGTTTTCAATCATTTGATGGGCGAGAGGTAGATCAAAGGAGAGAGTGAGGACTAACTAGTCGCTCTCATCTCTTTTTGTGTACTGTTGCTCTACCACATTAGAGCCAAAAACAAATTCTTGAGTTCGCGCCTTTTTGCCTGACATAAGGGAGTGAGAGCTGTTATTTAGACAGATGCAACTATAACGGTCAGCAAAATTTAAATAAGTGTCGGTTGAGTTTCCTCCTCCTTTAGCTGGCAATCAGATTCACATTTGCATGTATATGTGCATGTCTTTGTTCGGCTATACAAATACAGATAGAATGTTCATATCATCCCTGGAGTTATCACGAAGCAAAACACAAATTACGACCGTCCGTCTTCGTGAGAATGAGCAGTTTGTTGTTGGTAAGCAATGTCTATTCTATTCTTATCAACAGAAACCAATGATGAAAAGTTCTGGAGCATAGTCACCTTCTCATTCCAGACAATCTGAGATCGGTGGTGAATCCGTATGCCATGACGGTTCTTGGAAAGTTCGTGAAGGAGCAGACGGGTCTGCGCGCAGTTCATGATTCGTGCTATGAGATGGTGCACCCCTGGCAAGTCAATTCACCCTTACCATTCGTTTACTCATAGATTTAGCATAACTATATTTATTATAAAAGGTGTTACCATATGATATTTAAAAGTAGCTCATGTCAAGGCACCCCAGCTGCTACACTGCTTTACTCGGTGATATTCCGGTTCATCTTAAGTTTGCACTTCGAACCTACACCATTTTCTATTCGGTATGATTAACAAAAAACCATATTCATAATTTCTTGCTTTCAACTAAATGTAGGTATATTAATTTGAAGGCAACGAGTATAGGCAGACTCCTCATTACGGGCGACAAGCAAAAACTGAGTATAAAGAAATTGTGCCAGAACATCCTTCGTTCTAGCATCTTTCTTACAACGAACTGGGTGTTGACACTCGCGTTTTCATGCTATTTGAGGTTTGTAAAATTCAGAATTCTATTCGATGAAAGGCATGAAAGAATATGCCTGAGCGACTACCGATCTATGCTTAGCCTAACAGATAATTCCAGGAAGGCGCAGGGCTACTTCACCTGGCCGACTTTCGTTACATTCCTCCCTTATAATTAATCCCATTATTTATATCAGTAATGACCAACGATTTTTAATTTTTAGTTCGCTTGTATCATCAAATGCCGCACAAGTTACACTGTTAAAAATTAGATGTTCTAAAAACTTGTTTGATGAATATAAAACCATGATGAAAACAAAACAAACTTTTTATCGTAGAAAGTGATGGGGATAATGAGCAATTAGCATTGAATGATGCGAAAATTAAATCCGTAATGATCTACCCGAAATGCAGCTGAACTTTCGCAGCCGAGGAAGTGCACTATTGATGAGAGACACGATTAGAAGAGTGAGAAAGGCACTTAAAGGGTTTCAAGCACTTTTCATGAACAACCAAAACAAGAGAAGAATCCTTTGACAGAAGAGTATGTGCATGAATGGAAGCGAGAGAGAAAGAGATGAGTAAGTGATTCTCATCGTTCGTTGTGCTCGTCTGCTGAATCGTCGTACTCCGGAGGAAGAGAAAGATTCCCGCCCGGCTACAATTTTATTTATATTTATATTTTCTGTAATATGCAGGAATTGTATGTAATCAAGATAAAGTAAATCTGAAGCCCACCGCTGATTTGCTCTTCGTAGCCTCGTCGTAAGAGGGCGGCTCAGAGCTCAAGGAAGTGTATGAAGGAGCGCCGAGTCGCCGTGCCAGAGCGCGTGCCGCTTCACTCGCGCCAAGCAGAGGAGGAGCCGCGGCCGAAGCGGAGGGCACCGCGCGGCAACAGCCGACATGGGGAGGAGGGGCCAGGCAGGGGTACGAGGATGGCAGGGGAAGCGTGTACAGCAAGGGCGGCTGGAAAAGGAGAGGAAGTCTACGTAGCTTCATTAAGATTTTATTTTAAAACACCTTTTTGCAAGCTGATAGAGTAATAAAATAAATAGTGTGATATACCTGCTGATGCTCTCTCTGAAGTCGGCGACGTCTCCAAAGACGACGAAGAGCGAAGCAGCCATTGCAGGAGATGCCGGCCAGCAGCACCCCGAGCAGCCACACCAAAGGGGACCAGCGGATCAGATCCTCCGTCGCGATCTGCACAAGCTACTTCCACTTTAGCACAGTTGGACCGTCGTGGGTGGAATACCTGAAGCTTGCTCATGATAAGAACCACAGCGGCCATGAAGAAGATGGCAGAGAGAATGAGAATCTTCTTCAACTCCTCAAACTCAGCCGATTGCATCATCCGAGTTCGATGTCTGAAATCAGGGATCCCTGAGATTCCTTCTCTCTTTCTTCCACTCTCTTGCTCTCTCCCCTTGACCTGCATGGATTCCTGGCGTGTTCGTAGTAAGCAAAGTCTCCGTGGGGGAAGCGTCGTCCGCTTCCATTGATGACTGTCTCCACATGCAACGCGGCAGGCATCGCGCTCCGAGGGGGACGGAGTGTCCGGCACAACTCGCGCTGCTCTCTCCACGGCGAATAGTCTCTGTTTCTTATATTCTTCACTTTCTTTCAAATGTGAAGTGTACGAATTAAAACGACTAATTGAATGATGCCACGAAAACTATCGATTTTGCTTTTCGAACTGGATCACGATGGAATTCTCAAATACATACATACATACCTTGTTCTATGGATTGACCAAGATATCAATGTATGGATGTGTGAAATCAACAGGTGAATAAGAGAGAAGGTTTCTTGGAAAGGAGGGGGATGAATCACATCTACATATTCCTATTTTGACCCGTTCCCATTGGAATCAGGAGATGGCTTGAGGAAATGATTGGAGCCGCCTACAGAAAGTTGAGAGAGAAGAGAAGGACGGCGAAGTGTCTGTGATATGCGCAGACTCCATCGCCACTGCCATCCATTCATTATTCATGCCGCAACTTTCTCTCTCATGCTCTCTCAATTCATACACTCTCTCTCTCTCTTTCTCTCTGTCCTTACACTTAACCCGCTCCATCACCCATACTGAGAAGAGTTCACTCTCCCCATCTCTCCTTTCCTCTATTCGCATATGGGCCATCCCGGTATCATTTCTCCTTCTCCAGAGCGGAAATGTAGTATGAAAAGATAACTCATTTCTCTAATCCTACTTTTCTCTCTCTCTCTTTTTCTTTCTTTCCCTCCTTCTCTACTTCTCTTTCTTTCCTTCCTCACTTTGTATGTATTTCTGTCTGCCTCTCTCCTTCTCCGTCTTTTACTCGTTAAGTCCCATTATTGGAGTCAAATAAGAATGTTTGTGTACAACAGCGACTGGCAGAACAATGTGAGCACTTGGAAGGGCGGAAAGTCTTATAAGAGTAAAGACGCCAACGCAATTTCCTGATCAAATACATCACGTACAGTACCGTCCAACATTGTTGGGTCCGAAATTAATCCGATTAATTAAATTAATTTAAATAATTCAAACTGGAATTACGAAGTGCTGAGGACATGCCGTGCGATTTCCTCGGAGGGTTTTATGTCTTTTTTTCATTGCGCATAACCCTGGAAAAGCCGTTTTCCAAAATATGCCGTAATGACAAAGATCTGACAATTTCACGAAGCTACGCTGTTTAGCGGAATTTTTTGCGAGGTGTTTGGCGGAGGAAAGACTTGGCTTCCGCTAAACAGCGTAGCTTCGTGAAATTGTCAGATCTTTGTCAGTACGGCATATTTTGGAAAACGGTTTTTCCAGGGTTATGCGCAATGAAAAAAGACATAAAACCCTCCGAGGAAATCGCACGGCATGTCCTCAGCACTTCGCAATTCCAGTTTGAATTATTTAAATTAATTTAATTAATCCTATTAATCGGATTAATCGGATTAATTTCGGACCCAACAATGTTGGACGGGACTGTATATGTTTATAATGTGGCAATTGTGCTTTATTTTTTAGCAATGCATATAAAAAGAACCTGCCGGGCGGTTGTTTTGGGTGAGGCAGCGCAAAGACAGAAGTAATAGAGTGAACGAGAGAGAGAGAGAGAGAGAGAGAGAGAGAGATATTGATAAAGAGAGAGATATATGCATATAGATAGAGTGATAATTGAGAGAGATAGTGAATGTGATAAATATAGACAACAAGAGATAAAGAGAGATTAGGAGAGACAGAGACAGAGTGTCATGTAAAGAGAGGAAGAGAGAGAGAGAAAGAGAGATAGAGAGAGAGAGAGAGAGGAGAGAGGGACGTTATCATCGGTCCTTTATAGCAAATATATATACATATGTATATGCACAAACGAATGCCAAAAAGAAGTAGAACACACGAGTCTCGTCAATCAAGTAGGCAGATAAGCAGATTGAATGATGCTTCACAAACTTCAAAACAGAGTGACATCAACAAAAAATGGTGAAATTTAGACAACGAGGAATGTTGTGAAATCTGAATACCAATTAAATATAAATGTGTAAAGCAATACTTTTGGAAACTCATAATCGAAAATTCCTACAATTTTGTCCTTTAAAAGAAGAAATCTAAGGTATGTAAGCTTATAAGCCGGTTATCATGCGGGAAATGTAAAGGATGACATTTGAAAGAACAGTACATGGAATGGTAAATGATTCTTTCTTGAACTTCCTTTCGAGTAAATCCATAATTATTTTTGATGCTGTCCGATTTGGAAAGAAATAAGAAGTAAACGGAGCCCATAACATTCTCGGCAGAAAAGTGAGTTCAGAAGCAGAGAATGGGAAGATTTAAAAAGGATTGTGAACGCCAATGGCCAAATAACAGTAAAACATGGGGCGGCTCTGACTATTCTAGCCAAAATGTGAGCTTAAAATTACGGCTCAATGTAAAGAAATGAGATAAAAGTGAAATGGAAAGCGAATTTTGTACTTATGCGGTGAATGACAAAGTGGAAAGTGTTTTTAGAGAACATTTTGAGAATTCTCGGAAAATTCATGTGTGCAAATAGGAAAATAAATAGAATGGACGAGCGAATTGCTACGAGGAAAGATGGATTAGTGGAGAAGGAAAGAGAGAATCCAGGTCAAGGCATAAAGGAGAGCGGCCGGACGGGAAAGCAGCGGGTTCAATGGGCAATTCAAGCTCAGCCCAATTCATTATCCCATCAGACTGATTCGATTACGTGGTTTGGCTTCTCAGGCATTCGCTTTCCCTGGCGGTCAAGATTTTGCCGCAGTGCAACTTTAGAAAATGCACTGTATAAGTGTAGAGAGCTCACAACTCCAGCACTTACACAAAAACCTTTTGGGCATTTCAAGCATACCAAGAAGTACAAGAATGCTCACTCGCAAGAACATACGAGTAGCTAACTCTATTTCTTTCTCTCTCTCTCTCTCTCTCTCTCTCTTTTCTCTCTCTCTCTCTCTCTCTCTCTCTTTCTGTTTCTCTCTCTTTACGGAAGTCTACCGGAAGCACTCCTCAGTCTACGTCTTCTGCACTACCTATTCTCGCTTTCTCACTACCACCAAATTATCAAGCCCATCTTTTCTAACAGTTTCCATTTTTGAACATCCTTCGCTATCATTTTCAGTTTCCCATAATCTCTTTCTTTTTCCTCTCACTGTCTCTCCATCTCTTCTCCCTGCCTGCGTTCCTCTCCTACAAAGTCCCTTTTCACTCTGTCCTTCTGGGAGCTGGACGTTTTCATTTCAATTGCCCAGTCCATTCATATGCTGACAGCTGCGTATAGGAACGCGGAAAAGAAGAAGAAGAAGAGCGGAGTTCCCTCTTCGCTCCAGAACGTATGAAAAGACTGTAGAATGTTTGCGTGTTTGCAGAGTTGAATGGGCAGGCAGGCGCGTTTGGCAACAACTTACATGTGTTTTCTCCCATGGGACTCCCCCAACTTGTCTACTAGCCACTTCCCCTCGCAACACAGGATATTATGGGGCAGCGATTCAAGAGATTGTATCCTCGCAGGAGCCAGATTTCTTGCACTAAATGCAGTTGCAGTTGTCATCAGTCAAAAACATTAACGGATTCTGAAGAAAAGTACCCAGCATCTTGACTACTTAAGGTACGCATGAATGCACTGGATACGACTATTTCAAGTGACATCTTCCTCTAACTCGGGAACTGGTCAGGGATGGAAATCGGTGCAAGTATTCGAACCATCAATGGAAGCAAACCAAGAGAGATAATCAGGGAGAGAGACCATGCAAACAGAGAGACAGTTAGAGACAGAGAAAAACAGGAATATATATTAACAGAGAACGGAAGAGAAAACACGAACGAGAGCTAATCGAGTGATTCCACCCTGCTGGTCGATTTATGTGACTGTTCACAGTGCGCATGAATTGTATGGCAGTGGAAGTTGTTGAGAAAGGAGAGGAATAGTAGAGAGAGAGAGAGGGAGAGAGAGAGAGAGAGAAAGAGAGAGAGAGGGAGAAACTATTGCGCAAGAGAGATTAGAGTAGACAGCGAAAAAAAAGAGAGATGAGAGAGAGTGTTTCCAGACATGCATGGAAAGTAGAAGAGTATGATCAGGCTGACGATGGGGAGGTAGAGTAAAGACCCTGCTGGTCGATTTATGTGACTGTTCACAGTGCGCATGAATTGTATGGCAGTGGAAGTTGTTGAGAAAGGAGAGGAATAGTAGAGAGAGAGAGAGAGAGAGAGAGAGAGAGAGAGAAGAGAGAGAGAGGGAGAAACTATTGCGCAAGAGAGATTAGAGTAGACAGCGAAAAAAAAGAGAGATGAGAGAGAGTGTTTCCAGACATGCATGGAAAGTAGAAGAGTATGATCAGGCTGACGATGGGGAGGTAGAGTAAAGAGCTGACACAAGGAGAGAGAGAGGGAATGAGCGAGAGAGAGATAAAGAGTGAGGGAGAGAGAAAGAGCGAGCGAGAGACAGAGAAAGAGAGAGATAAAGACCGAGAGAGATAGGAGAGGGAGAGAGAGAAGGGCGAGAGTGGAAAATAGGGGTTATTTGGAGGCTGTCGCTCCGCTGACTTGGCCACGTGACCACTAAACTGTGAGCTGCGCAAGTTTCCACTGAAAACTTCTTGCGATCCTAGCCTGCTAGCATATGACGACATCCTATATGTGTTTTTTTCTTGGAAAACAGACGGTGAATCATGTCGGCAGACAAATCTATTTAACCAGTAAGGTTTTCACAAATCTTTTCTCGACACTTATCGCCCCATCACTGTGAAGCCTCCTGACACAAAAGTGTATACCATATAGTTTTGCAGCAAACCTCTCGTGACATGTATATTCCGTGGAACAGAAATAAATATGAAGATGAATCATGTATTTGGAAGACAAATGTATAACTGCAGTAGCATAATCAAAGAATAACGACTGTAGAACGTGGTACAAAGAGACGATCAAAAGGAAATTCCTCTTCTGGTCTGTGCTCATTTGCGGCCAAGGTTCGCGTTCGCGTTGATGTCGATTCCTTCAACAAAGAGTCATGTTAATGTTTATCTGACATTAGTTAATGAAATAATCGGCGATAATAAAACATAAAGGAAATATGAGAGGGCTAACCGAGAGGGTTCTGGATTGAGAGCCCAACGGCAGGACAAGAAGAGCAAGAAGGAAACGATACATGTTGAGCTCACTTTCACTTTGTTTCACTTGGAGGGCGAGTGCATTTATACTCTCGGAAAGCCGTGTTCAGACAACCTTTTTTATTTTCATTTGCCAAATTCACTTCGAATTTTCGCGAATTGGGCATGAACTCGTTGGTTATAGCAAAGAGAACGTTCAGCCCAAGGCCAATTGATATGAACACGGCCGTGACGTCATATCTCTGCCTGGTCATGTGGCTTGACGTTTCTCGAAAAGTGGGAAATGTCTAACATAGTGTGCTAAACAATACCGCTCCTCCTGGCAAAGAACGGTGAAGAGACGGAATTGTACATTTACATTTTTTATTCGGTGAATATAATAAAATTAGTTTCGCTGAAAACAATGCGTTGAGGAGAAATTAGATCAACTAGATGACAGAGTATTCAAAGACAGCATACAAAGTATTTCATTGGGATATATAGATGTATCTATGAATCTGTACAGAATGCATATTCATTATCTTGTCGTGAAAATTAAAAAGAAGTTCATTTAGAAAACTTTGCACGATGTGCAGAAAGGGTTAAATGAGTCGACCAGATGGAGAAGACCGGGAATTCGTGAGACTTGAGAGTTGCCTGCGAAAACAGGAACACTTGCAGCTGAAAGATCTAAGGAGGATCAACTCAAATAAGATTTTGCTAGCTTTATTCTCCATTCATATTTTTCCTAGGTGCATTCAGCCAGTGAGCACATTTTATTTTTTCGACTATGATTCATGTAAAAGTCAAACTAGTTTACATGTTCTGTGAGTGTGGCGAAGGAGAGCGACGAAGCAGGCGGAGGATTCGGCCACGCATTCGGCAATGGAAAGCGAACATCAACACTCCAGGCACCAGGGCCTTCGCATCCATCAACCAGGCTGCTCCCTTTAAAAAAATGGGTTGTGTAAATAAATATATGTAGTACAGTTCTAAAAACTCATAAGAATGGGAATAACCACGATACAATTTTTATTTCCTAAGCCTTCTCAGAGTTAATGCGAATTTGAAGGTGACTTCAAAAACCTTATAAGCAACGAGGAGAACATCAGGAGAGAGTGGAGAATTTATCGACACATAAACCTAGGAAACATCATCAATCAGTAAGGCTAATCATTGGTGATTAAATAATATTTGTTGCATGCGGCTGTCTTGTATGTATGTATGTACCTCATAGCAGGCCAGTGGCAGATCTGCAATGGTGAGGGCGACTCCGTAGTAAGCGAGCTTCCGATCCACTTTACTCTTGTTGCCTCCGATGGTTCGTTTGAGGCGGAGTGCGATCAGGCAGTAGATCAATAAGCATATTCCACACGACAAGAACATTACGAAGATTAATTGCACCGACTGCTCCACCTGATCATTGATGGCAATTGATTCACCATTGTATATGTTCTTATTTGTGTATATGCAACTTCTTCTCATTCGACGAACCCAATTGTAGCGATGTTCGATGTCGCCCAAAAAAAAAGTGGCCGTGCCGTTGTCAACTTCCATGGGAATGTAGTGGGTAGGAGAGAGGTATACATGCCAGGTTGTGAGGAAAGGAGCGAAGAGAACCAAGAGAATCGACAGAGGCAGAAGATACTTCCAGACCTGTCAGTGGAAAGCTCAGTTGGGAGAGAAACCAAGTGATTTGAACTCTTACAAGGTCATGTCGCACGGGCAAAAGGAAAGCCGTAAGACGATTCAAAGCGATGCAGAGATTGATGTACTCTTGACTAACGAGGCAGTACCAGATTAACCTATTTATATGTGTATGTCCTTTTCTTTCGAAGGATTTTCATAAATTAAACAACAAATGCACAGTTGCATTTCAAAATAATAAACTTACTTGAACGGGATATCGAAAACGATGTCCATGAATTTATTTGGATAAAAAAGAGTTATCCAAGGAGACACGTTTACACGATATGCAATGAAGGTCGAGATAAACAGGACCATATCCTGATGGTGAGTGGGATCAGACTTATAACTACTAATTCAAGTAAATATTAGCATTTGAGACTCGTACCAGTGTGCTTAAAAGAAGGAAAAGAATGTAGAATGCCTGAGGATAGTCACTTCGGCGATGTTTGAGAATGAGACCGAGTTGAAGAAGGTACAGCGCAGCCAGAGGGGGACCGTACACGAATACGGAGAAAAACAATATCGTAAATGTGGCCATCTAGTAAGTGTACACTTAGGCACAAATATATTAAATGAAAAGTTCTAAGTGAAGCAAAGCAAAGTTGAGCGAAGAATGCGTTCTACTGTTGAAGATTGTCAATATACAAAATACAGTTTAATTAAATCAGCAATTAAAACGTAGACGTCTTAATTTGTTTCAGTGGTCATAAAGTAATTTGATACGGAATGAGCTATGGCTATAATGTGAAATACTTGTAATAAAGAATAGCTCACGAGACTTTGGTCTCCTCCTTGACGAAATCCGCCTTTCTTCGAATATAACAAATGAAAAGAATCACGCCGTCTTTGTACTCTTTCCGCTTTAAGAATCTCAGTCTACTGATTTTTATTGTGCCCATTGGGAGCAGCTAGACTTTTGTTCACTAATGTGTAGTATTCAGCACACTTTCCATTTCATATTTCAATACCGGGAACCCGTAAAAATGGTATAATTTCTGAGCACTATATAATTAATCAGAAACGTTTCTTGCAAAGAAAGATTCAATGAGCATAGCCGCCTCCATTTTAACTGTTTAATTTTTTTTACGAATGTGGGAATTTTCACAAGTCTGGCAAGGGGTTTGAAGTGCTATGGACAGACGAACTTTGTTGACTTCTAACTCTTTCACATACACAACATTCTTGTGAGATATGCCGGATGTATTTTTTAAACAATTCCCAAAACGCTTTAGGGAGAAGGATAAGTAGTAAGACGTGTTTGTTCATATCAGTGAGCCGATTTAAAGAGACACAAAAATTTGCATTAAACGGATTATCGCAATCACAATATATAGTAGTTGCCATTAAAAAAAGTTTATTACCGAAGAAACTGGAACAATGGAAAAGGTGCGAAGAAGTGACCTGGGAAATTTGGATGTTTCATCAATTCATAGCGTATTATAAAAATGCAAGCCTATTATTGCAGTAAGCAAGCAAATAAGATTCAATTTTTCAATAAATGCAGAATGTTATTGGTCAGATGTCAATATGGATTTTTTTTATGCATACTGCTTAAATTTGGTCAAACATTGCATTGAGATAACAAACGAAAGAAACTGCTTTGAAAGCACAATGAGTGTACAGTTTGTGTTACTAGGCATGTTTAAGTACTTTGGTTGGCATCGACAGTGAGAGGAAAGAAAGTCTTAGGATTTCTTGCCGGCTGTGATTACAAGTGTTCCGCGGGTGTTCAAGGAGGACTTCAGAGAGGTCGGTTCCACGTCGTCAGGCAATCGGTATGTACGTGTTATGCTTCGCTGGATCGCGCCTGAAGAGTATCTCACAAAAAATTAAAGGAGATCACAAGGGAAAACACTTACCACAAAGTCCCTGACGAACAGATAAAAATTACGGTGTAAGGAATACAGGAAAAATGATGCGACTGTCCTTCACAGTCTCTCCATAGAAATTTGTAGTTACACAATTAACATTGGAGCGGACGTGATAAGCAAAACCCGGCCAATTTTGGTATGCGCACCGTTTCAAGGGATGGAGTCTAATTAGTCACGGTGTATCTCTTCCAAAATTTTCCTGAAAATGGCAGGAGGTTTAAAAATATGCGAATTCAAAATGCGTCAGGGGTAATGAATACTGTTAGTTTTCTCAGGGCGGAGGAATTTTTGTGACTTCGGGACTTTCAAGATCAACCTGAGCAAATAAGGCGAAAAAAAAGAAGACAGCATTTATTCGCCTCAGTGAAAAAATGCATCCTGAGGATAACTTTGTTTTTTCCTTCTTCAATTAGCAATTCGGTCTCCTTTAGAATCTCATGTAAAATATGAATTGAAAGCCATCATCAGACGCTGATGGCTGTTATTTCCTTAGAATTGAAGAGAGAACGTACAAATGTATGAAAATATAACAAAATAGACTAGCCATGAGCGTCGTTGCGCGTGGCGTGCTCGAAATGAATCTCCAGCATTTGTCCGACCACTTTCACCTTTAAAAAAAGAGGAAGAGATGTTTGCCCTCTCCATTTATATTCATTTTTGAATACTCCGTGACGTTTGGATGACAACTTTGCTTCTTTGACCTGAATCTCAGAAGGCGTAAAGTGCTGAGCATCGAGGCCCACCTCGAACTTCTCCTTCGTGTTCGTCACCTTAATAAGATCTATAACTGAATATCCCAGAGCAAATATCGTTTTTAAATGAAGGGCCAGGTGCTTTTTCTCTTACATATACTTGACAATACAAAAAATGCACTACCGATTGTATACCACTGTGCATGCATATGTATATAAATGAATGGGGATAGTCTGGAAGTACCCGAACGACTCCATCGGCGTGCTGGAGGGGCCAGTCCCAGTGGGCGGCCTCCCAGTTGTGCTGCACTTCCAGGGCCATTTCCGGAGCTAAAAAGTCATTATGAGTAGGCAATTTAACGGGGGAAAAATTTATGACTGACATGTGTGAACGAACACATCTGGGATAGAAAATATCACGAGTTATCAATTTTTCCAGCAGTGTTCGATCGTTTAAAATCTGTTGGCCAAACATTAAACGATGTTGCCTTTATTAATCATTGGGTGACGCGTAAAGGGGCTGAAAGAATGGAGGTGCGGAAATATTGTGAAGGCAGCACCAAGCATGCAGCACGAAGTAGAAAGAATGAGGAAGATATAGGGAGAAGGAAAGGGGAGGGAAAGGGGAGAGAGCACAGGGGAGGAAGACAGCAGAGGACTAGTGCTTTGCTGAGTCCTTTGCTACCCCCCCCCCACCACTCCATGGAGAGTGGGCATCACCACTCTGCTGTAAAGCGGTTGGGGGTCACGGAGAAGCTCCGACAAACGAGAGATTGGAGACAAAATAATAGACAGCTGGCGAGAGAGTGGAGAGCGACAGAGATAGAGTAAGAGAGAGAGGAAAGAGAGAAAGAAAGATAAAGACCAGCTTGAGTAGTTGTGATGTCGTGCGGAGAGAATCCGAGCAGATCACGGATGCGTTGCTAGTGTGCAGTGCAAAACACAAAAAGAAGCCTTGTGGCCACAATATGCGAGGACAGGCAATGCCAGTTTCACAATTTATGCTTATATACATGCACTTACTCTTTACGTCTTTGTCTAATCTAAACATAAATGTGGATGTGGAAACAGTAAAAAAACATTATATAAATGTATAAGGTTGTCGAGGCTCAAATCGCTTTTTAATCAAGGACGTAACAACGAGTCTGTCACATATCGCTTTGCATATCTCAACAAACACATTTTCCTCCTTTGAATATACTCATAACAATGACTTCCACTGAAATTTCTAGAAGAATATTACACAGCATTATACTTTTGTGCTTCGCTTCTTAGCCATCACAAAGACATCACAGATCGAATGTATGTACATACAGTGCAACCACGGAGCGTGCCTCTCATCATTTTTCTCTCTACTCTCAATTTATCTCACTCTTTCCCCTCTCTCTCTGTCTCTTTCGATCACTCTCTCCCTCCCAAGTTTCTCTCTCCTTTGGATGCTTAGTTTATCCTTCATGTAATCACGACTTCTTTCCGTAAACAGTTCCGCATCCCACTTCCGCATCCACTTCTTGTTCCGGCTTCATCTTGATAGATCGAACCTCCCTTTCTATTCTCACAATTGTAGTATCGAGTAAGCTACATTGAGATCGGAATGGATTTTCCCTATCTCTCTTAAAACATGACAAAAATCACAAAGGCCTATTAGCAGTTCACCATGACAGTTTCGCTAAGGTGCATACTTTCTTCTAATATTTGATTTCTGATTTCGGGAAACTTTTTACATATATATAACCTGTACATAGGACTCTCTTAGGTTAGTCACAGTTCCATTTTCCATCTCGCGGACTTTATTTTTATAATTTTTAGCAGCCTTAACTTCACAATCCTATTACCACATACATACATATGTATGTACATACATACATATGTTGTATGCGTACATTTCATTTTGCAGATATATATGTCATCATGCACAACTGAATTAACTTCTTCACAAAGAATACGTGATACTTCCGGAAAACGCCGATAAGAGTAGGATGACGAGATGGCCTGTGACCATTTCCCAGGAACACTCAGATCAGAAGAAACAGCTGACAGAGCAGACTCATTGCATTTATAGATGACGAAATTAATTTCTTTAAAATAATTAAACTTATAACAAGGGAGATAAACAAAAATTGAAAAATCTCTTTTCTACAACAAGATGAGACTACGATAAAACGTTTCAAAACACGCGCTCCGGGGTTCTTATGCTGTGAAGCAAAAATCCTGTGAGATGACATCATATTGCCAAGGGAACTTGCTTCTCTTTCAGTCCTCAGGTTCTGCAGTGCAAACTTAGTCGTCTTACAATTAGTCGAATCATCAGTTAGACCCGCTTTCTTTTGTGCATTGCTTTCATAATATTGCTGTTTTAAAAGAAGGTTCTAAATTCAGTAAAAGTTTGCATATGTATATAAGTATGTGTGTATGTATAGGCATATGTATGTATATGACGGTTTCCGATGACTTCTGTTGAAGGGAGTAGACAATACAATGAATTGAACGGTTGTTTGTTGCCCAGTGAGATTACGGCATGATTGCCTAGGCCGGGAAAAAGAAGTGTTAGACGATGGATGATATTGTAGATAAGAGGGATAGACAATGAGAAATTGAGAGAGCGAGAGAGAGGGAGAAATAGGGAAAGAGAGAGAGAGAGAGCGAAAGAGATAGAGAGAGAGCGAAAGAGAGAGAGCTAGAGAGAAACAGAGAGAGGGAGAAAGAGAATGAGAGACATGGAAGGTGTGATGGGTGAGGAGAAGAAGAAAGAGTGATGGAAACGAAGTATACCATGAATTGAGAAGGCGCAACAGCGTAGATGAAATGGCCGATATAGATAGTCTGCGCTGTTGAGGGGGGGGGGGAAGAGAGCAGCCCTGACCTGTATTCCATTCCCTTCAGTCCCCATGCCTTGTTCCCGCTCTTCCAAGAACATGTCCTCTCTGGCCTTCTTGTGACATAGAAAAGAGTCGACTCATGATGGGCAGTTCGTTCCGTTTCATAGTTTTAGTCGTGTACAGCATATCAAATAATCGTTGCTTCGGTTTCCATAGTTCAACACAATCTCTATGAGTCCACTTTAGCAGCAACGCTATCTCCCCTTCAGACAATGCCTCTCTGGCCAACTTGGCAATCTGTTTTTCTTCCATTCTCTCTATTCTGTTTGCTTACTTTCTTTTCGAATAGCTATCAATATTTTCAAGCGTCCACAAACTATTCCTCGTCTGTATTCATTCGCGCTGGTTTTGTGATTTGGGAAACGACTAAAATAGGGAGTCAATGAGTGATGCCTACCTCGTTATCCATATCATCTCCGGATTAGCAAGAACCCTTGCTCATGTTTAGCTGTGAGATCTCCCAGTAAATAGATATGTATTTACGGTAACGGGTTCGTAAAGATTCGTAGCATGGTATTCTTGTTTTTTTTAGTTGCGGTAATTTTATGAATACTTTTAGGAAGAGAGGAGAGCGAGCGAGAGGAAGAGAGGGAGAAAGTAATGGAAATTTAAAGGGAGAGGGAGAAAGGGAGAGGCTACTATCCTTGTTTGCCAAGGAGAGCAAGAGTGCGTATTCGTCGGTTTCTGCTCGGACCGACCCCTCTCCGAACACCTATTGATTGGAGAGAGAGAGCAGACGAACTGAGAGGCCCTGGGGAGGAGGAAACAAAAGAAAGTAGTAAAGCAAAGTTGTGGAGAGTGGAAGGGAGGAAACCAGGAGAACTAGGAATGTTGGAGTGTTCAGCATTGAGGGATGGAAATTGGACGATAAAGAGAGAGGGAGAGAGAGAAGGAGAGAATAAGGGGAAAAGAGAAAAAGAAGGGGGAATAGAGAGAGAGAGAGATAGAGAGAGAGAAACGGAGGGAGTGAGAGAGAGCTGAATGGCCGCGCCCGTCCCTAACTCTCGAAGCTAAGTAACCCCCCCCCCCTCCTGCTGGGTGCTTGGATGCAATTCAGAATGCTGTCGACCGTTATGATTAAAAATATTATATGATTCTAAAAAATAAACATAAACTGTTAACTATTTTCTCATAATCAATTCCTTTTACTAATACAAAGAAGCTCGCCTCTCCGTTAGTCTTGATTGTGAATTTCAGCGCTTATCATTTTGTAGTGTTTAAAGTTCTTTTCAATGGCAACTCCACGTGGCAAGGCAAGCGGGTGGTGTGATTGCTCTGATTCCAGACCGAGAATGTGCACTCTAGAACTTCGTTGTAGTGCTTGGCCTTCATTCTCGAGAGAGTCCTCTCGCTCTTTCTCTTTCTCTCCAATCCCTCCTTACACTTCCGTTGCGCTCTTTCAGTCTGAACTTACATGATTTGTTCAACTAAATCGTTTGAATCGCCATAGTTTTCCATGGTGATTGATCAGTAATATTGAAAGAACTGATGCAAAGAAAAGTCTGTGTCTGTGCATAGGACTTTTGGAGAAAGAGTTCCGAGAATAAAATGGAGAGAGAACTATAAAAGCGAAATAGTGAGAAAGAGGACAGTTAGAATACAGACGGTAAATGTTGGCATCGCTCGGAAACATGACAATTGCCCTGAAGAGTGGCATTTGAGATCGCAAATATGAGAAAAAGTTTTTTCAATGCTGCATTTTTTCACAAACCTCAAACTCATCTACTTATTTCTCTCTACTGTGCTATCACAGAACTGTGTTATAATCTTGATCAAGGTGGATTGTAATTACCTAATGTATATTTAATTAATACCTACATATATGTGTGAGAATGAAAAAGAAACGGAGTAATCATTCCATTCTTCCAGTCAGTTGCCCCCTCCCTCTGATGGCATTCCTCTTATTCCATCTCTCCTCTCTTCTTCGCCCTCTCCCATTCTTCAGTGTAGTGAACGGCAGTTCTTCCTTGCTGTCGACTTTTTGCGGACGGATAATCTTTGCCTTGCCAGCTTAGCCCGCCGATTCTTTCGTGGTCTTTCAGGGTAAACGCTTAGCTGCCAGAGACACGATGACGAAGATCCATGGAGGAGACATTGTTGAGATGCAGGGAGACGAGATGACCAGGTACTAGTAGAAATAACACTTACGAACATACACATTTGTATCGCTTTTTGATATTCACATGCATATAAACATTTTACGTTGAATTTACTTTTAAATGCAATAATGCGCTGTTTCTCAGGATTATCTGGGACCTGATCAAGGTGAAGCTGATCGTTCCCTACGTCGATCTCAACATCCACTTCTTCGATCTCGGCATTGAGCATCGAGATAAGACTGACGATCAAGGTAAAAAAAAACAACGGAAATTACTTTATCCAATTGCATTCGAGTGACCAACCATTCTTCATTCGTGAGAGGAGATAAAATGAACTCGTTCTTTCCTTTTTGTCTAACAATAACATTGTCTCTAAAATCGATTAAATCAGCCCTTATTTTGAATCCAAGAAACGAAACGAATATTGTGAAATGAATTGCAGTGACGATCGACGCTGCGAATGCGACTCTGAAGTACAACGTCGCTGTGAAATGCGCGACCATCACACCGGACGAGGCACGCGTCGAGGGTCAGAATAACAACAACTTGAAATACTAGACAACTCTACTCAAATTCTAATAGAATAGAATTGCAGAGTTCAAGCTGAAGAAGATGTGGAAATCGCCAAATGGAACCATCCGAAACATCCTCGGAGGAACCGTCTTCCGGTCAGACTCTTTTCGACATATTTAATGATGGGGAAGAGAGAAAACGTTTCAGCAAAACAAAAGGCCTCGACAGATTTATTATTTTCCGAGAAAGATCGATAGAGATCTCTAAAGGTGCATATGTATACTCTTTAAAGAACAGCTTTAGTGATGTCATTGAGTCATTGAGCGAGAAAGGGTGCATGTGTGTTGTTTGTTGTTGGTTCTTTGAAGTTTGTACGGAAAGAAACGGAGAGGGGGGGGGAGAGAGCGGAGAAAACGGGAGAGAACGTGACAAAATAAAAAGAGTCAACGTGGAACTGTGAGAACAGGTAGAATGTGATGAGAATCTGCCGCAGCTCCGCCGGTTTTAATAATAATAGTTAACGAAGATTTCAATTTATGGAGGTGTAAGGGACACAGCGATACGAGTGGGAGAGAAAGTGGTCAAAGAAAATGGTCTCGCCAGCGGACGTAGGGGCGATTCCACGAAAATATTATAGAATAATTGATGAGTAGAATAAATAAGCATCAGCCAATTAGACGACGCTTCCCAAAACAGCTTCGTGGAGTGAATGAATTGCAGAGAGCCGATCATCTGCTCGAACATCCCCCGCCTCGTGAACAGCTGGACCAAGCCAATCATCATTGGCCGTCATGCCCATGCTGACCAGGCAAGTACTTTCCGAGAATTAATTCCAGTTTGGGCACTGTTAATAATATGTTTACTTTGATGTATACTTACATATTTTATGCATTTACATACTATGAATGAAGACTGATGAAGCGCTTCTCTAATTTACAGTACAAAGCAACTGACTTCGTCGTTCCGGGAGCTGGGAAACTGGAGATTCGTTTCATCCCCGAGGGAGGCGCGGCTGAGACCATCGCGCACGAGGTCTTCCAGTTCAAGGTCGGTCGCTTCCTTTCAGGTTGTATCGCGCTTACTGATACAATTTTATAACTCAGGGCCCGGGTGTCTCTCTCTCGATGTACAACACGGATGCCTCGATCAAGGACTTTGCACACGCCTCCTTCCAGTATGCCATCCAGCGAAAGTACCCGCTGTATCTTAGGTCGGCAATCTTTTTTCTTACTGGGTTAAACTCATATTAATTTGAACATTTTCTACGCCCGTTGCTTGTAGCACAAAGAACACGATTCTGAAGAAGTACGACGGCCGCTTCAAAGACATCTTCCAGGAGATCTATGAGGTATGCATCTTTTCTCATCTACAACATTCGATCCTCATTTTCAGGAGGAGTACGTGGCGAAGTTCAAGGAGCTGGGAATCTGGTACGAGCATCGTCTCATCGACGACATGGTTGCTCAGGTACGGAACACGAGCCTTGGATGACTCCGCCCACCCGTCCAGAATTAATGAAGAATGTGCTGTGTTGCAGGCGATGAAGAGCGACGGTGGCTTCGTGTGGGCGTGCAAGAACTACGACGGAGACGTTCAGAGCGACAGCGTCGCGCAGGGTTCTTTTTTCTATATTCATTCTATTTTATATCATAGCGTTCATCGAAAGAAACGAAAAAAAGTGTTTCCTAATTCCAGGTTACGGCTCTCTTGGCCTGATGACTTCAGTGCTGGTGTGCCCCGATGGAAAGACTGTCGAGGCTGAGGCCGCTCATGGAACTGTCACCAGACACTACAGACAACACCAGAAGGGACAGGAGACTTCTACCAACCCGATCGGTCAGCCTATATACATACATTGTAGCAGAGAGGCGTGAATTAGTGAAGGCTAATGAGAGAGAAGGAATGAAAGATTTAAAAGAAAATTAAGAAGTGATAACGTGAAGGAAAGATTTTAAAAATGAATGACGAAAGAAAAAAAAGATTTTTTAATTAAAGAGAAAGAGAGAGAGAGAGAGAGAGCGAGAATGAGATAGGTGAGAGAGAGAGAGAAAGTCTACTCTGAAGCAAATAACTGGTTAACAAAGCACATCAATGTCTGAAAGGATAAGATTTGAAAAGTGATTGCAGCGTCGATCTTCGCGTGGACCCGCGGCCTCTCCCATCGAGCGAAGCTGGACTCGAATGCCGAGCTGGCTCGCTTCGCTGCCAATCTAGAGCAGGTCGAGCCAGGCATCCTTTCCACCCTTGGCCTTCTGCCAAACACTTCGAATGGCCACTTCCATTCAGGTGTGCATCGAGACCATCGAAGCCGGCTTCATGACCAAGGATCTCGCTCTCTGCGTCAAGGGATCTCTCGACAAGTCAGTCATTTCCATCTTCTGTGCCTGAACGCCTCCTCATAAGCCATTACAGAATTGCTCGCTCTGATTACCTGAACACGTTCGAATTCCTCGATAAGCTGGCCGCGAACCTTGAGAAGAAGCAGGCCAAGCTATGAGCTTTTCTGCCTTCGTCAGCAGTGACAAACGACCCCCTCTTTTGGCTACGTTCGCTAGCAACCCCGATTTTCCAATCCTCCCCATACAACCGATAACACTGACAAGTCCGTTGTGATTCCAAGTTCATTCTGTGATTATAGAGAAATATTCCAATTGTCGTATACGGCTAATAAAGATTACGATTGAATCATTGGAAGAAAGAGATGTAGTAAAATTATTATAGATGTTTTATTGCAAAATATAATCTGTCTGACAGGAAGTTATAAATACAAAACTGATATTTCAAGGACGGAGCCGGAGGTAAGTTTAAAGGCGAATGAAAGAGAAATGAGAGTATTCGGATTGGCAGTACAGAGGCATCCTTTCCATATAAAAACTAAAAGACCCGCTATTTTATATCCGAGTGATGATAAAAGCTTAACAACGGATGAAGGGACTGCGAACCCGTCTAGGTTAACGTTCATCAATCTATAGAATTACATCCACTTATTAAGTGAGAAAGGCGTTAAGGTTAACCTAAGCATAGGTGTTACGGTATACAACTCCACACCCGCAGAGAAAGATGATAAATTAAAAGATTTGATAATTGAAAGATGATAAAAGTGATAACTTACATGTGAAAGGCATTGTAAAGTAATGAGAAGAAATCACCGGTTCGTTAGGAGAAGGTGAGCAGAGACTTGTCGTCGCAAGAGAGTGTGCTTGAGTTGAGTGGAGGAGGAACTTAGAAAGAGATCACCCAGAGGCTGTCTATCTCTACCGAATCTATTCTGTTATGCGTCTTCTAAAATCTTGTCAAGGATATGCTCGGACTGCCGTATCACAGACTGCCGTATCACACAAATGAGGAAAACTTTTGGAGGGGCGGAGCTTGCTGGGAGGGTGGTTGCCAAGAGTGCTCAGAGCAGCTTTCTGCGCTAGATGATTCGGCGGCCGCTCCTGGGTTGTTGCTAGAGGAGGCGGATCGAACTGAGTGGGCGTGGCTACTTCCACCACCGAAGCTGATTGGTTGACCGAAGAGAGGAGGCGGGGCGTGATATGAAGGCGGAGCTAGCATGGAAGATGAAGAGGCGTTCCCGACTCTTGTTAGAGTGCCCTCGTCACGCATCGAACGCCAGGTACTTCTGTAATTTCCAATTAAAGTTCTAATCCATTTCTACTCACAGTTTTAATCAAAGATAACGAACGCAATGGCATGAAATTAGGGCGTGCAAAGTGTTAATGGAAAGTCTGCCCTTTTTCGAAATGTGAAGCCAACTCTATTTAACGACCTTTTGAGATAAGATATATACGCAGATGCTTAAGATACTAAATCAAACCTGTATTTGTCCGCCTCTGCGTAGTGCGATGCAACATCATCGCCAACCATGGTTTCATCCGATCTAAGAAGTAAAAGTGAAGATAGGGTGACATAAGATATAAAGAAGGCAAATGCAAGTGACAAGGAAATAGTAAGAAGTGAAAGATATTCGTGTGAAAGTGAAACGGCGTACCTGCCGTGGTGGTCATCCTCATCAAAATCGTCATCATCATCAAAGGAATCCGATTCTCGGTGACCCTCTGATTGTGAGTGAATACCTTCAACCATTACTCTTCAATCATACTCCTTTCACACCTTTTCATGCTCTCACAAAAAAGCCACCCACCGTAAGCGCCGGGTCCAGAGCCAATGCGAATAGTCGCCGAGCCATAGAAGGGGGTCTGCGGGGTCTGCTGCATGCCAAGGTTGTCGAGAAGAACTCCATTGCTGCGAATGCCAGGGCCCGGTCGGGGCGGAGCGGGTCTCTGGTAGGTGGAGAGGGAGGGCGGGGGCTGCTGGTGGTGCACGTAGTGGGTGTGGTCCGCAAGGCTGCAATCAATGCACACTGAAGGGGTAAGCGAATGCCATTCGGCATTTCTGGGTGAGAAATTACAGTGAAGAACATACGAAGAACTGAGATGCACTAACCGCATTCCGTACTCCGAAGAGGAATCTGCACGGGAAGAGTGGAGCGCTAAGGCGGGCAGCACATCCGTTGCCAGGCCGAACATGTTCTGCAACTTTTCAGTCCAGTAACTAACGTCAACAAGATGGAGAAAAGGTTTCTATATGGAAAAAAACTTGGACCTTACGAAAATCCAGTTTCAATAAAAAATATTTAATAGCGAAAAAACGGTCGTATACAGGAACTCCATCGCCAGGAGACGATCCGGAAGCTCCTCCACTGCTACCGTATCCCACTGCAGCGTGCTCCCGCTCAGACATCCATGACGTTGTCGTGTCGGGACGCACGAGCAACTCGTGTCTGAATTCGAATTTCTTCTCAATTCAAATACAATGCAGGTTTTTCCCTTGTCAAAACGCTAATAAAGCAGGTAATAGTAGCTTCGCGTAGAGATTAAAGTAAAAACCTTCGTAGGTGAGAGGCGCCCCCTCCACTGGCTTGTCCTCCTCGGCGTCCCGCTCTCTTCTTCGTCTGCAGAGGGAAGTTCCCGTCGAATTGCATCGAGTCGGAAGAGGGCGAGTGGAGGCCCTAGGGGAGAAACCATATCAAATACTTCAAACTAACTGTAGCGAACCTTCTTGTTCTTTCTCTTCTTTCCATTCTTCTTGGATTCGCTGGAAGAGTCTATGCTTCCACTGTGGCTGGTCGCTCTCTTCTTTCTCGCTCCCGTCACACAAAGACACGCAATAACAGAGACAAAGAGAAGAAGAAGGCAGAGACCGGCCACAACCAGGAACCACGGAGAAGTGTAGAACCACTCGGAGGGAAGAGTCTCTGCAGGAGTGGCAGGATAGAGAGCAGTCAAGGCATGGAATGAGCAAGCTTGCCTGGCACGAGCAGCTGCTCGCTCTCTCCACTCGGCTGACCGATGCCGGCTTCATTGCGGGAGAAGATACGGAAGACGTAGAAAGAGGAAGGATGCAGGTCCGCGTAGTTGATCTGCAAGAGCCACGCACTTCATGAGATCACTACCGACTCAGCCACTCAACCCACCTCGACACTATCGCCCTCTCCACTGCTCATGGTGACCCAGTCTCCAATGATGTGAGTCGGCCGGCCGGCCCCTCCTGCTGAGGAATGCGAGCGACGGCGACGATGATTACTGTGGAAGAGAGTAAGATGTAAAGAGGGAAATGATGGGGAGGGGGGGGGGGCGAGAAAAAAATGAGTGAAATAATATCAATAAAACGTTTCAAATAATAATATCCTAATCTTACGAAGACTCTTGATACTTCACGTATAAGTTCGAAATGTTGAACAAGACATAATAGAGCACCTCTCATCTCCTCTGCTCGAAATGACCCCTGTTGCATTGCTGGGAGGGGCTTGAGCCACTCGCTTGGCCTGCACGAGATGCCGGAGGGGAGTGGAGGTCGGAGAGGGAGGATGCTCCCACTCCACAACCACGCTCGCCTGGCCTGGCGTCAGAGTTGGAATTGAAGGCGCCGGGGGCCCATCTGAAAGTATTCAATAATTAAATAATCTACAAAATAACCCAAACCATCACTAAAGAAAGACGTACCTGGCACAGGTCCAATGGTGACATTTCCCGTGACTTCTGGTCCTTTGCCAGCCCCATTCTCTGCTCGAATGGAGAAGAAATAGATGGCAGACTCGTCCAGCCCCGTGGCCACCACCGACGGCCTCTCCACTGTCACTTGCTGCTCCTTCCGAGTGTCGCTCTGCAAGGGAAGGCAATGAAGAGGTGACAACAAGATGAAGAAGATGAAAGTGAAAGAGGGAATGGACTAACCCTCATATGATGCATCCGATAAGAGATGACGTAGGCCACTATTCTTCCGTTCTTCTCTGCTGGTTCATCCCACGAAACGCGCACAGAGTCAAGAGTCACATCCGAGAATCTCAAATTATTTTATAATTAGACATGAATTAACAACCATAACAGCTTCTTGTTATTTACCTTAAAAACATTTATACAGATACAAATGAAATTATATTGATCTCCTCGAATGCCATCAATTTTATTACGTTTTAATTAGGAAGATTAACCTTAGCACCCCGACCGGTCCAGGAACATCTTCCAGAGTTGCAATGCGAGTGACTGCGGCTGCTCCCTCTCCGGCACGATTGTATGGCGAGACCGAAATCTTCAAATACAATTGAACTCAGATGAACGTTTCATGGGATTTCGTGTCGCACTTATCAGTCAGCTTTACCTACCTGATATTCCGTGTACTTAAGCAAATCGGAGAGCACAACTGCATTTTCCTCCACGACCACCAGTCCATCTTGCTCGCTGTCCTTCGACAACACCGACAGCACAGGAGCAAAGCGAATCTGCAATCATTCTGTTATTGATACCTCGAAGGGAAGCATATCCAGTGAGAAGACACTAACTGACCTTGAATCCACTGATCTGCTGTCGCTGTTCCTCCGGCCATTCCAGCCAGCGGACTGCGATTGAAGTGGCCGAGTGGGGCTCAGCCACCAACCCTGTCACGTTGTAGCGCGGCACCGCGAAGCCTACGTAAACAAACCAGGGAACTGAGGGCGGAGAGAAGCCGTCAGAAGTCACTGAACGGATCTGCACCACGTAGTGTCGGAACCTGGAA
The DNA here is from genome assembly GCA_945643635.1 of Allodiplogaster sudhausi. Lineage (NCBI taxonomy): Eukaryota > Metazoa > Nematoda > Chromadorea > Rhabditida > Diplogasteridae > Allodiplogaster > Allodiplogaster sudhausi. The sequence goes on from CALZFC010000015.1 coordinate 4,192,876, forward strand.
AGAGATAGAACAAGACAGATAGAGCGAGAGAGAAGGAGAGAGGCGAGACAGAGAACTAGAGAAATAGAGAACGAGAGAGAAGGAGAGAGGCGAGACAGAGATAGGGACAGAGGTGTCGCGCGCAGCCCCAAAAGATCTCTCACCGCATGTTTAATAAAGAATAAGAATGATACCCTGGAAGGCCCTTGATGACATGAGTGATAGGCTGATCAGATGGAAACTCGCTCCTCTCAGTGATGGCGGCCTCCTTCCAGAGTGAGCTTTCTGATGGATATTCTCGGTAGTAGATTGAGAAGCCAATAGCATCCGCGTTCCACGAAGATCTACATTTAATACTACCTCTTGAGAAGATAAAATGATTTTCCATGTAATTTAAATTCAAATTTAAAATAAAAATGTCAAGCATAAACGAAATTCGATGATACTGACCTCTCTGGTGGCAGAAACGAGACGGTGACAGCATCGGGCTCGCTAGGAGTGAGATGAATGGAGTGGGGAGGAGCGGCAGGAGCAGCAGGCAGAGTGCGCAGCCAGGCGGAGGGCGCGGACCACGCGGAGTGGGACGCGTCGTCGCCAGAGAAGCGGACGCGGAACGAGTACTCGGTGTTAGGGGACAGTCTGAAGATTCTCTTTCATGAACGGATCATACATTCGCTGGTGTCATTTTGTCTTTAAAGCAACAAGGTGAGACAGGAAATAAACATAAAAAATAATGCCGTAGAGATTCTGCACACCTCAAAACAGTCGCTTTGTTGACAGACCCGGCGAGATCAGGCACCACTCTGGTCCAGTTACTCTCGCCACTTCTCTGGTACTCCACCTGCAAGCAAACAAAAGTTATGAGAAACTGAATAATTCTTACTAACACTAGTATGAATAGAAAATATCCAATATTGTCGGAGGTAGAAAACAAAGGCTCAAGAACGTTATAACGAATCTTACTTGATCTTTCTACAGTATAATAAAGTGAAGTGAAGAATTCCCTCTCTCCGACCTGGACACCCCTGACTGGCTGTTGCCAGAAGACTTCCTCTTCTCCGGATGACGTCATGAGATGGGGGGATGCCTCGGCAGTCTCCTCCGTCCATTGAATGGCGATGTCGTGTGCAGATCGAGCCCGTCTCATGTCTGCCATTGGCACGGAGGGATTCGCGAGAGGCAGAGTGGAGTTCGCATCCACTGTCATCATCTCCACCACTGCCGCCTCTCCCGTGCCCTGAATACTTTCTTAGCTATCTTTTTCATTCACGGCATTCATCAGGAGGGAATGACGGGGAGGGGGGGAGGGAATGGTTGATCCGTGGATCAATATACCGGAGCAGGTGCAGAATGAGACGGACGACAGCAAAATCACACCTGACTGTTCTGCGCTGCGACGCCAAAAATGTATCTTGTCCTTGGAGAGAGGCCAGTGGCGGCGAAGCTGAACATGGTTGGCGGGAGGGGAGCAGTCACTCGGTTCGCTGCAGCATTCACGTCGTCTGCTCGGTGATAAGTCACGATGTATTGCTGAACGCACCATTCAGTTTAACTTCGAAAACTTTATAATGAAATAATTTAGAAGTCAATTTGCTGAAAATAGTAGTATACATAAGAAGAAGGATTCAAAAAAGACTCACACTGATGACTGCATTCGGATCTTCCGGAGGGAGAAAGCGGACACGGGCTTCGGTCAGCTTCACCAAGGAGAAGCCGACGCTGGAGGGAGGGCCAGGAACTACAACAGACAACCAATCATTGCAAGGAAGAGTCCGGAATGAGGAAAGGCAATGCTCACCGTCGTCCGCCGTGTGCTCGATCGCGGGCCGACTTCGGGGGCCCTCGCCCACGAGTGTAAAGGCAGCCACCTCAATTGACGACTCCTTGTACAAGCGCTTTATGATCCCCGCAGATGACAAATGATACAAATTCCAGTGAACTCGATAATTCATACCTCGACAAAAAACGCGGTTGCCGCACGTAGATGAGAGAAAGTTTCGGACAGCTGGGAGGGAGAGCCGATCGTTGAGTTGCGAGAGTGAATTGAACGCAGACGAGTCTCTTCCGGGTACAACAACACCTTCAAATTTCAGTTTTAAAATTAAAATTTGACTAGATAATTTCACAATGAATCAACGGAGTATGGTTATTTTATGCCACAACCAAATATATCGAATAAAGTTCTTTGTTCATTCAGCAGTCTCACCTTGTATCCGAGAATTTCACCGCCTCTCTTGCTCTCTGGCACGGGCGCCCAATGGACAGTAATTGTGCCGCCCGGCCCTGGCGCCCGTTCGACTCGAACTTTCCGCGGCGCGGCTAAAGGAGCTCCTTCGTAGGTGCGGGCGAGGACGCCCGCGCCGGCCGGGGCACTCCGTCCAAAGACATTCTCGGCGTAGAGAAGAAGCTGCGAGAAATAACCTCATCACGCTTGCACAATGAGTTCTTTGAACGCTCTACGGAAGCTAACACTGTTACTCTCTACGTAAGCTAAAACATACTTATAAAATCGATCTTAAAAAAACCGATGACAAGATTCTGACAAAATTTCAGTGAGTGAATAATAATTGAACAAGTTATGCACAACAGTGCTGCAGGGTTATGCAAAATTCACCTCATATTCAGTCCAGGGCTTGAGTCCTTTTAGAGTCAACTCGGTTGCTCGAAGAGAACGAGTTCGAACTTCCTTCTAGTAAAGGGTTATAATTTATCATATGCCTAAGATTTGGTAGATGTAAGAGAAGTAATACTCGGGAGCTGAAATGAAATGATACCCAACGCCGCAGTCCGTCGTCGTCTTCTTCTGAGCTGTCTCTGCCCGTCTCATTCGCTGGCCGATATGTCACGAGATAACCGATAGGCTGGCCGTTCCACTGCGAGGCCTCAACTCACTCTTTCAGATCACGCTCAATTTACAAACTAGATCGAATATTCATTCAATAGCGAGGTTTACCGAAAAATGGTATTACAACGTCTTCATCCACCTGCAGTGGTGTCCATGAAAGTGTGATGGAGGAAGAAGAGACAGGCTCGGCCCACAGCTTCGAGGAAGGAGCCTCAGGAGCAGTTTGAGCAGTCTAAACAAATACAAAATAAAATATATATAAAAAATACTTTGAGCAATGAATCAGAATAGTGTGACGTTCGTTTTATTAATACGGAGAGCGGAATATTAGTTTTCTTGTCTTACTCACAACAACAAAAAAGAGAGACGTGACACAAGTTAGCAAACCTTGAATATTTTGCTCGGCTCGCTGGGTGCTCCTCTGCCTCGAACATTCTCAGCTATCAACCGGAGTTGGTAGGAAGTGAAAGGACGAAGCTCGTGAACCGTTATACTTCGTGCTTTCGGCGCACTGAAATGGTAAACTATTACGCATTATACAATCAAGAGTATTCTTCGAAGCTCCTTTGAGAGAAAGAACCGAAAATTGGGATGTACTTCTTTTTGATGATGCTTCTAAATGTCTCACCTGACATTGTAGATGGCATGAAAGAGGCTGGCCTCGCCAGTTCTCCCCTCCACGTGCCACATTCGAATCGGAGAGTGGCCATCGAAACCAGGCGCGAAACTCAGTTCAACACTTCGAGCAGTAATGTTGGACACCGACAAAGAGGAAGGACGGCCCGGCAGCTCTGCCAATCATACTTCTTTGATATCACATTCTCCCTTATATCTTTCGCAGGAGCCTTCGCACGCCTTTTCTCCTTTCTACCCCTGACTCTATCGCTTTCTTTCTTTCTCTCTCTCTCTCTCTCTCTGTCGCTCCTATCTCTCTCACCGTTCCATCTCTGCTTGTCTCACTCTCTCTCTTCCATTTTGTTCAACAGACACTACAGTTTCTTGCTAAAGATTCCTGACCTGGTGGCACTCCACTCTCGAATCTCGTTTCTTCTCTCACTCCATCTCCTTTGCTAGTCGCCGCACGAACATCCACAACATATTTTGTAGAAGCCGCGAGGCCCTGAAGTTAAACATGCGGTATAAAGTTTTTTTTAGAAGTAAGGCGCAATTTTTGCATCTCTCCGGATAAGGAACTAACATTGAGAGTGACATTCTCTACCGTCCCAGCCACCTCCATTGTGTTGACGTCATCAGGGGAGGACTCACTCCAGTGGCGAACCTTTAATCAGAAACTGTATTCACAAATGCAGCATAATTGAATGTCTATAATTAATAAACAGCTTGGAAACAGTCGAATCAAACTGATATAAAGGAACGACCTCATATCTGAGAATTCTGCCGTTTGGTTCTTTCGGTCTCCGCCAGAGAACGAGTGCTTCGGAGAAGAGTGCAGCGGCGTCCACGTGGAGGTCATCAACGGCCCCAGGAGTCCACTCGTCCAGCACCACCTTGACACGAGCACATTCACAGTCATATGTAGTTCACATTAAAAGTCATATAAATTAAAATATCGGTATAAACTTTTTTCTAAACTAAAACCTTTTCCGAGGCGGATTGTGGGCCAGGACCAGCAGATGTGAAGCAAAGCACGGAGAGAGTGTAGTGGCCCCATGGACGAAGCCCGTTGATCACAGTCTGTAATATCGAGAGGAGAAGAGAGAGAGAGGGAGAGAGATCAAAGAGAGATTGGTGAGAATATCTGAATAGACGATGATGAGATGCTAGCTGCCTAACCTCCAGTTCAACTCCATCTGGCTCAACTTGCTGCTCCTTGACAACTCCGCCATTCTCGTCAGGAATGAAATCCCCTTCCGTAGAGGTCTCCCTCATCTCACGCAGTTGCACCTGAAAGCGACAGGAATACTAGTCACACAGTGAAATAGCGCAGAAAAAGGACTCATATTTAACCTATACCCAACCCATTACAACAAACAACATATTCACGCATCGCATCTAATCGTTCACTTTTTCTTCTCTCTCTCTCTCTCTCTTTCATTCTCTCTCTATCTCCCTCTCTTTCATTCTCTCTCTCTATCTCTCTCTCTCTCTTTCATTCTCTCTCTATCTCCCTCTCTCTCCAACATACCTTATATCCGAGATTGACTCCATTGATGAATTGCTCATCGGGTTGAGTGAACCGTGCTCTAATTGCAGTTGCATTCAGTACTTCCACAGAAACCCGCTTCGGTGCTTGTGAGGGGGCTAAATATAAGTACGTACATATATTCCTTAATCATTCCTAAAATAATTATATTCTAACACGGGGGACAAAGAACGCTTAACTAACGTCCTTCAAGAGTAGTTGTGATAACACTCGGACTAAAGACTCCTTCGCCTCGACTATTATACGCAGCAACCTGGAATGATTTTTTTAAAAGAAATAATCACTCCAATAATTCTGCGAAATATTTCACTATTAAGAATCGTCTGTACATAAAACCGAATGCATTACAAAAACAGAACGACGTTCTGTTTTCCGGCTTGAGATGCAGAAGGCTCAGGATGATAATGGTTTTTGCATTATAAGACCCATTTTCCCACTTTACATTATTGATTTGGACCCTCAGAAAAATTTTAATTTTCTGATCTGGACCCTCCATAAAAAATTTCCCGCCAGTGGGCATTTAAACACTGCAAAATGTTCAGTAGCATTTTTACCTGGAATTCGTATTCCTTCCAGACGAGAAGATTCTCAACAGCAAAATTCATTCGTCCCCCGTCTGTGATGTTCGCCGTGATCCAAGGGACGGTGTAGCCGTTCAGGCGGTGTCTACAATTATACTTTTTCAAGTCTTTCTGGTGATCATTTATTTTAAATGAGAATAATCTAGTTAGTAGAAAATTTCATAAATATTCCGATTCCTTAAAAAACCACGTTAGGTAAAAGTTCATAGCTCTTGAAAAGGGGGCTATTACAGGCTCGAATAAGACTTAGATTCAAAAGTACAAACCGAACAAGATATCCATTGATGTCACCATTCCACTGGTCGGAAGCCGGTCGCTGCCACTGCACCATCACAGTGCGAGGGCCGCGAGCAGTTGCGTGAACCTTACTGGAAATCCATATCATTAGCTAATGGCCACAGCGGAATTCGACACGGCTCTCTCATTCTCTTAGTTTGAGTAGAGAATATGTATGAGGAGACCACATATCCTTCGTGGTCACTCTAACAGCAACCAATATCACTGACGTTGGTGCAGCGGCAGGGGGCATCTGAGGAAGGGTGACATTGCCAGAGGACTGGGAAGGCATTCCGGAGCCATGGCGGTTGGCTGCAATCACACGGAACTGGGCAGTCGAGGAGGGACGAACGTTGTCCAGCACGTAGCTGCAGCACGACTGCAAGGCAAGCAATGGGTTATCACGCAGGATTTTATCACTCACAGTTTAGGACATAAACATAGAAAAACGAGTCAAGCACTGAAAAGTAGAAATTTAAAAAAGAACATGAATATCTGCCCTAATGGTAGGCAAAGACTGCCACAACAATTGATTCCGATGGTTATAAGTATGTAAAATGCCTGTACCTCCGGCGGGACGCTCTCAACAACTCTCTCCCAGTCTGCCCAGTGAGGCTGCGCTGCTGCAGTGGACAGAGTGCGCATCTCAATGGCGTGGCGGAGGATTGGAGAGTTCCCATCAAAGCCCGCTCGCCAGCTCACTCGGACCTTAACTCAGAAAATGTTTTTTCTAGCCAAAATATGCCTAATATGCCTAATACGGTCATCAAATTTCATTAAAAATGGAAAATATTAATTTGGGCAGCTATTCTGTTAAAAATTACACAAAGTATGGGTAAATGTTTTACAGTTCTCTAAATAAGATCTGCAAACCTTGGCAGGTTTCGTGTCATTTAACAGATCCGCCTTCACGAACTTGGGCATACCAGGCTTCTCTGCAAAGAAAACGAATTTCGGTATTGTTTCAGTATGACTACACCAAGGCCACAAAAACTTTCATTTAAATTTTTTAAAGTTTCTCTATCACAGGCATACAACAACTCAACTACTCTTATGGCTACTTGAAAGACAGAGAGATAAAATTCATAACGCTTTTTGACGTTGGGGCGGAATCATAAAATGACAGACGTCGCTCAGCGCAGCAAAAAGAAATATTCTTAAAATTAAGAAAAAGCATAAAAGCCTCACCGACAATCTGCAGCCACGCACTCGCAGATTCCTCGCGTTCGCCCACTCGCACGACGCATCGATAATCGCCAATGTTGTCGGGGCCAACCTAAACTTAGTCATGAACCATATCATGAGGAAACAAACAAATACCTGCTTGATAAGCAACGCTCCTTTTTTGCCATCTCTGCTCACTCGCAACGTCGGATCTCCACTATTTCCAATGCGTTGGCCCTACAATTCAGATGGCCAATTAACGAATGACGAAGGAAGAAAAAGAACGATTGTTTCTGCTCTGCTAGATCTTACCTTGATGAACCAGGAGATGGCGGCGCTGCTCGTGTACTCCTCGGCCACCTGGCATGGAATCTCAATGTTGCTGCCAATCAGAATGCTCTGGTTCGTTGGGCCGTACTCCAGGAGACTGCCACCTGCAGGACAGGTAATGGTTCAGCACCATTAACACGCCATAACAAGAAAGAAGTATTAAATTTGCCCATGGTGACTCAAGAAGACAATAAAAAAATTAGGTGTGACAGTAGTTTTCAGTTCGTTATTATATATTCCTCAAAAACACTACCACGCTACTATAGAATTCTCACCAAAATTACAATCTAGTAAAAGAGAGATAACCTTGCACAAGGACAGTGGCAGCAGCGCGGGCCACTCCATTCTCGTTGCGTGCCTCGCACTCGTACACGCCGGCGTCTGCTCTCCGCACGTCGTGGACAGTGAGTCCCCGCTCTCCCAGCACGTACTTCGCGGAGGGACGGAGGGGTTCGGAGTCTGTAAGGGGGTCTACTATTCCCTTCACTCACACAATTGTGCAGTTTTAACAATTGGTGTGAAAAATTGCATGATTTTTGGTGGGTTTTATAAATTTGCAAAGCTACAGTTTTTATGAAGCATATAACAAGACCACGCATTTTTCAAATAAATGAAATACAGGAGAAGCTGGGGAGAAGCTTTTGCTGATTACATCAGCCGTCTAAGTTGTGATTGCGCATTTTATTGTTGTTCATTTCGTTTTAACTTTGTTTTAAGATGCATATTTTGTAGGAAAGACCATGCCGATGGTTGTTTACACACGGTCATTTACGCAGTGCAAAAAGCGATCCTCAGCGCCAGTGCTAAAATGATTAGGCCGCGATGCGACCGTAGATAACGCAACGCGTTTCCGTGCGTGATTGCAATTCAAAATTGCTGTGCGGGATCTAATAAAGTGCGACCGCAACGCGTGCTTGCTCGCATTGCGGTCACCTTCCAAGCTATTCGCCTCAAACAAATTGCCCAATCCTACCGTACTTTAGCCAAAAAATTGGCATTGGGCCAATTTTGTCGTCCCGCGCTTTTAACAAATAAGACAAATTCAAATATAATTTGAACGCGCTTCATCAAACTGAGTATCGAGAGAGTGACATCCTTAGAGGATCGCTTTTGGAGGACCGTGTACACCATGGGAAGTGCTAGAATTTGATGCGCGACAGATTTTGTATTGCTTATTTTGCGAAGTGATTTAATTGTAACAGTTTTCATTAAGTGTTCTCAAGGCCTCTCTGAGGCCCGTCCGTGGAGGCTGGCGCGTTCGTCAGAAACGGTTAGCGAAAAGTTCATATTGTTTGGGAATTGTTTTGTATTGCTTGTTATTGACGAAGACGTTTTTCTAATGAACTTGCATTGAGAATACTCAAGTTATGTCTGGCTGCTGGGATTGGTGGGCAGAGTCTCCTCAGAAAGGTTTAGCGAGTTCTAATATTGCTCGTTAAAAATTTTGAATCTTAATTTAGTCGAAGATGTTTTTTTTAAATGAATTTGCATTGAGAATTCTCAAGATCTGTCCGCTGAGCTTGCTGGGCAGAGCGTTATTGTCTGTGGCTGTCGTCGCAATCCTCAGAAAGGTTTGACGAGTACTTAACATTAGTCGTTGCATATTTTGAATCTTAACCTCACAAGGTAAGCCTCTTTCCATAACCCAGCCAATCGGGATCTGAGTAATTTTCCTATGTAGTACTTCTCGAAAAATGACCCTGAAACTATTTTAAAACTGCGGAGGACGCATTTGCGATTTTATATGAATTTTTGAAAAATGAATAAAATTTACATACGAAATGCTCCATCTTTATCAGTCGTGGTTTTTGGCACTGGAATGTGGTCGGCGAGCGCAGTGGGTTACGCTTCCGACTTCAACTTTTAAGGTCACGGGTTCGATTCCTTTCGTCGACAAAAGTTTTGCTGCGACTATTTTGATTAAAAAACTAATAAAGGGCAGAATTAAGTGCATTTTAATAAGATTTAGAATGTATGCATATTTTATGATAATTTTAAAATGTTTTCTTTATTTAAAAATTTTTTGTTGGACTATGTTCACTTCGCAATGAATTGCGACCCGCGAGTGGTCTTACGGAAAATTTCTCAAAAATTTATTGCGGTTGGAATATAGGGAGATGGGAGAACTGCTAGCCGATGTGATAGTCGGTGGCAAAGTGCTCGATGTTTGTGCAATCTCTGTTGATAGCGTGTGCGAGCCTCCGAAGGTCTTCGTCGTGGAGCTCCATACCTGTCCCATATTATAAATTTTTAGCATCATTGCGTTATGCAAGCCGTCAAACCATTTTCCATTTTCTCCTTGACCGATTTTTTTAAGTTTCTCCGCCAGTTGGCGATATCGATCTCGAATCCTGGCGCGAATTTCTCCGTCTGCTATGTACTTTGCCTCGAATTCCCGCAATTTGGTCAATCCATTTTTACGCAAATAAAGCGAAATTTGTTCATGGCTTATCCGGATGATCAGTATCGTCGACTGGATCCCAATCGGAATCCGCTTCATCGTCTCCACATAACAGTGGTGTTTCACTCTCATCGAAGAGAAGTGACTGTTGTAAAGCCTCCTCAAAAACCAGTGAAAGGGAATTGAAGATTTTGTAATCCTCGCGAGTGGCGACGGCAGAAGTATCAGCAAGTCCATATTTTTCCATAAGCAGTCGTAAGACCACTCGCGGGTCGCAATTCATTGCGAAGTGAACATAGTCCAACAAAAAATTTTTTAAATAAAGAAAACATTTTAAAATTATCATAAAAAATATGCATACATTCTAAATCTTATTAAAATGCACTTAATTCTGCCCTTTATTAGTTTTTTTAATCAAAATAGTCGCAGCAAAACTTTTGTCGACGAAAGGAATCGAACCCGTGACCTTAAAAATTGAGGCCGGAAGCGTAACCCACTGCGCTCGCCGATCACATTTCAGTTCCAAAAACCACGACTGATAAAGATGGAGCATTTCGTATGTAAATTTTATTCATTTTTCAAAAATTCATATAAAATCGCAAATGCGTCCTCCGCAGTTTTAAAATAGTTTCAGGGTCATTTTTCGAGAAGTACTACATAGGAAAATTATTCAGATCCCGATTGGCTGGGTTATGGAAAGAGGCTTCCCTTGTCAGAAACGTTATTTTTGTGCCTGCTTGTGCTCGAGTTGTCAGCGTCTGCTGAAGCAGGGAGGTCTATCTCTCGCTAAGCTCTCTCTTTTCATACAGGAGCTTGCTGGGAAGGAGGAAGAATAGAAAAGCTGCCGCCTCGACATCGACCCGAATCGCTGCACCATCGAATTGTGAGGACAGAGGAGACGCGGACGGTGCTGATCGATCCTCGCTGAGGAGGCAAGGTTAGAAAAAGGAGGTGTTTAATCTGGGGGGGGGGGTAGAGGCTTTATGAATACCATGTGTGGGGGCCTTTAAGAATCTTGCTTTTGCTTGAAATGCAAAAATTATTGATATTAGCGTAAAAAAGATTAAATTTTGATCCTATTTCTCTTGCTTGATCTGTTTTTTGTTCTAGCGATTTTTTCTCTTCCATTTTACTGATTCTTCTTCTGATTACTCATTTTCTTTCACAGAGGTGTGGTTAGTAATTAGTATTTGTAGGGACTAAATTATTTAAAGATTGATTTTACAGACCCACCCTGATATCCGTCCTCCCCAAAGGCCTTGATTAAAGTTATGATTTGCCTGACCGCGGGGTTGCCCTCTCATTGCCAGTAGAGGTGGCCCCCAGATGAGTTGATATGTTTACAGTTCTGTGTGTGCATACTGTGGCATCGGGTTGCCGAATGTGGGTGTTGTTGTGCCATGTAAGAATTTGAGCAAAGAAAAAATATGCTGTCCCCCCCACAAGCATCTTTAGACCGGGTTATTTTGCATTGAACCATGGTTATATTACATTGAACAGAAAGGTTAAGATATATGCTAGATTGAACCATAACCGTTCATCCAAGTTCAGGTGCCGATTGATAGGAATAATAGGATACTTTTGGTGTATTTTATCTATTAATTTTGTTTAGTGAAATTATCCCTCTCTCCATTGCTGCCGCTCTCCCCGCTGTTCCCGCTCTCCCCGCTGCTATCGCCCAGAGTCCGGCCGCAGATGACAACCAGACGGTCTCTCCTTCTAATTCTCGGTTAGGTAGAGAGAGAAACCGTTTTTAAAGGTGAAAGTTAGTGATGACTTAATATTTCAGGCCACCTTCACGCTCGTCCTTGGCGAAGAAGGAACGAAGAAAACGATACGTGAAGTCAGTTCATTTCATTTAGATTACCCCGGTTAGCGTTTTATAAAATGACAAAGTAAACGCTCGTTAAAAAGTTACATTGATTTCAGACTCAAGGCCAAGACTCGACCCGCTTCTTCTGCTGGGTCTTCCGCGTCGTCTTCCTCCTCTGCCTCTTCAAATCAGCACTCCACAACCCCTTCTCCTCCTCCTCCTCCTTTCTCCGATCTTGCTCGAATCGCACCCGCACACGCTTCTCTACAACAACCAATCTATGTCCATGTCAGTAAGATTGTCATGGTGAACTGCCAAAATTCTTTTAATAGACGCAATTGAATGTTGATGGTAGAAAATTTAGATATTGTTATAGCATTTCGTAATCATCGCTAATAAATATTCTAGAAATTAATAGTCGCGATTAGAATGTTCTAGAGATTATAGATTACTTGATATTTTAACTAAATTTACCGGTTCATTATAACGGTTTAACAAAAGTTCTCAGGTTCTGTAACTTCTATTCTGAATAATTTCAGTTAAACATTCTTTGTTAATCAATTTTCTGCTTGTAAGTTTTAAGAATTTCCCCCTCCTCCTTGTTCTACTTTTCCCAGTTCTCCTCCTCCTCCATTGCTTGATGAGAAATCGTTTCTGATAAAGAGATTGTCTCGTCATCAAAAAGTTGTATTTTTAATAATTGCGAGGTTTGAAACCTCAAAATTACTGGCAGTAACTCTTACCTTGCAGAGACAATTCAATTTTTGAACTGTTGGCGTTCGCTTGGCATGCTTCTGCTACGGTAAGTAATGTTACAGTACTCTTTTTGCCCTTCGTAACACATGCATATGTATATCGATCTTTTTAAAGATGATCACACTCCGAAGCGGCGGCGGATCTACTGCTTCTGCCGCCTACGACTTCCCTCAAAAGGTTCGAAGAGAGAGAAAGAGAATAAGGAGAGGTGGCCGGCGGCTCTCCTCCCCTCTCCGCTGCTATTCCCTCTTCTTCTTCGTCCACCGCTGGACATCTCCAGCCACTCCCGGTAAGTCCCCTTCAATTATAAATGGTAGTTTGTTATTTCGGAAGACTAGTAATAAAAGGACTATGCTTATTTCATCTTAATCCAGTGGCGGCGGCCGTGGACGGAAGGAAGGCGACAAGGAATGGGTGCCTGTGACGAAGCTCGGCCGACACTTAAGGAGATCTACCTCACCATCAACTCTCCTCCCATCAAGGTATTTATGTTTCACCATATTTCTGATTGTTACTTTGATCAGTTGCTCGCTGAAATACTGTGTGTTGTTTTTATATCGTTTAATTAGCCGATACATTGATAAAAAATGCAAGGAAGGAATAATTTTTTGTGATAATATTTGTAAATGCATTATAACGTTGTTCACGAATACATTGATAGGATGTGAAGAAACCCAAAAGAACTTTCCATTGTCTTCAGGAGTTCGAGATCATCGATGCTCTCTGCTCCAACCTTAAGGACGAAGTCCTCAAGATCATGCCCGGTCAGAAGCAGACCCGGTGAGTTATTTGTCTTTTTGCTTGTTAATGCCGATATCACAGCTGAGGAGATGTTTCCTCAGGACTCAGTAGTTGCCATAGTATCTTTCCAATTTTACAATTTTTGATGTTCAGTGCCGGTCAGCGCACCCGAAGGAAGTGGCGACCGCCATCCGAGGAGCTGCCCTTCTTGCTCGCAGGTAAGTAGAGAGAGCGGGAGAGAGAGAGAGAGAGAGAGAGAGAGAGAGAGAGAGGAAAGAGAGAGAAACATAACTGTGAAAGTATTTTGAAAAGAGTAGATTAACAATGATTTTATTTCCAGAGCGAGACGTTCCCGGGCTCGCGCAACTCGCGGATCGACAGCAGGACGAGCAGCCCACCCTGCTTACAGGTTAAGAGAGAGAGAGAGAGAGAGAGAGAGAGAGAGAGAGAGAGATGGAAGAGTGAGATGAAAGAGAGATAATTACTGTGAACTCATTGAAAGTGAAAGCGTTTCGAAGAGAGTAGATTAACAATGTCCTTTTTTGCAGAGCGAGGTTTTCGCGGGCTCGAGCAACTCGACGATCGACAGCAGCAGCCCTTCTTGCTCCCATGTAAAGAAAGAGAGAGAGAGAGAGTTATTTAAATTGGTTTGAAGAGAGCATAATAACAATGTTTTTATTTTCCAGAGAACGATCTTCGAGGACTCGGCGATCTCCTCATCGACACCAGGATTTTTTTTTGATTTTATTTAATGTGTTTGATGCATGTGTTTTTTAAACTTGAATAAAGAATTTTTTAAAGCTTAACTTGTGAGTGCTAGCCGCTTTTTGAAATAGAAAAGTGTGCAGTACTCACTTGTTAAATTAGAAATTTTTTTATTCGGTATAAAGAAGTTTTAACATTGTCAAGTGCAGAAAAATACAGCTGAAATATGCTGTTAGTTCCCGCTCTCTGATTTTCATCCAATCCGCTCGCTCTGTTCAAGCTGGTTCCGTTCTTGGCAAATTGCCAGGAAAGGCCAAGGTTGGCAATCTGCCATCTTGGTGTATGACCAGTGCATGGTGCACTGGTGGGGTTTTGAGTTGGGCTAAAAGGGGACAGATTCAGCGCTGTGTCAACAATGGATTGAATTGACTGACTGTTGACACGCCAGGAGATGAGAGGGAGCGGCAGACCAGCAGCCTGGCAGGGCAGAGAGAAGTTGGCCGTGCCGGAAGGAACCACAACTCGGCCCTCAGGTGCCACGATCAGGGAAGGGCTGCGTGAGATGGAGGCCACTGCTGCGTGCGATGAAGACGCCGCTGAGGATTCAATCTTTATTCTTCAAATTCCTCTTTTTAATGCTCACTAGACAGTTATTCTATAAACGTAAAGAATCTGTTACCCAAAGGCCGATCCAAAATATTCTCGGGAGAAAAGGCAGGAAGAACGGGTGTGAAACGGGCAGGAGAGTCTGGAGCATGAGGGATCATCTCTTGGCCCTCCACGACACCCGAAGCTACGGCCGACGAAGAGAACGGGTCTTCTTCATTCGCAGCGTCATCGTCATGGGACGCCAGGGTTGACGGGAATAGAACATCTTAAAGAAGATCATTGCTCTGTCGCTAAGAAGACATTGATTCTAGAATACAGCATTATCCTTTGGCACCTCTAAATATTTCAATTGATAGATTAGAATGCAAATGTATGCGTGGCAATGAACTAGGAACAGGAGGTGTATGAAAGCAGTGGTACCCGCTTGGTCGTCATCCGCTGTCCGGTCGCCCTCTTTGAGCCATACACTTCGGAGATTCGAGCCAGCCGAGTTGCTTGCTTCGCATTGGTAGACACCGAAGGAAGCAGGAGAGAGGTCGGGCAGGGAGAGACGACCCGAGCGAGAGATCTCAACAGACACACTCTTCCATCACGCTATCATCAACTTATCTTCTTTTTTGTACTCTCTGTGCTTCCACTCATTAGGCAGGACAAATCTTCATAACTTTTCGGATGTTCTCTCCTTTTCCGTATTCAGTCATGGCTGTCACGAAGACTCAAATTACGGGGTGGGAGACCGCCAACCACATGTAAAACGATGTCACTCACTAATTAGGAGGAAGAGAGAGTGAGACAAACAGAGAGAGAGAGAGAGGGAGAGAGAGAAGCAATCAAAGGAGAAGGCAAGATAAAGGAAGCGTGAAAAGCAATATGAGATGGTGAGACTGACTAACATAAGAGGAAATTCATAGAGACCAAGCTAACCATAAGTGCGACAAATTGAGGAGGCTTGAGCTTAAAGTAGTGCAGACTACTAATAGATAATGAGAGTGCTAGAGGGATATAAGCGAGAAGCGAGAGACAGTGAGAGAGAGAGAGAGCGAGTGAGAGAAAGAGAAAGAGAGAGAGAGAGAGAGGGAAAGAGACAGAGGCAGAAGGCGCTAGAGATGCAGTATGTGGATTGGTTGAAATGCGCGAAAACGTTGAGTCTGTCTCTAATGACCACTTTGCCTGATCCATCCACCCGGAATCCACTGACTATAATGTGACTGACCGGTTGGGATAGGCCACCGGAGTGGATGTGCATATTATTTGCCATTAATTTCTCCCCTTCCTCCCAATCTTTTTGACTCTCATGCTCCTCTTGCTTTCATCTTTCTTTCTCTTTCTCCTCTTTCTTCTATGCCTTCGTACATCTGGGAATCGAAAGTCAACCAGAGTGACACGAATTAAGGGCAAAAAGAATGAAACCTGGACACCGTTGAACATCCACTTGACAGCCGTCCCTTGTGCCTTTATCTCGCCGTCCTCGAGACACTCCAACTGCAAACTGTCATGCTGCCGACGAGAAATCTCCGCACGAAGACGTCGCACACGGGGAACACCTCAAAGTGGTAATCACGCGTTAGGCTTTTAGTAATTATCCAGGCAGACGGCACGGACACTACGAATTAAGGAGCAGGGAGATTGGGGTTACGTTTTAATTACTTTGCACAGAAACATGTACATATGATCACTCATTAAATATACGACTGTTCAAGAAAAAAGAAAACATAAAGATGCATACGAAAGACAGTGAGAGTAGCGAAGCGGGAGTCGTTGACTCGTCCGGCAGCTGCTTCGGCGCGGCACTCAAGGCGGACGGAGCCGGGCGGCAGAAGACGGGCCGCCGCCGCCGCTCCCAAGGAGAGACGGCGACCACTCCTGTCCACGAGCACTCCCGCCATCGATGCCCCCGTGGACTCCGCCAGCTCATGCCCGCTCAGAAACCAACGAACTGTCGCATCGCTAAGAAATTCATCTTCGGACATCGCAAGAGTATCAAATATTCAATGGGTTGTAGCAGCATATTAATCTACAAAAAAATGAACGTTCTAACGATTGAGAAGGGACGCAGTCAAAGACGAGATCAGGGGTGCTCGAAGAGGCTGCATCTTCTGCTGACAGAATGACGTCTCGATCCCAAGGCCCGTACAGAATGCCAAAGCGACGAGCCTCTCCACCGCCCACTCGGTTGATCGTGTAGGTACGGGAGCGAATCTCGTCTGGAGAGAGAGAAATCATAACAAAACGGCTATTTCAAATAAATCTTATAATGCTAAAAAATATATATGCAAAGAGGTTTTATAAGTGGTTGAAATGACTTCCATCTCCTCCAAGATATTGCATTTACTGACTGAGCCCGTCCACTGCAGCGGTCACAGCGCATTCTTCAGTCATTGGCACTCTCCCTCCACTGTCCAGTACCACCAGATCGCCATTTGCAGTCAAGTAGTGACTCGAGTTGCCGTACACCTAATAAAGTGTATTTCAATAGAATAGATATAAATAGTAGAAAGAGAAGCGTAACAAACCTCGGCTTCGTTGCAGTACCAGAGAAAGAGCGGTCGAATGGCAAGGGAAGCGAGGAGTGGCGGTCGCCGTAGAATGAATCCGCCCGCCGCAGCCGACAACGAGTACAGATCTTCGTCGGTGCCGTCGAAGTCATCCAGATCTTAAAAAAAAAACAGAATGTCCGCCAAGGAGTAAAACACATTTTAATAAACAAGAAACTTATATATTGTAGAATTTTAAGCCACCTTTGATAAAACCCAGAACTTAAATTTTCACTAATTACTTCGAATTTTTGTACCTATCAAATTTCTCGAATGTTAGATGGTTATACTTCTCAAAGTCTGTGATGTCACCCTATTCTAGTTCTGCGTGTGATTCCATAAATTCTTGAGATATAAAACAATTATCGCCAATTCTGAATACGGTATGGTGTACACTCCTCCTATACTTAAATTGGTCAATAGCAGCTACATACATAGCTTACGAAGCGAGGCTTTTCTGTGTCCAAATCAAGATCAGAACATGTCTCCAGCTATCTTGAGAAATCGGAGTCTCTTCTCTTATTCCTCAATTGCTACCTCTTTCTCTCTCTCTCTCTCTCTCTCTCTCTCTCTCTCTCTCTTTCTCTCTGTTTTCTAGATCTAAGGTGATCCTCTCTCAGTCTCTCCTTATGTGTGAGTAGCACAATTCTGCTATTAGCTGCACGGCGGCTCTCACTGAGTGAACGCCCCTTCTGCAGTGATCACGAAATACATGTCTTCATATGGCAAAAGGCCTGTATATCGTATTCATCCCACATCTGCTTTCATCTCATCTCTCTTTCTTACTCATTTCCCTCTCAACCCGTCATGATCACTTGATTGGGGCTAGCAATAAGTATCGTTGGATTAGGCGCGTCGTAAAGAAGTAAACGGTCAATAGAAGTCGTCTTTACCTTCAAATCTGCTTTCCATGACCTCTCTTTCCTCCAACACCCATTCTCTGCTTCCTCGAACAATTCTTGTTTTCCAATAATTCACCTTCACCCTGTCTTATTTATTCTTCTAATTGGCCTTGCCTTAGTTATTCTGGTGAATTCGATTTCACCTTGTCTTATTTATTCCATGTGCATACTCACTATAACCATATGTGACCTTGTGGATATTATTTACACAATACTACTACAATCACCAGCTCCGAGGAAGAGGAAAATAGCAAATAAAGCGCAGCCTGCTTCTCTCAAAGTGACCAGTTAAAGGACTATTTGCAATTAGGAACAACAGGTTCACGCAGACAGCAGAGGGTCAAGACACAGCTCATAAGAACCGGCACAGTTCTCAAGGAAGACTCACGGGATTAGAGAAGGAAACATCAGGCATGAGTTACACACGAAGAGGAGAGACAAAGAGAAAGCGAGAGAGATAGAGAGAGAGAGAGAGAGAGAGAGAGAGAGAGAGAGAATAAGTGAGACAGATAGGTGGGTGGCATGTGGGGCAGGTCGCTGCAGTCTTTTTTCCGCTCTAGAGATGATGAGGGACGATCTCTTTGGCGCAGTGGGAAATTGCATAGGAGGGATTCCACGGGATTCCATTTGGCACGCACAATTGCTGCCACTCTGTGTGCAAGAAGAAGCAACACTCTAAGCAGTGGACATGGCGTGTTCTCTTTCTCTCCGTCGTTCTCTCACACCATTCCCCTTTCTGTCCTGTTTCTCTAGTCCCTCATTTTCTATAGCCAGTGCATTCATCTCTACCCCTTGCGAATCCTGTAGGCACCCGCTGTTTAACGTAGCCAGAAAGAAGTAGAATACTAGAAAGTAGATGATGCCCTCGTATTTTAGTCCTCCAACGTGGCACATAACTGGAAGTAAAATGAGTGCTAACATTGTATGTCGACTCTTGTCTCCCTTGCCAGGACGCTGCCGAATGCATTGGACGCGACGCAGCGGAAGGCGCCCGCATCTGCACGAGTCGCGGTCGGCTTGAAGAAGAGCGATGACGTCACGGGCAAAGTCTTCCCGTTCTGCAGCCACGCGATCTCGACACCCTGCAATGAACCTTTCCTGTTCTTTGTTCTGTTTATACTTGTTTCTCTTTCATATCAGATTCTGCGTCGAGTCTTCCGACCACAACTCCCCTTCCTTCATCCTCTCCCTTCCACTTCTTTCCTCCTCCTTACGAGCAGCTGCCTGGAGGGTTCTCTTAATCGTCACGAACTGCTATTACCTGGCCCGTCGCAGACTGGCTGCTAATTGCAAAAGCCGTAATGACCGAGCTTCAGGAAGAGAGAGCAAGCCAAGTGAGAGCGAGAGTGAGAGAGAGAAAAAGAGAGAGAGAGAGAGAGAGAGAGAGAGAGAGAAGTGAAAGTGCAAAGATGCCCCTCTGGTTCCACATGGGATCCCCCTCTTAGGGGTGACCCCACTCAAGAAGACCTCTCCCTTACTCGGCTGTCATTAATTAAACACATCATCGCCGCCGGACTACGCAGATTTCCCACAAATCGCCCGTCGGACACTCTTCATCTTCAAACTGTCTCCACAGAACGAAGTGGGGAAAGTGAAAGGCAACTGAGGAAAAGAGATGGAGTGTGAGAGAGAAAGTTGAATTATGAGAGACAGAGAAAGAGAGAGAGAGGGAGTGAGAGAGATAAAATGAGGGAGATAGAGAGATAGTGAGGGAGAAGCATTGGTTGTAAAAGGCGAGATAATGCTATGGTCAAAGGACCAGCCAGAGGAGGTCATAACTGATGGATCTATTCACTGGCCACTCACTAATGCATAGCTCTATCGCAATCACACGGTCACAACACTGAATAAGTGGTGGATAATAGGGAGAGAAAATAAAAGGGAGAGAGAGAGATAGAGAGAGAGAGAGAGAAAAGAGAGAATGAGCGAGAGAATAAAAGAGAGATAGAGGGACAGAGGAAGAGACAGAGCAGGGACAGAGAGAAATATATATGAAGATAGAAAGAGATAGAGAACAGATATGGAGATAGAAAGAGATAGAGAACAGATATGGAGAGAGAAAGAGACAGAGCAGGGACAGAGAGAGATAGATATGGAGATAGAAAGAAATAGAGAACAGATATGGAGATAGAAAGAGATAGAGAACAGATATGAAGAGAGAAAGAGATAGAGAACAGATATGGAGAGAGAAAGATATAGAGAGAGAACCAAAGAAAGAAAGAGAGCACTGCATTTGGATAGTATTACCATGTTAAGAGAAGGCGCTTGAAAATAGAAACCCAGATACATACAGATATCTATCAAGCGACATTGTTTATTTTCTTACTGCTAGAATAAAGCGCAACTCCAGAAGGAATAACCGGTCGAAAGAAAAGATGAAATGAAATTCACTGTCTGTCATAAATCCTTCTTGACTATTCACTGTTCTTCTTGATCATGAATGTTGTAAGGAGGCAATGCAGCTTTCCTTTTCGTCATCTTTCAGAGAAAGCGTGTACATGGACATACTTGGGAGATTTGGACAAGCGCGTTCCGCTGGCTCGGACACTTCAGCAGCCCCAACGGGGGATTCTACTTGAGCCGGAAGCTGCGAGGAGAGAGGGGATCTCAGAGGGAAAAGGAAAGAAAGAAAGAGAGAAGGAGAGAAAGAGAGAGAGCGAGAAAGAGAGAGAGAAAGAAAGAAAGAGAGAGAGAGAGAGAGAGAGATATCTTTCCATCTCAAAAATACACACGCGGAAGAAACACGTGCGCGGGTCAGATAATTGCAGGCCGCTAAGAGTGAGCGTATGGTTCACTCTCTACTCCAACAGCAGGAACCAATTCACTGCGGGACTACTTCGTAAGAAATGGGAGCATAGAGAGAGAGGGAGACATAGAGATAGAAATGAGAGAGAGAGAGGAAGAGCACGCAAAACAAAGGTGACGCCAAGGAAAAGCTGGGAGCGAGAGAATGCAGGATGGCGGGTGAAATATATAGAGAGAATGTGAGATACATCACAGCGTAAGTGAGAGTGCTAATAATGTCTTGGTGGGAGAAATTGAGCTATTTCCAAGCGGCTATTCAGTGGCTTATTCTCACGTCGGCGAGACGTTTTCGTAAAGCTAGGCGAGAGATAGTGAAGGTGGACAGATGGAGATGGAGAGAGAGAGAGAGAGAGAGAGAGAGAGAGAGAGAGAACTTCACACTTAGACAATGCGCCGCGATCAAGATGTTGCAGCCAAAGAGTGATTTGGCAGAGAGAGAGCGAGAGAGAGCGAGAGCTCTCACAATGTGACAGAAAAAAAAGAGTTAGGGAAAGTAGACAAAGCCAAGCGGAATTAAATACGGAGAAATCAAGCAAACTTGACGAATTATTCCTATGAAAATGAGAATAACATAAAGAAAACAAATAACAAAATTTGAATAATACCGTAGTAATGATGGGACATGTTAGGCTGATCGGCGAGCCTTCGTTAAGGACGAGATGCGGAGTCCAGTTCGCCGTCGTCGAGCCGTTACCGTAGTCAAATTCAGGAGGCCGAGCCAGGACCAGCTGGGCATGGAAGACCTGCACGGAAACGGAGAGCAGCGCGAGCGAGATCAGTGTAAAAGCTGAAATGATGGTTATAGAAGAATGAGTACAAGAGATAACAAAGGTTATACGCTATCAATGAATTTCCCTGCTACCCTCCGGGGATGGCGCAAGTGGAAGTAGCATGCTACGAAGAGTACTGCCCCTGGAGTATGGGTTGGTTCCCCAGGGAAAGCTCCAAATTGGAAATGGTCACTGATGACCACCAGCAAGCCCAGCCTTGATTCCGGCTAACTTTGCAGCCTTTGTTTGATGGATTTCAGTTGCAGGTTCAACATTTGCGCAAACATTTAATTACTGCATGCAGAAAATATTAATTCAGCCGAAATAGAAAGAGAACGTTGTAAGCTTTAAAAAGTCTAACCCTTTACAGATGGCATAGGAAGGCGCGGCCGGCCAAGAGACGGCGGCCGGTCCAGGTGCACGAGATTCATTGCCATGCACTGCTGGAGGGCATCTCAGCACTGCAACAGAAGGATCGCCAACCTTCTTCTGGTACACAAATATTACAATAGCACGCGGAACATCAGAAAGACTGAGAGCAGTAGTGTTCAATAACAACGGAGTTCAGTTAGTTCAGGTCATTGCTTGCTGGAATTTGCCAGATGGTTTCCATTCCAGGGAGATCACTTTGATCGAGCACTCCATTTCCCTGTCTCTCTCTCCCTCTCCCTTTCTCTCTCTCTCTCTCTCTCTCTTTCTCTCTCGCTCTCTCTCTCTCTCATACTGACACTATTCACTCCCCATCCCCCCTTCACTGTCAATGTTCGCGTGAATATGAGACATTCGACACGTGAACGAAACTGGAGCCAATTCAGGTGGTCAGAAGTCGCGATACTGGAAGGGATGGCACGAGGGAAATATACTGGAACATGGAGAGAGTGGGGGGAAGAGAACAGGGGAACAGTGAAAAGCAGATGGCTTCGCCCCGTGCAACGTGGGAGTGGATACGAAGGCAAGCAGAGGCTGTGGCGACTCCTCACACTCAAGGTGTCATCCACTCTCTCTTTCTCTCGCCCTCTTTCTCTCACTGGCCGGCACTCTTCAAGGAGAGAGTAGTATTGCAGTGCTGCCCACTTCTCCCCCTTATGGTTTCTCCACTATCGCTCTCTGTCTTTCTCACTCTTTTTCTTTCTCGCTCTTTGCCATACCCTACAACTCGTTGTCAAACAGCACGTTCTGGCGAAGAAGCCCGGTCAACGCGGTCTAGAACAGTGCCTCGCTAACAGGCAGCATAACCGTCTGCAGATGAAAGTGGAGAAGCAGAGAGGAAGAGGGGGTGACAAAGGCCACGGAATACGCCTGCTGAAGTTGCAGAGAGACAAAGTGAAAGAAGGAGAGGAGAGGAGAGAGAGAGAGAGAGAGAGAGAGAGGAGTGAGTGGGAGAGAGATTAGAGAAAGATCAGAAAAGAGGGAAAACATGACGAGGATCACCAGGATACAAAGAAGTTGTCCTATGACAGTCTTTCACTAACAATGAGCCCGTGCATATGAGTCCTGTCGTGCTCACATCAGGGAGAGGGCTGTTAGCAAGAAACACTACAGCAGGCAACATGCAGGACAGACGCGACCTCTCTCTGTCTCTGCACTTCCTCTTCTCTCCCTCTCTTATCTTCTTATCGTAAACTCTCTCGTTCTCACTCTGCCCCTCTCTCTCCCTCCTCTCTCTCTCTCTCTCTCTCTCTCTCTCTCTTCTCTCATACCCTCTCTTGTACCTTCTAGGCCGGCCTTTCATAAGCCGCAGAACTGCTAGGGCGCGTCCCTCTGATTCATATCGAGTGATAAGACACTTCCGACTTGGGCATATGACGAGAAAAGAAGCAGAATAGGAAGTTAGACACGAGAGAAGCGGAGAAGATGGAGAGATGATTTGTACCAAAGGAGATCTAATTAAGCAATGGCAACCGCCGAAAGAAAATAAATGTTGGCTCAAATTGACGCGCCTGGTAATTTGATGAAGCCGTTAATTATTTCGTGCTATTTTGAAAGCAGCAGAAATCCGCTACATGAAAATAGCATATGCTAACGAGAGTGCAAATGGCATATTTGTTTCGGTATTTGCTATTTTAAAAGATAATATAACGAATATATGTATGCATAGCATGACGAGATGTAGTTAAGTACCTGTGAAAATGATCATCACCAAAATCAAAATCAAAATCATGGTTTTTTAATGGTAGGATTTAAGAATGTGACCCAACAAGAAGGAAGAAAGCTTAGCACAACAAGTGACAACAGTGATAACAATAAAATGAATAAATGCATGAGTAAAGTATCGAGTGATAAATATGGATTCGCAGACAGCGCCTTTAAAATAGGCGAAACGAACACTTGCGCGTTGACAGAGAAGAGATACAGAGAGAGAGAGAGAGAGAGAGAGAGAGAGAGAGAGAGAATACGCAGTGGAGCTCTCAGATGGACTCCTCAATATCCATCCCTCATTCCTCCCGCATACAACCTCCTCCTTCTCTACTTCTTGCGCCAAAACATATACTCACGAGAGTCTGTCTATATCTTTTCTCTCGCGCCCTACTACCTCCTTTTCTCTCGCTTTCTTCCATATCCCCACGAGGTCAGGTCGCTTTCAGCACCATCGTGAGGCGCGGTCTGTTTCTCTCTCATGCGACCTCTCTCCCTCTCTCTCTCTCTCTATCTCTCCCTATCTCTCTATCTCTCTCGCACTCTATTTGTATGTTGTGTCCCAGCAGGCAACAAAGTTAAACAAAAAGCAAGACCACACAACTGAAGAGACCCTATAAGCTATGAGAGAGCGGACTCTACCTGGCAGAGGGCCAGCGGGTTTGTACGACTAGATCACGGAAATGAGAACGAGGGAGAGAGAGCCGAATAGATAATAGAGCAGTGATCTAGAGTTGTGCAGGGCAAACGAATGAGTATGAAGAGAGATTGGGAGGAAATAAATGTTGAGGACGAGAGTGAAGATGAGACAGGGAGACAGAGAAAGGGAGATAGAGAGAGAGAGATAGAGATAGAGAGAGATAGAGAGAGAGAGAGAAAGAATGGAGAGACCAAATGCACATGTAGACAAACTGTCGTCAGGTGAGAACAGCACTGAAGATGCCAACGGCTGGAGGGAGAATGAATAAGCGCAACACAAGCAAGTTGAAAAAGCGAGACAGAATGCTGGGTGGGATATGCAGACAGAGAGAGGGCGACAGAGAGGACGACAGAGAAAGAGAGAGAGAGAGAGAGAGAGAGAGAGAGAGGATGACAGCGAGGACGACAGAGATAGAGAGAGAGAGAAGAAGAAGAAAGCTTGAGCAAAGGAAATACGACATGCCAATCCGCGTGGGTCGAAGGAACACGCTGAGCTGGCACAATGAAAGGCTGACCGCGTGGGATTGACGAGAAAAGAAGAATACTTCCGGGATTCTTCTGGCGATCATTTCATTTAGCAGATCGACATTACAATTCTTAGAGAGATCTGCACCATTCAGATCATGCAAAGCAATTTGGTAATCTCATTCAGAGCCAGAGGCAGTCATCGCTTTTAGAGGAACCTAAAAAGGCGATCAATGATGAGGCCGGTGGTAAAATCACTGATAAAGAAGCATCAAGATAGAAGTGAGCGTCTCTCTTAGCCGAGAAGAAAACAGGCCAAGAGAGGAACTAAATGGACAGGCAAGGGCATACAACCATAAAGTAGCCAAGCAGCTGCAGAAGACAGACCAATACTGAGAGAAAGAGAGAAAGAGAGATAGAAAGACACAAGGAGAGAGAGAGAGACTGGGAGAGAGAGAGAGAGGATCCGGAAAGGAAAGGCGAGAGGGGGGAGGAGACTGTCCACTTGCGCAGCTACTTCACAGACACATGGTCGTGCGAGTGTCTCAGATGTGCTTCAGGATGAGCAGAGAGAAAGAGAGAGAGGGTTAGAAACACAGAAAAATGGTGAGAGAGGGGCGAGATAGGGAGAGAGGAACAGAAGTCACTTAGGGGTGAAAGCAGAAGTGAAGAGAAACAAGTTGTGCTAGTTTCTCGGGATGCCTCGGGCAGCCAAAACACTCGAGGCGTATTCCAGAGAAGAGAACGAGTGGGCGAATAAGAAAGGCAAAGAGGGTAAAAGGAATGAAATGGGAAAGATGACTGTTGAGTACATGTTTATATTCAAGAGAGGGAGATGCACCAGAGATAAAGCTGTTTATGAGTGGCGAAGGAGGATGGAAAGACGAGAAGAAGCAAAGAATCAGATAAGCGGAATGGCAACATCGAAGATCACGAATACTCTTCTTTCTGATTTTCGAAATTTTGTTCCAATTTTTTTTTGATAACGTATTTGCATGATTTGATTTACTTTAGAATCTACCGTACATATATCTAACCTTACAATCCGTTCAATTTAACAAAAGTGCAAGGACACGCGCGCGACCAAACCACAGAATTGCAAGGAACAAAAAAGAGTGAAAAATGATGTCGGCGGTCACGTCAAGAGACGCATGAGGCCACTCATTAGTCA
Organism: Allodiplogaster sudhausi; assembly: GCA_945643635.1. NCBI lineage: Eukaryota > Metazoa > Nematoda > Chromadorea > Rhabditida > Diplogasteridae > Allodiplogaster > Allodiplogaster sudhausi. The sequence continues at coordinate 4,218,722 of CALZFC010000015.1, forward strand.
AAACGGATCTACTCGATCCCCCTTTCTTATCTCACATCTCACCTCTTTACGAACGCGGAACCGCTGGGAGCGACTGAGGATGAAGGATCAGAGAGAGAGAGAGACAATGAGAAGAGAGAGAGAAAGAGAGAGTGCAGAGAGAGAGAAAGAGAGAGAGAGAGAGAGAAAGAGAAAGAGAGGGCAGCGATTGAGATGCATCGACAGAAAGAACAAATGAGCTCGTCAAGACCTCTTCATGAGTGCGACTGCAGAGTGGATCAGAGTAGAGTAAGATAGAAAGGACATAGAAGAAGAGCTAAAGCAAAAGAGAGAGCTAAAAAAAAAGATAATAGGAGGATTCATAAACTAGAGGGTTAGAATGAGACACGAGGCAGATTAACATACCATTAAAATAATAGGCAAAAAAGGAAACTAATTAAAAAGATCTGCAAAAATGTCAAAAGCCATTCAAAGGATGATAGGGACTATGAAAATGGAATAGTAATGTAAAAGCTTGACGTGATTAGGGATCTGCTAGAAGATGACAGAAGTGAAAATTGCAACAGCTATATGAGAAGACAACAAAGCTTATTTTCAGGAGCAGAAAAAGTGTCTGCAATGGAAAGAGTTGATTTGACAAGTTTGAGAGACAGGAAAGTGTGTTAGGAGGGAGTGACGAAGAGTGACAACAGGAGGAGAAGAGAGAACCAGCGAGAGAGACAGAGAAAGAGACAGAGAGAGAGAGAGACAGAGAGAGAGAGAGAGAGAGAGAGAGAGAGACAGACATCAAGTAATGAAGGAAGTCGGAATGGACTAAAGTAAGGATCGGCGAACATAGAAGGGGAAGGAATTCGACGAAAAAAGAGATGTCCACTCCAGAAGCCACTCGTACAAGTTCGCGAATCTGTCGCATCGAAAAGTGGAGCAGAGCAGCTGAGTGACGGATAAAGCAACAAGTGGCTGAATGGACGGCTCCTTTTATAGCTTCCCTTGATCCCCTCCTCTTCTCACTCACAACCCATGTGCTACCCACGACCCTCTCTCTCCCATGGCCAACTTCGCCAGATTCTTCACAACACTTTAGGCGCACATGAAATTCCAATCGCTATTTTCATCGGTAAACTTTTTTTGATTGGAAGGTTCTCACAGCTATCTTCTGACTCCTTGATATCTTCTGACTCCTTGTGCCTCGGGCGATTGTTCTATCTTCATCTTGCTTTCCCTTCTCTCTTCTCTTTCAATCCACCCCCCTTTTTCACCACCTCTTTCTCTCTCGCGTAATTTTCTCACGTTCATTCTCGCTATATATTTCTATTCCGATTCTTCAAACGGTTTCTACATGAAAGCGAGAGAGAGAGAGAGAAATAGATAAAGAGAGAAAAAGAGTGAGAAAGAGAGAGAAACAAAGAGAGATTGAGAGGAGTGAAAGTGAAGTTGCTCTTCACTGAAGACGGCTAATGATTGCAACTACAAAACAGAGAAAAACAGGCAGACAAAGATCTCACATCTGATTTAGAATGAAAGATGCGGAAAAGTGTCGATTGAAGTATATGTGAGATGAAAATGACAAGAATAGAGCTTCCCGAATGATGGAACCCCGCGAAGGAATGGCACAACTCGTTGATGGCCTCGATAATGGATGGCAGAGACGAAATTGGCACCCTCCACCAATCTCTGCCCCGGCACGACTGGTCAGCCAAGCAGTGAGTGAACTTGACAGCGGCCATGACAGGGCCACACGAATGCCATCATCGAGGAAGAGGGGAGGCATGGGAAGAGACGGATTACGGGGGCTGCGCAGACGGTGACACTTAGTCTCAGCAGGAGGAGTCCCTGCGGCCTTCTGCTAGGAGTTCCAAGCAGCGAGTAGCTGCTCATGCTTCTTCTCACCAGCTTTCTGCTCCTCTCTATGCCTCTCCTTCTCTCTCTCTCTGCAAAACTCTCCACTCCCTCAGGACAACTCGCGCGGAATGCGTGAGAAAGAGAGTGAGCCAGGCAGCCGCCGCTGGCCATTGCGGCCATCACGATGGAATCGTAAGGGATACCAGGCATTTGTCATGTGCGATACGGAAAGATCTCTTCCTTCTTCTCTTCCACTATGGAAATGCAGGGATTGGCATGGACCCGAGTTCGCCATGAAAGAGAGTGAAGAAGAGAGAGAGAGAGAGAGAGAGAGAGAGAGAGAGAGAGATTATAAGTGGATGAGAGATACACTTGGAAAGGAGCCTGGACGGTCTCGAGAGAACCAGAAGAGGAGATAAAGAGGCTCGAAATGAAGGAAGAGTGGAATATGCAGGGATATGCACATCATCCAGCGAATCATGAGTGAGTGGCTGGCTCACTGAGTGATGGCACACCAAGTTGTGCTGCTTTGCTAGCCAGCGGCTATTTCAGAGGAAGAGAGCAAGGGAGGTAGAGAAAGAGAGAGGAGAGAGAGGAGAGAGAGAGAGAGCAATAAAGATGCTTCTTAGGACTGCAGAGATGCGACTGGTCATCTCTCAGTCCTGGCCGGACTCTGCATAGCCGGACAATCCCCTCATCAGGGAGCCATATGTAATGTGTGAAGCCCTCTCGCATTCCTCGAGAGCACTCTGAGGGGAGAGTGATGGATTCAAAATACTCGCTCACGCTTATCCTCGCCTTCCTGGCCATGCTATTTCCTCAGAGAGAAGCCATGAAGAAATGCGTGCTCTGCTTAGGATCACACATCTTGAAGGTCGAGGGCACGAGAATGAAGCTGCTTACACGGAGGGAATGAACCATACATAAAAATGGTCTTGAAAAATAGGATGTATGAGAGTGTCAATCAACTGCGTGGATAAACGAAACCAAAAAAATTCAAAATGAATGTGAAAAAATGCGCATCGTTTTTAAACCAAACCTACTGCACTGAATGACAGGTGGGGAGGGGAACCAGACGGGGGAGTTTGATTAGAGCAAGGGGAGATAATAGAGTGTAGAAGACAGAGAGAAACAGAGAGAGAGAGAGAGAGAGAGAGAGACGGCCACCTCTGGCACGCGGAAAGCGGCCTTGAGCACGTTTGCAGGTAGGGCTAGGAGAGGCAAAGTAGGAGGATGACCGAGAGAATGGGATTCGGAATAGATAGGGAAGGGGCAGAGAGTCAGAGGGAGACGAGGGAGGGTGGAGGGATAATGGGAGAGAGGAGCGTGGATGAAAATTGTAGAGAAAGAAAGAAAAGAGAAATAAGGAGGGTCAGATATTTAGAGTCCGAGTGGTCAGAAGAGAGGGAAACGAGGCCGCGGCCATTGAAGAAGAGGAGCGAAGGAATCACGGGGAAGAAAGGACAACGAATGACAAGAATGGACTGAAGATGAATGAGTGACACTTGGCTTTCTTCTGCCAGGAAACAGGTACTCTCGACAGCTACTTCTTCATCTTCGCCAGTAACGAATTTGACAAATAGAAATAGTGCTCTTGTGTACTTCTTTTCAAAAAAAAATAAAAAAATCTGTTCCTTGTGTTTCGTGATGGAGATTTCAATTTTTTTATGCAAGACACTCGAGGAAAGACACCACTGTCTCGGCGTATCGCTAACCCGGAAGATTAAAGCTTTGCCGTACCGAATGCCAATCCAAGTTGCTCGGGTTATTCACATCACCGTGTCAGTGCTCCACTGCGCAGAAAGCTTCATAAACAGATCCAAAAAACAACTTTAATATAAAGAAGTGCTATTAAAATATCAGTAATGTTCAGATCGAGAAAATACCCGAAAATTAATACGCACCGTAAATTTAAGCTACTAATTGAAAGTAAAGTGATTGTAATTTTTTACAATTATACTCACGAGCACGGTTTGCAAACCAAAAATTCCGGTGTAAGGATGGTAGCCATTTTCGGGACTTCCTTTAAATTTTATTAGCATGATGAAGATAAATGTGACTATTATGTGTAATTGGATATAATTTTAGTCCCCCTAGATATATTTCTTAATGACAAGAGTCTTGCTACCTTTATCGTGCTTTTGAACGCTGACATTTTTCGTAAAATCCGGTGACTCTGTCAGCCAGCCCACCTGAAATCCGAGATCTGCTGCAATAGCCCCGGGGGGTTGAACCGAAATTGAGTGCGCTACATTCATATATGCCTCTGAAGAGGCTTTGTCGTCCATCTCGTTGAGAATGAGAGAGAGATAGAGAGAGAGAGAGAGAAAGAGAGAGAGAGTAAGAGAAAGGGAAAAAGGGACCAAGAAAAAAGTTAGAGAGCAGCAAGATTTAATTTGAAAAAGGCGCAGGGAACCAAGTGACCAAAGGAAAATAGAGAGTGTGACACAAGATGATGGAGAGAGAGAGAGGGGGAGAGAGAGAGAGGGGGAGAGAGAGAGGGGGAGAGAGAGAGGGGGAGAGAGAGAGAGGGGGAGAGAGAGAGGGGGAGAGAGAGAGAGAGAGAGTAAGAGAGTGGGAGTCGGAAAGCAGAATAGCGAGAGAAAGCTTCGCGGATTCCTCACGTCTCGTTGTCACTGCGCACTCCCAATCTTTTTAGCGCCGATTGGAGGATGAGAGAGCGATTCATCAAAATCTCTCTTGTTGTCAGAGGACGAAATCTTCGGAATCTCCTATTTGAAGCTGGTCAGCCCGACACTACTTGCTTGTAGCTCAATGAATGGTTTTCTACTTCCTCATTATTATGATCATCTTTATTCATGTTTTAATCTGAAAAATTATTATCACTCTTAGAAAGCATGCGTGAATTGAAACAAGACTGGAGTATTTCTCCTCTCGTTTGGACTCAAAAGCTACATATGTATGTAATGATAAAAAGAAGAGAGAGTACTTGTTAGAATAAGAAGATTAGAGAAGAGCTGAATAAAAGAAGCGGGAATACTCCGTAGGAAGGACAAGCATGGAATGATTGCGTTGCGAGGCAACTATTCTTATTAATCCTGTTTAGAAGCAAAGAAGCAACGAGTAACCATTAACACAATTTTTGCCTCTCAAATATTCGCCTACATGTTCTTAGAGATGAGAGGTCATTTCTCAATTTCAGTGGATAGGCATTTCTAAAGAGACACATGAATCCCATGACTAAAAGCAAAGCTTGATCTTGGGCAATAAGTACAAATCAATATCGATTAATGTTGAGCAAAATGTAACGATTACATACAAACAGGCGGATGTTCGCATCGAGGCTGCGTAATACTCTCTCTCTATGGATGGACTACGTTACGGTAGGCTACAGTTTCATTGACGGGGTGTTCGACGGTGTAGCGGATTGCGAGGTCCTTCTGCTGTCCTGGAGCAAGCACCACCGTCCACTCCAGGTTGTGGTCGCGGTTGAGACGAGCCGAGCCGTCCGCGCCCTTCTTCACTTCCGGAGACACCAGAGTCACCTAAGATGGATGAACTCGATGTCTCATTCTCCCCACTCTTCTATTGGTGGAAGAGTACCTTGATCTTATCGTCGACAGCCTTGGGAATCTGCTCCCGAACGGTGACTCGGACGGAGGTGGTGACCTTTGCATTTCGCAGTGAGACCGTCTGCTCGTAGGTCAACAGGGTGCTCTTCGAGACGAAGCCAACCTTCAATTCAAGTCTCCTTCTTTCAATCTCGCATTCACTCATTCAACTGTTCATTTCTTTCACTGCGTCAAACAGAAACATAATTGACTCGTTTAATAACTTCTAGAAATAGCTGTGCTGCTCACCTGGTCTTGCGCTCGTTGAGGTGTCTTGTACTCAACCTTGACAGAGGGATCTGGCCCGAGTGTGCACCGGAACTCTTCTCCCGGTGGGACCGAATGGATGTATGTCTGCAAGTATGCATAACTATTTTAGTTTCGCTCATCAAAGTAATGTTTAATATTTTTATCCTCTTCCACAAAACAATGAACTATGAGAACAAAATACCTTGGAGACAAATGAGCTGTTGAGATAGATGCTGGCATGAGCTGGGAGAAGAGGAAGCTGAGAAGTGTTTGTGACCATGGCGGAAAGGAAGGCCACTGCAGACTTCGATGGAACTGTTTCGTGGAAGAAGGCAGCGTCCAGCTGCACCTGCAATCAATCAAACCTAATAAGGATGAGAATAATACTGAATACGACTTTACATATCGATCTGGCCAAACATAAAGGATGGGAAAGGGCACATAGCGCGAATGAAAAGAGACCTGTGCCACGAGGACTTTGTGCTCAGTGCCGTTGCTTGGGACGGTGACGGGGCGGGCGATGGAAAAGGCGCATGCGCCAGAAATGTTCTCCAAGCTGCGTGCCTGAAAAGAATAGAGATCGGATTACAGAATTTTTTTTACAATATATTTTAACAAGAGAAAAAATTGATTAAAAAAAGAGTAGATGGAGAAAAGAAGAACCGGGGACGAGACGCTGTTCTCGTCGCTGGAGACTCCGGGAGCAGCAGCGGCAGGCTGCAGTTGCGAGAGTCGGTGCAGAGCTGCGGCGTCCGCCATGTCGGCGGCGTAGTCAAAGCTGCCGAATCCCATGTCTTCCTCGGACGCCGCGGACAGCTGCGTCCGCCGATTGCGGGCGGCGGCAGACGCGTGGCGGTGGCGCTGGCTGCAGGGGAAACTATCAATGCGCATATTGGAAACAACTTTGCAGAATGCCAACGAATATACATACATACATAGTAGGTAAATTTTTCGAAATAAAAGTAGAACATATTTCACACCTTTTAAAAATGAACAAAGAGATAGAATTTTGCATGTAAACAATAAATGAAAGAGGGAGGGAGGAGAGAAGTGAAGTAATAACCTCGGTCGATGCAGAGAAGCAGCGAGGGTGCCAAGTGGAGGGGCGCAGCCAGCCACGGAGGGAGTGGCGGTGGAGAGCACCATCTCCACGTCCTTCCACGAGTCCCCCGTGTTCTGCTCCACCATTCCGTAGTAACACAGCTTAATTCAAAACAAAATTTAGAATGTTCATTATAATTGTATAATGTATAAGGTTACCGTAATGGAGGAGGACTGCTCGGATTCGGCGGCGGTGGATGCGCGGATGTCGTACATCGGCTTCCAGCTCGCGCAGTAAACCTGCAAGTCTATTCTTCTACAGGAGTCAACCATATTTTTTATTAGATAACATGACATTATAAAAAAGGTAATTTAAATCTTAACATGGTTTGCTACCTGGTAAGTGACAAACAACTCGACGTCCTTCTCAGCATCCAGCTCAATGGTGATGCTGATGCTCCTAGATAAAAACATCGTGACGTCACTGAGCATTGTTGAATACAAATTGTAAATAGTACAAACTGTATATGATCTACCTCTTGACGGAGTCGTATTCGTATCCACACCTCAGCTGGCCAATCTGTCGTTCCAGAGATTCGATCCGCTCGCTTAGACTCTCTGCCTCCTGAGCACAGTCTCGGAGCTGAGCTTTGAGAGATGCAGCCGTTTCACCTGGAAATTAAACGGTGTTAAAAAGGCAATCATATTTAGATATAGAAAGAGGGCAACGGCCAGCTGTTGAACCTACCGTAGAAGTTGAGGAACTTGACAAGATTATTGAGTGCGTCATCACTCATGAGGAAGCCGGCCGCGGCGGCGGGAGAGGGCGTGGACGCCGCGTCTTCCGCTGGAGCGGCTAGAGACGCGCGGCGAGCGGAAGTGCCAAGCGGCGCGGCGGAGCCACTCGGAGGGGACATCGTCGCAGGACCAGCTGCGATCTACAGCAATAGCACATTCTTATTATGCATCCCGTTTATCTCTCTTTCTTTCTTTCGCACTCCTTCTCTCCTCGTTCTTCTCTCTGACCTGAGCCGCCACTCCATCGAGTACATGTATTCTCTTTCGTAGTGATGCCATGTTATCGTCCAGTTCAGTGCGTCTTCTCTCGAGTGCATTCTGCTCTGTTTCTAGGGCACGAACCTGAATTTAATAAAATTGCTATAAGAAATTTTCAGATATATGGCATATCTACGTACATATCTGCACGTGTATCTTTATATTTCCCGCTTGCTATATTGTGTGTTCTGAGTCTGGCTCCAGTCTGTCCATTTGCATGCAATCAGTGGTCGGCGGAGTTCAGCAACATCATCCAATTGGTATTAAGTGATAGCCAAAGATGAGAAAGAAGGGGAAATGAAGAGAAGCAAGAAGGGAAGAATGAGTATGCCAGCTCTCTGCCTGCGTGGCAGACCAATTTCGATGACAAGGTCTGCCTCTGCATAATATGTTGGCTGCTTCCTCGTTATCTCTGTTTTGGGAAGGGGGGCCATTTTGCTCGCTCTTTCCTGCTTCAAAGGGACTTAGACTCTCCGCTTTAAGGCCGGGTAATTTGTTGAAGAGAACGCAGCGGTGGTTGTTTTCTCCAAAAAGGCACGCCGCTCACTCTCACACACGCACTGAGGTGTTGGCCATCCTGATAAGAAGAGCGCGTTGAAATGGGCGGAGTCTCTTCTATGACACGCCATCCGATCATGGCTTTTGACCATTCGGAACTGCGTTGAAATGGATGGCTCTCGCACGTGGAAGCATCAGTCGCAGGCAAAACACTCACACACAATGGGAGCTGTCTTCATGACTTGGCAGTAGTTAGTATTCACCAGTATGTGATCAATCTTACCTTTTAGGCTGACAGCTGAGTCAACTCTTCTCTTTCTTCAAGTATTTCACTCTACCTTCCAGTGCCCGTGCATGAAGCACGACTGATAACTGTTTCATGGAAAAACGTGGCATAGATCACTTTTTAGCTGACTTGAGTGCAAAGAAGCAGAAGACTGAGTGAATGGAGGGGAAGGGCAGCAAAGAATAAATGAATTAAGGCAATTGTTCTAAGATTAAAGGAATAAAAAAGAAAACACAGACAAACCTTGTCAGTCTCTGTGACAGCGTCGAGTGGTGTCTCCAGATACTGCACCTCCTGGATGAGCACTCCATCTCCGTCCACTCGCACCGACTGTCTCTCGATCACATTCGACACGTTCTGAAAGTAACTACAATGTCAGACTTAAGACAATTATTCCTTCTAAAAAAAGTTTTCCTGGCCAATTTGCCCCTTCCTCGTTTCTTTCCTTCCCTCGCCAACTCTTTCTCTCTCTCTCTCGCTCACTCTTCATCATTTTCTCTATATTATTCTCATGTGTCCACTGTACGCCTGCCGCCATCTGTTGTCTATTATTTACGACCGTTTTTTGCTGAGCTCAGCAGGGAGACAAATAGGATGCCTGGTGCTCCTGGCAGGATATTTTGTCGTTTAAGCAGTTCAGCGCATTAGTAATGGGCTAACAAGGTCAACGATAGGAAGGTCCAAGCGATACAGCAAAAAATGCAAGCTTTAGTTTCTTTCAGTTCCACCACCGAGAGAACCGGAGAGAATTAGAGACATGAAAGGAGACAATGTCCAGAAGCAAGAGCGCTGATAACAGTGATGGGTCATGGCAAGAAATGTTCTTTCGTGGAAATCATTTCAAAATGCAAGAATGGGAACACATGCCTAATCGCTGTGATTTTTACGGCTACACCCGATAGAAAAATCAGAACTTGCATGGGAGGATTGATTATATGTATGTACATATGTAAGTACATCTGAAGACACATTTGTGATGCTCAGAATATTTGCAAATACAAAGACATGTTTTTGTTACTAATTATTGTCTTGTATTTGTTCAAGTTGATTTCTCTTTATATTCCCATTCTGCCAACCTGAATGACGATTTCATTCGTTCCCTTTGGCAGATGGGCTTGCACAGCCCGCTTCACCTGAACTGATAGGACAGGGTTACGGTAGGGAAGCTGTATAACAAGTTACTAAGTTGAGGACCTCGACCTACTCGCTGTTGGACAATATTGTTGTCAGTAAGTTGTTGTTTGATGTCTTTTAAAAGAATGAAAAGCTAGCTGAAAAGTGGGATTGCTGACCTCTGCGCGATCAACGAAGACAACGACGGATTTGGTGGGTAGATCAGAGGCATCGACGATGTGAGAGTGGCCGGAGCAGCAACTCTGCACTTCTCCCGGCGACAGACTCGACCTGTCCTCGACGCCCCCTTCCGCCATGCACTTGCCGGCCACGCCAGAGCCATCGGCATTCAGAGTCGTCAGAGTGCCGACACTTGACGCGACAGCTGAAGGACCCATCTGCATCCGGAGAGAGGCCACCCAGAGAGAGGGGCTGGTGGGCAACTAAAGAGAGAGAGAGAGAAGATATAATATCTAAAACGAATATGGATTCCGCGGTGAGCGTATCAAGCAAGAAACACTGTCGATCAGTTCATTGAGAATGAACGATTGGAATAACTGTCAATGATGAAGATCTTCACTGCAAAAGAACACGGAAATATCTACCGTACTACTTTGTTATCGCAATTTTGTAATCAGCGCTCACCCCGGGGAGGCGACTAGTTGCGGGCTTCCTGTGTCTCTTTTATAGGCACCCTGGTAGTATCCCTCTCTTTCTCTTGCTGTTTTCTCTCTCGTTGAAATGCACTTGTCAGAACGTTCTTTCATGCAGCCCACAAACACTCTTCGACTTTCGTCGTCTTGCCGAACACTTTTCCAAGCTACAGCTGGTTAAGAGGCCAGAGGGGAAGATATGAAGATGCCTCTGCCAGCCTGTCAACCAGCATCAGATCTTTTTCATTATGGCCACTCTCATTCTCCCACTCCGCCTTCTCCCTCCCACTTCCTCCCTCTCCTTCATCTTCACTTTTTTTGCACTTCCATAAAAGCACAACTTGCCGCTACATTCATACGGGCATATGTACATACCAGTATTGATAACACAAAAGAATAATTGACGCAGTTACAGTATTCATTTTCCACACAACAGCAAGGAAGCCCTGGGCTAGATCAGAATTTCATTATTGCTGGTCATACGATGAAATTTATCACGGATCGAACTGTGTAAGGTGTTGATGATGGATCGTCATAAATTAATCAATCATCTCGAGTCTATTAATGTAAGTCAAAATCATATCAACTAATACAAAAGTAAACATTAAAAAGGAAGCGATGTCGACCGGATTTAAAAATAGGATAGAGAAATAAAAAAATATGTGTATTGTGAGCATCTTGCTCAACTACAGAAAAAATTGAAGTCCAAAGAACATGAGGAATTGACCAGCCACACACTGAATGGAAACAGATGCAAACATCACATTGTTTGTGCAAGTCAGCCGAGTGAATGGGAAAGTAAACGTCAACATCTTTGCAGGACGGCTCGGTTAGTTCTCGTTTCTCCAAGGTCGTCCTGGAGAGTCAGGTTTGAGAGAGAAAGAGAGAGAGAGAGTAAGAGAGAGTGAGTGAGAGAGAGAGGAATCGACGTGAAGAGAAGAATGAAGGGGCGAAAGAAATATATTATAAGAGAGCTATTCTTGACTAAAGAGACAAAAAAGAACGAAGTCCGGACCGCAATTGGGTTATCAGAAAGGAAAAAGAGAAAGAGGGAAAAAAGAGATAAAGAGAGAGAGAGAACGAAAGAGAGATAGATCGAGAGAGAGAGAGAGAGAGAGAGAGAGAGAGAGAGAGATATGAGAAGCGGCTCCTAGTGATGGACACACCAACGGCCACTCCAAGGTGTCATGTCAAATGTTACTGCTTTTTCATAGTTTTATCAGCCTCACTATTAATTTCCCGATCTTTCTCATTTCTTGTTCTCGTTTCTATTTTACTGGACCAAAAGAAAGCAAATGAGTACTCTCGCTATGTCTTCTAGCACTTGCAACACTTTGATTTCATCCGGAAGAAGGAATAACGCGTCATAGACTGGAAATGATTAGAGAGAAAAAATAGAAAGATCAGGTAGAGAGATTGAGATAGAGATTAAAAGAGAAAGAGACAGAGTTGTGAGTAAGAGAAAGGAAGAAAGGAAGAAGAAGTGTTGAGATGTTGTATGCCAGCTGTCGTTACAACTGGTAATCAGCCAATCAACAAACAGATCGCATTCTGCTGGCATTCCAGAATAGCCTCGCCAGACAACAGGGCGAGGAGGAAGAACAGTCAAAGAAGGACAAGGAGTGTGAGAGAAAGAGGGATTAGGAAGAAGACTGCTGAGTGAGCAAAGAGTGGCAGAGGGAGTATGGCCAGGCACCATTCAGAGAAAGCTTATCAGAGGAGAGCGATTCGAGGAGACTCTTCTGGAAATGAAGTGACCACGCTTGCCGCCATGGTGTGATAATGGAGGAGAGAGAGGGAGAGGGGAAGAGAGAAAGGAAGAAAGAAGGGAAGAGGGAGAGAAAGAAAGAATAAAAGAGATAAAGAGAGAGAGGAAAAAGAGAGAAAGAGATGAGAAAGATAGTTGCTAATGAGCGCAAACATCTAAGATTAAGCTTGTGAGCTAGAGAAGACATAGGAGATAGTGGAGAGCGAGTGGCAAGCAATGCAGGGGAGTGGGAAATGCTGGATGGCAAAGATCGCGGCATGTTTACTGAGACAGCGACCTTGGCAGACATCTGCGACTCACTCTTCTCTTCCTAACAACAACCGAAACAAATCGGGGTCGGAGAATGGTCTGTCGTGGGTACTTATTCGCCTTCCTCTTCCTCTTTCTCTTCCTTTTTCTATCTCTTTCTGTATCTTTATCTATGTCTTTATTTCTCTCTCCCTCTCTCTCTCTCTTTCTCTCCATCTCTTCATCATTCTTTGGAATAGCAAACGTAAATACATATGCATGAACATACGCATAATTGATTGTATTCAGAAGCAATTAGCATGGATAAATTTTTTCATTAGACCGCCAAAGAAGCGACTATTTTCTCTGATCAAGAAAGAATTCAACGGTTCAAGCGTCAAATATTAAGGAAATTATGGACTTAACAATTTCTAGTAGGCTCGTCTGGACCATCTTTGACAGGAAAGTGTCGTCCCGAGAGACAACGAAAGAGCAGTGTCACCATTACTGATCGGACGAAAACTAAGGAGTCATCATGGGAAAGGAAGAAAGGGACAGAGGCAGGAGAGGGAAGAGAGGAAGAGAGAGAGAGAGAGAGAGAGAGAGAAGAGAGAGAGGAGAGCGTGGGAAGATGGTGAGATTGCAGCGAAGGTATCGGATGGACGGCGGCGCCCTCTCACAATGAGAGTTAGCATCGAAAGGAGAATAATAATGATGCCAAGAGGGGCAGGAGGAGTACGGTAAGACGCCAAGGAGGGAAAGGTGTATGGAAAGCCACTGGAAGAAGAGAACGATAATGATACTGATGTTTACACTGAGAGGCAGACACGTGGAGGGATTCTTTCTCCGTATTGGGTGGTCCTCGAATATCATCACGAATAAAGTGAGATTTGTGTTAACGCCGATTTCAGAAAGCATTTCAGAAGAAGAGAAAGAAAGATTTCAAAAAACTAATGACTAGGATAATTTCGACGGGATTCCTCCAGGCAAATCGCCCTCTGGCGGTTCTTGATCGTAACATCGATAGGTAGAAAGGCATTCAGTATCGGACATCTCAGTAACCATAATTATATATATATATATATATATAATAAAAACAATAATAATAATATTCATAATAATAATATTAATCATAATAATAATAATAGTAAAGAAATTTATTCTCCTCGGCTACTCTACATCTCCGTAAGAGAGATGTGGGAATGACTGTGACCTGGCATGAACTTGTTGCACACCAACGGCAGCAGAAGTAGGCAGGAGGTATCAACAATAAATGAGCTTGTGAGCACTTTCAAGGAAATGAAGAGGAGAGAGCAGAGGGAGCATGCTTCTTGCTAATGATAGAAACGTCAGTGCTGGCCAGTGCTGGGTGGCAAGAGGACTGTCCAGTAGGAGAGTTATCAATGAAGAGAGAGAACATCTGAGAAAAGGGAAGTGAGAGATGGAGATATAGAAGCAGAGAGAGAAAGACAGAGAGATGGAAAGCGAGAGCAGAGAGAGAAAGAGAGAGAGATGGAAAGCGAGAGCAGAGAGAGAAAGTGAGAGAGATGGAAAGCGAGAGCAGAGTGAGAAAGAGAGAGAGATGGAAAGCGAGAGCAGAGAGAGAAAGAGAGAGAGATGGAAAGCGAGAGCAGAGAGAGAAAGACAGAGAGATGGAAAGCGAGAGCATGGTTGAAAGGCGCTGGAAACAAGCCTGATTCGGCACTTTTCTATCAGTTTCATAGTCCGTCCTTCGTTCAACTTCCCTGCGTCTCCTCCTCTTCAGTACAATTTTACTCTTTTTTTCTCCCCTGCGGAAGTTTCTTCCTGATAATAACTGACCGAGTCCAAACGAAGAGCGGACGGGAGTAGGCTTCTCTGATAGGCAGATTAGGTGGGACTGATTTCACTGCTTGCGGGCACTGGGTGAGCAAAGGAGAGAAAGAGAGAGAGAGAGTGAGAAAGAGAGAGACAGAGACAGAGAGAGTAAGAGAGAGAAAAAGAGAGAGGGAGAAAGAGATAGTAAAAGAGATAGAGATAGTAAGAAAGAAAGAGAGAGAGAGAAAGGGAGTGAGAGACAGAGGGAAAGAGAGGGAGGAGAAGAGTGAAAGAGAGTGTAGGTTAGAAAGAAGTTATGAGAGAAAAAGAGAGGGGGATCAAGAAGGACAGGGGAGAGGGGAGGATAGGAGTGAAAGAGCGTGAAAGTAGTAAGAAGCAGAAAAACTGAAAGGGAGAAAGAAATAGAAGGAAGAAGGAATTGGGAGGCCTTAGGAGAAGAACATCGAAGAAAGAAAGAGAAAAAGAGATAGGAAATCTCGCATTTGCATAAGGGAAATAAATGTGGGGAATTATGAAGAAATAAGAATATTGATCAGTGACATATTTCACTTTGCTATAATTTTAAACCAGTTATTCTACTTTTTACAAGGACATGTAAGACTTACATTACAATACATATTGGTGGTAGAAAGTGAGACATAAATATACATATTTCTTCCAGTGATTTATGCATAAAATTCAACGAGAAAGAGCGATAATAAATTCCAGCCAAGTCGAGCAGAGCGGAGATTTGATTGTAGCACACGATAATTCACGCGAAGCCGAACGGCGTAGTGGCCTCGGCACCCTCATAATCCACTGAGTCAATGTCATGATAGGAGAACTCCGTCGTTGAATTCTCGGATCTTCCATCCTCGCCATTCTCTCCATAGTCGCTATTTCCGTCATCCACTATTGGCCAAGGCTCCTAAATTGGGGCAACAAAAATGATTACAGATAATATTTGCATTAATTGAATAGTGCAAGCAAACCTGTGGGGAGCTGCCACCTTGAAACATGGTCATGAAACAGTCGCGTGCTTCAACAAAAATTGAAGTCTAAAGGAACCGGAATTTACTATTCAATTTCTGTCTGTTATCTACAGGCACACAGTGCTTACAACAAATCAGAAGAATATCTATGAAGGACGCTAACCAACGCTCGCTCAACCCCGCTCCAGTTAATGGTTTTGCCGGGAGAAGTCGTGTTTGAATGAGCCGAATTATTTGACAGTCCACGTATCTGTGTGAAATGGCTTGCAATTATTTCTAATTATCCGGGAAAACATAGCGAATAAATGTCATTCTGTTATTGTACCTTTCCGATTGAGCCATCCATCCAACGACCCTGCCAGATGTACTTTCCCTGCAAACAAAGAGTCAAAACCAATTTCACCTACATACATACAATTAAAGCATTTTAACCAACATTTTTTTAAGACTTTCAATGTATTTATGTATATGTATATGCAAGCAAATATGTTAAATCTCTAGGGATTT
The DNA here is from genome assembly GCA_945643635.1 of Allodiplogaster sudhausi. Lineage (NCBI taxonomy): Eukaryota > Metazoa > Nematoda > Chromadorea > Rhabditida > Diplogasteridae > Allodiplogaster > Allodiplogaster sudhausi. Next base: position 4,234,303 of record CALZFC010000015.1, read on the forward strand.
GGCCAACGGTTCTTTGTTATGAATGAATGGATTAGTTGACATCGTTCTTGTCGGTCTTGTTTTTATCGCCTTTCGACTCGTCAGCTTCGTTAATTCTGGCGAGTGCGCGGTCGAGCAGCTGCCCCGTCATGGAGTTCCCGCGGAACAGCTCATTCATCGCCTCAACGCAAGACATCTCTTATCATTCACTCTCTCTCCTTGTCCTGCCCTCTATTAAACGACGTTCAATATTTCAATTCAATCAAAGAGGAAGAAGATCTCGCTTACATTCATGAGTTTCTGGTTGAGTGACTGTGCAATTGTGTTGAGAACGTAGTTCGCTTCGGAGATGCTCAACTGGTCAGCCGAGGCCACAACGTAATATGCTTCGAACGCCTTTAGCATAGCGTTGGCATCTTAAGCACTTTCAAGGCACAAAGACCTCTGAAATAGTCGCCATTGCTGTCATGAATTCGGTGGGCAGCAATTCGAAGCGGCGCTCTGAGTCTTTGCAGCGGCGGGTTATCATATTCTGAATGGAAATGGATGAAGCAAATGAACAGAATTCCGCGCTGCCAACCGCGCAAGGATGGTCTCCGTGCTTCTCGATCCAATCCTTCAGACGACGTTTAACTTCTGCCTGATTTGAATATTTATTTACAAATAAGACAATGAACTAAGTATTTACTTTGGCGATTTTAACATTGAAGACGGATGAAAAGGAAGCTCGCGAATCGGAATCTCCGTTCTTCCAACACGGCCACTGAAAAGATTGGTGGGAGTGAAAGGAGATGAAATGAGAAGTGATACAGAGAGGACGACGGAGGGCGGCGGGAGTCCCGCGTGTTGCATGTCCACGAAGAGCTGCGGGAAGAGTCGCATGGTTGCATGTGTCACGGACTCATTCAACGACGAGTTCCCTGAGGCTCATCTTTACATCTCAGAACTCTCCGGTTAATTAACATAACGTGCCAATCGAGTATTTCGAAACATATCTTACCCTGGTTTGTGTGGTTCTGCGGATTGAACCAGAGAAGCGTTGCGTTGGAATGAACATTCGTGCCCTCAATTTCAGCCCTTCATTCAAAATGCAGAAATTGCTATTAGTATGTAAATTTTTTTTGACTTTGTCATTTCGAAGTCAAGGTAAATAATTCTAATATTACAATGCAGAAATTGTAAATAACCCGGTTGACTTTTAAGTTATAGATTATAATAAATTCAAAAAATTACAAGTTGCTTGCTTCGCATGGCGATCATCTCCTTCATTGCGCCAAGTAACTCTGCAGAAAAAGGAATTATAAAATATATGCCAAGTGCCTGTAGATACTATTTTTTTTCCTTTTATCAATTGACTGAAAAGAGTCTTGCCTTCCGTTGTTTGCTTCGTGTCTCCATCGAATGAAGTGATGACTTTGCTGGTAGCTAAACTAGCCAGGGCTATTTCAAGCAGAATTATAGTCAGCAGACGCCGCATTTTCTAAATACATGTTATACAAAAGTTTAAAAAATATATTTGAGATAACATTTTTAAACCAAAAAAATAATCTGATCGAAGAGAAAACCATTAAATGGCGGAAGTTCTCTTGTCATTTCATTGTTCGATAAATTCTACCTACACGTGGATATCTTTTTGGCTTAAGCGGGCGCGTAATCCCTTTAAATTGAGCTGGCACCTGGAACGGTGTGGATTAACAGGCATCTTTTGTATTTCTGCCTCTCCACAGTTATCTCACACTTCATCTCACAGCATAGTTCACGCTCTTGGGGAACATCATTCCCTTGGTACACTGATCTATCATTTGTGGGGGGTTTACTCATATCTACTTCCAATCATCACCGATTGTAAGCGATGATATGTATGTACATGAATCAGAGGCCAATCTAAATCTGATCTGCATCCAAGCAGAGGCTGCAACCGATGGCAAGGCATCATTCTGTCTGTATGAAAATTTCGACGAAACAAGTATACTTCTTCCATCCAGAACATCTTAACCAAGATGCAAATGCGAAACGTCTGATCTTCATTCTTTCGCATGTGAATCGATATTCGCCACGCCAATCCTCCAAAGTATCCTTCTAAACACGACAGTTATCGGAAGTGTGATCTCCTTCTCATGACTTCGCCTTTTCCCAGCTGCGCGCTGTCAGTGAATGTGTCCTCGGAGATGGCCCTCTCATCTACCTTTGTTCTCCCTTCCCTCTCTCTCTCTCTCTCTCTCTCTCTCTCTCTCTCTTTCTCCCTCTCTTTCTTTCTCTCTCTCCCTCTCTCTCTTTCTCTCTCCTTCCTGCTCTTGATCTCCCCTTCACATCTCTGCCCGGCCAAGGTCGTCCGCTATCGATGCTGGCGGTGGTTACTCTTGCATGGCTGAGACCACTTCCACTCCTCTCTCTCTCCTCCTCTTCTGCATATCATTCATCCTTTTGGAACATCATAGCTCATTGCCAGCGTATTAGATGCATGTACATACAAACAGTTCGGTTGTTTGTTCTTTGATTTTGTTAAAGTTTTAAATAAAAATTTACATTTTGCAATATTGGACAAAAAAAGAACAGTCGGAAGCACCCTAATGTTTTTCTTACAAGTGCATTTCTTTACGGTCCATTTACAAGCGATGATTTGTAGAGATGATGTATCCATTTCTGAATCGAGCGAATTTTCCTTCTTCTCCGTGTGATTATCTCGTTGCTCTTCTTTCTCGGCCGCTCTCATGCCCATTCTGCCATAAAAAGGCTCGCACCTTTTGTCGACCGCTCCCACATCAACTTTCTCCTTCTTCTCTTTTTCCGAAATCACATTACTATTGTGTATTGATACTTGCCGAAAACCTCATCTTTTCTAACCTTCATTTCCGATTTTTTGCAAATCTAATTTCAATTTCTTAGCACTTCTTTAATTTTTCCCTGTTAGACTTATCTCTAGTTTTCCAGTGACAGTGAAGAGCAATTTTTTTATCATTCTTACACATTGTTCGTATGTATGTATTGACGTATATCACAAATATGTCGGCCTCAGAAAAGTCGCGTGCCCTTTGTTGGAGAAGAGAACGTCCCTCAGCTGGGAATGGAGTGCACTTGTGGGAAGGCCATGCTGGGCACTATTGTCTAGGGTTTGAAAGGAGACAACCGAGGTAGGGGAGGGCATCCGGGAGAATGAGAGAGAGAAAAGAAGGAGAGATGACAGGTTGAGAGAGTACTGTGAAGAGAGAGAGAGAGAGAGAGAGAGAGATAGATGAAGGGATAGAGAGGAAGCAAATGAGGGCACCTCACAACTGAATCTCTGCATGAGTCAGCAGAAAGCAGGGCGCGTTTCGCATAAAAGGAAAGAATGGAGTGTTATGAGGAGGAGGGAGATCGGGGGTTAGAGAGGTAGAGGCAACGGGAGAGTGAAAGAATAAAGCATTATATAGAAAAAAGAGAAAGACAGATGGAGAAAGAGAGAGAGAGAGTATGCTTGAAGACCCATAAACGGAATATCTTAGTCGTGAAGTGTCTAGGCAAGATCATGATGAAAGCAAATCCGTTTAAGAGCTAAGCAAGAGCTAGGCGCGGACCACCGGGGGCTTGCGCAGGAAACCACCGAGAGTGTCTCAAAAAGTGAAAAAAACGTGTCTTCTGAACATTCTTTCCAAAAACGGACCTATCCACTGTTCAATTTGTACTAAATGGAATGAGCTTACTTTAACAAACATGTCTAATTTATACATAGACCCCAGGCCGGAACAGCAGCCTCCGTCTCTAATTCATTCAGAAACCTCGTGTCGCCTTCATACTCCTCTTACTTTCTCTTTCTCTTGTCGTCTCTGTTTATTTCTCTTCTCTCACTCCCTCTGTCATGGTAAATGAGGCGTGTCCATTCTAGCATCGCCTCAGGAGCAGTGACATGCAATATCCAGAAAGATGGCCTCTCCCAACCCCTCTAGACAGTGCCACAGTATGCAGAAAGGGGATGAGTCAGAAGAGGGGAGAAGACCTCAGCCAGGCCCTCCGAGTGTCAACACTCGCGACATGCCATTAGCACGCAGTATCAATGCAAGACTGACTCATTCTACCAATTGTCAGTCCAAGTAATCGGGACGTGGCATACTGTAGCCACCAAGGAAAGCTCAATGGTCAAGGGAAAACTGGAATGCCCCGCGGCCAGACTACTCTACTGTTAAATATTACTATTACTCATATTACGTAAGCACAAGTCTGATTTGACCCTATGAAAAGCCCAGATTAAGCGCGAAACATGTGCATATACATATGTATGTCTGTACATATACATATGTAACAGATGCGTGTGCCTGCACCTTTGAAAAGCCACCGAGATGGCGAGTGTTCCGCAGTTGGCATCCGGCCGGTGGACCGGTTCGTCCTTCCCTCCTTCGCCCATTCCACCGTTCTTTTTTCATTCTCAGCCTCTTGCACTTTGGTTAGGTCCTTCTTTCTCTCGTTCTCTGTCTCCTTCCAATTCATTCTCTTTCTCTCTCCCTGCCTCTCTCTCTCTCTCTTCCTCTCTCTCTTTCAACGGCCCCTCCTCCCCTCAATCATGCGTGCCAATCAATGTAGCCGCCAGAACTTCTTCCCAACCCCAATTCGGACCCCCTCAAGGGTTCCCTCCTCACTCATTTATTTCAATCTCTCTTATTCTCCCTCTCACTCACTCTCTCAACGTGACGAGGTCGCTACTGTCACCACTGAACCACTACTCTGATTCTCCTCTGTCTAACATCCACATATCTCTTTCCGCGACATCTATTACTGTCTCTTTCTCACACAATTCTTTCACTCACCTGCAGTCCGTCCATTTCCTTTCGATGATTCTCTCTCTTTTTCTCCCTCTCTCTCCCCTCTCTATCTCTCCGTTCCTTTCAAGCTCCTCTGTGCTCTTCGCAATGCCGCCTGCAACCAACTTCGAGGCTCGGAAGGCTAACTTACTGCCACTTTCAATATCTCCTGAATATCTACCGAGATATCCATGGAAAGTCATCCTTGCTTAGCTACTGCTTATAATTTCTTATTCCCTTTAAGCACGGCATCAATCATGTTCAATTATGTAGTTCACTGGAGTGTACTATTGAAACATTCAAGTTTCCTGAAGTGAATTTGCATGCATAGTATATGAATGTGCGCAACGATCTATTTTCCCAAGTATTCCTTTGGTCTACGATTTGGGTGTCTGCGCTCAGGGTGAACGTCTCGCCTGTTTCTCTTCAGCAATGCACTGACCCGTTAATGCATTCTTTCTACACTTCTACTATTCTTGAATTCTACATTAGCGGTAGCGTATCGATTCTCTGTTCTTCTAGTCACTCTCTCTCCTCCACACTCTTTCCTTTCTCTCTCACCTTCTCTCTCTCTCTCTCTCACTCACTTTTGACAGCCTTTTTAACTTTACTATTTTGACTCACGCAAATCATGAAGTTGTCTACGCCATTCGATCTCTCTCCGTTCTCCCGATCTCTCCTTTCTTGTTGTTTTCTATGCCATGACACTTGATCGATCTCCATCACTTCACTGATCACTAACTTCCTGTCGTAGTCTGTGTCTCTCATAAGAACCGACTGCATCGGCAACAATTACTGGGAACTCTGCGGCCTTAACGTACACCTTCTCTCTCTTTCTCTCTCCTTCTCTCTCTTTCTCTCTTTACTCTCCAACTCTCTCTTGACCACGTGCATCACCCCCAAGAGCGTGTCTCTCTCGTGTAGCTCTCACACTGGCCTAGCATGCAACAACTCAACCCGTAGCAGCGAGCCTCACTTGCTTGTCCCTCTTCTTCTTCTTCCTACCAGCCGAGCCCCTTCTTCCTTTCCTCACCTCAACTCGTCCTCTCGGCGGGAAGTCCTCTCCTGCACCCCCGGGGGTCCACTCCGTCATGTACAACGTACGTTGCGCCAGGATGTAATGGGATGTTCGACCCGTTTGACAGCTTAGACCTGACTTCTTCTGGCTTCTCCTGCCTCTGACTCATTGCGCATTCTTGCTCCTCTCTTCTTTCACTGTTTGGCTCTCTCTCATTGTGCTCCCTCTCGGCATTCAAAATGGCTGCAGAAGTCATGGACCGGTTTCCTTGTCGGCAACAACCTGAAATCTCAAGCTTCCCAAAGAATAGCGCCTACTAGGTCAAGACTTCTGAAAAGTGGACTATGGCGATAATTCAAGAGAGATTAGAGCCAGAAAACACCTCGATCTCTGACGCTTGACTTCCTTTAAAATGCGGTGTTCTGCTGCCATGGGCAACGAAAAGGCTAGATTTGGGGCCTTGCGAATACTACAATGAACGACGTCCTTTATTGCCCCGTCAATTGTGTCCTCGTCTCTTGACCCTTCCGGAGTTCATTCATTGTGACAGCGTCGGATGTCGAGGGCGAATGAGTTCGCGCGTCGCGCGACTCTCACGGCGGCGATCATCTTCTCGCTCATTGGTGTCGCCCTCTCCATCGCTGCCATCCTCACTCCCAGTTGGCAGGTTCAGCCACTCCTTCTATTCACTCGTTTTTACTTATTACAATTTTACACCGTTCTAATAATGACAACACTGACAATCAAAAATCTTTGAAAAGAAAATTTTGATGGACTTTGTTTGTAAATAATAAGTTTTGAGGTGGTGAATCTACGAGAGTACAACTCGATCCACGAACACGGTCTCTGGCTCGATTGTACTCGTCACAGTCGAGATGGAGGCAGCGTCCTCATGCAGAGGTCTGTCTACTACTTTACTTCTAAGAACTCTTTTACACAGTTTTCCATAGCTCTTTTCAAGTTATATTCTGCAACAGCAAATTACATGCAAAAATAACAAATAATATTTGATATTCAGATACGCGACAATCTCCGAGCCACTCCACTGCGTCTACAAATTCGACTACGATAAGTACTCTGGGACATTCGATCTTGAAGATGACAACTCGCCTGTCGGAGAGGTCAATCGACACAAGTTTTATGGTATGTTTTGGCACTCTTGCACCGAGCAGTGATCTACATATGTGAAAGTATTGACTGTCCTGCCCTATCCACCATCATTTTCTGACCGCTTTGATGATCGATCTGTAATATTCCTACGCTAATGCACACATTTTCACATCGATCACAATTGTCCGTAGATATACATATTTGTTGATTAGCAAGGCTTTTTAAATATCGGTCTTGCAAAGTGCAGTGCAATACCGTAATAGATTTCCGGCTCTCCATGACTCACAGCCAGAAAGAAGTCTATTACTCACATGCCAGAATAAGGTCGTGAGGATGCGTAATCCGTGAGTGGAGTCTGAATAGTGCAGAATAGTCTGTCCACTCATCGACCTTGAATACTGCTGGCTTGCCCCTTCTAATTGCTGGCCCCTCAGCCTAGACTGTTCGAGTCGAACAACAACAACACGCCACATGTTCGTGTGTGAGGGACCTAAATTATTCCAAGCATGAAATAATTTAGGTCCCTTACACACGAATATAGTTTTCGTGCTAGAAACATACATACATATGTATGTATGCGTTTATGCAAGCACATACTGAGGAATATATTTATTTCCGAAAACCCCACTCTGATCTACATTGAGCAACGTTTGCGCGAGGTCAAATAGCCTGCACGGTCGTTTATGCAATGCGAAAAGCGATCCCCAGCGCTAATGCTAAAATGCTCAGGCCGCGACGCGACCTAAGAGCCGCAACGCGTGTCCGCGCGTGGCCGAACCTCAAAATCTCTGCTCGGCCAATGACCGCAACGCGAGCAAACACGCGTTGCAGTCGTCTTTCAAGCTAAATTCCTTAACAAAACTACCGTAATCTTGGCAACCAGCCAATTCTGTCGTCCCGCGCTTTTTAAAAATCAGATATATTTAAATATATTTTGAACACAATTTAACACACTGAGTATCGAGAGATTGACAGCCTTAGAGGATCGCTTTTGGAGGCCCGTGCCTGCACTTCAGAACGAAGACGCAATCTATTAAAGCGGTTTCCAATCTATAAAAAAGGATAAGAAAAGTAAGGGCAGGCTTTTTTGACTGCAGGCTGGCACACGGCGACTTTGATTCTGCTCGGCCTGGCCATCCTCACGACCGGCCTCTCTACTGTCCTCGGCATGTGCTCTTGCTGCTGGGGCTCGGTCTCCCTCGTCTTCACTGCCATCACTCTCCTTACCAGTTCGTCCTCTTTCATTGTGCTTGTATCATTACAAGTAATCATATATTATTCTAAAGTTAGTTTTTTTTACCATTTAGCTTTCTTGTCATCTGTGGCTGAAGGAATCTTTTTCTTCTACTCGCACCGTGCAGATAACCGCTTCATCAAAGGCATTGTCGGCACTTACGAGGTTAGAGAAGACAAAAGGGGCTAATATATTAAAAAGAAGTATGGAACATCTAAATTGAGTACCGTAGCACGAAATAAAGATATTTGAAAAAAGATGACTATCTGGATTCAGCAACGAGTGGGCCTGGCCTTCTTCCTTCAGCTGGCAGCCTGCTTCGCCCACTCCATCTCCTTCGTCCTCGCAATGCTCTTCACTTACTTTGCATTCGCTGGGAAGTCAAAGGTCGACCTTGAATCTTTCTTATTCTGAAGTCCTTCTTTCTCTTCTCAGGGCGCATCTCTCGATCGCTATTCTCTGAATCGCAGTTCAAGGACCAACGTCACCAATATTGGCCGGTTCGTCAAATAACTCGCTTGGTTCTTCTTGCCTATTTGAAATCCCTTTCTCTTCTTCAGCTCAATGGAATTCGATGCTCCTCTGATGTTCCCCGGCACTCAGCAACAACAGCCCCAGCAGACTCCCATGACGCAGCTCGGATTCACCACTCCGCACACTCGACCCTACTACACCAAGCATCACGAGGTTGTACATCTGCCTACTCTTCTCGTTGACCAAGAATCCCTGTCTAGACAATGGATGACCGAATGGTGGCGGAGTCGATGCCGGAGCTGGGGGCGGCGATGGCTGCGGGCCGTGCGTATCCGGGGTCGGGCGCGGCGTCCGTGACGGCGCCCGTCTTCGAGCACGCCACCCTCGGCCGCATCAGGCGGAAGAGCGAGACTTGTGTCTAAGAAAGAACAGCAGACTCCTTCACTGTATCCCAGCTCGAGGGATCTCAACGGCGGAAAATTAAAATGTGTAGTAGGTAATCCATCGGCTGTTTAAAACTGATAAGGGAAATCGTTATTATCACAACCTTCTCTTTTAAAGACAGCTAATGGTAAGAAAGTTTGAGAATGAAAAAAACGTGAGTTTAACAGACATGTTGTCCTTTATTATTTTTTATAGTTGTGAGTATGTACCTTTCAAACAGATCGTGACAGTGATTGTCTACCTCGACAGCATATCAATCTCTGCATCACATTTCCTGCCACCCTATTTCTTTCACCTAACAGTAAGTAAGGTTTGTGTTAACTGTTTTGACTGCTAACTCCACCAGTTACATTGTTATTTTCAGTATTTTTGCTGATTCTTTCTTATCCCCATAGCATTTCCCATCGGAGTAATTGTGTACCTTGCCTTATCCCACATGAAAAAAGTGCTCAGTTCCATTTTGCTCCTTTCAATATAACTCTAATGACGAAACAAAAAATTAAAACCGTTACCACATCAACGATATTTCGTGTGCATTTATACCCTATAACTTCGATTACGATCAGAAAGATGTTTCTGCTGATTATTCATTCGCCGATGAGTTTTTCATCTCTCAGCTTGCCAAATCCTTGCCAGATGTGCATAAGCGTGATTTTTCCGTTTTGCGTTTGAGTTGATTCTTTACATGTCTTAGCTTCATTACTGTTTGTGTTATTTTGAAGACTACGATGTCCTTGGTATCTTTAGGTACCGTATGCCCGAAGCTGAAATAATAAAGATGTTCGTTATTTTTCACTACACAATATAATACAGAAGACAAAAGGTAGAATTGAAACAACGCTACTCTAAAACTAGTAACGGTTAATTTTTATTTAAAAAGTGATAACATGCGAGGGTATTTGACCGAATAATCATGCTAAACTCGTCCTCCTTCTCTTCTTCGATTAATGGCTATTGATGAGTGAAGGAATCAGAGAATTCTGACCTTGACAAGTTAAGAAATTCAAGCAGAGGCGATATGATCCATTTCACACTCCTTTTATGTTTGAATTCCTCTCCCAGCTCTCTCTCTCTCTCTCTCTCTCTCTCTCTCTCTCTCTTTTCTCTCTTTTCTCTCTCTCTCTCTCTCTCTCTCTTTTCTCTCTCTTCTCTCTCTCTCTCTCTCTCTCTCTCTTTTCTCTCTCTTATCTCTCTCTCTCTCTCTCTCTCTCTCTCTCTCTCTCTCTCTCTCTTATTCTACCAGAATGAAAGGCCCGCGACCTTGCTTTCACTAGCCCGGGTTCTGATTTCTCTAAACACCATTTTTCAAGTACGAGCGAAAATCGCTATGATATCATAAGAATTGTTTCGCTGCATTTCAAAAACTTTATTTTTTTCTGTTAGTCTCACATACATTTCACATTATTAATTCAGTTTATATTTACTTCTCTCTCTCTTTCTCTCTCTCTCTTTCTCTCTCTCTCTCTCTTTCTCTCTTTTTCTCTGTTTCTCTCTTTCTCTCTCTTGCTCGTTTGATCTTTCCATTCCAAGCGTTCAATCATGCGCAGCTATAGTAGTACTATTTCAACTGACTCAGGCCTGCTCTCTCTCTCTCTCTCTCTCTCTCTCTCTCTTTCTCTCTCTCTCTTTCTTCCTCGTTCTCTCCATCCGTCGCCTCTCTCACTTTCTCCGTTCCATTCTTCTATCTTGTTTCCTTTCCCTTTCTATCTTCCTCACTTCTCCCGACAATCAGTCTCTACTTTTGTGCTATTCATATCTGACCAGTTCATGAACAGTCAGTATAGTCTCCTGTCTTCTTTCCTTTGTGTCTCTTCCTCAGCCTCTCTCAACCTGTGATTTTAGTGCTTCACTTCACACTCCGGGAAACTTCTTGGAATAGCCAATTCGTCTTCCCTTGGCCTACCAACCAGAGATGCCTTAGTGTTTCCCTCTGAAACCGGACATGATGGCCTTGCTATATAAGTGAGTCACGCACCTCATTGTCTGCTCCCCCCCCCCCCCCTCCCTCCCAATCGTGCTTCTTTTGCCCGAGTCTTCAAACAACAGTCCACGTGTGCAGTATTATTTTGTTTTTATCTGCCAATCATTTATTTATTTATTTTTGTAAATGCCAAACTTTTTTCAGACAGCTATCGTATGTGAGTCGCGTAAAAAAGTGACTAGGCTTTTTTAGCAGCAGCTCTGTTTGTCTACCATCGTATTCAAGTTGCGCAAAGTGAACGGACATGGAGAGCAGAAGCTCCGCCCCAGGTGGTACTAATCGCAGTAGCCATTCGACTCCGTATCGATCACTCGTGCTTTCACTTCCCTTCGACTTTCTCCCTTCTCCTGGTTCCTGCTCCTGTTAGCCCCACCCATTCACCCCCCCCCCCCCAACCGAGTGACCATGAAATTTGAAATAGGCCCGAGCGCGTAGTGCTGGCGTCACCGAAACCAAGCCTCCAGCGATCTGTCCTTTGCTTCTCTCGAATCTCTCCTTCTCTCTCTCATTCTCTCTCTCTCTTTCTCATCCTGCACATGCCTTTCTCTCTCTTATGAGTGCTCTCTTCTCTTCCAAATCGTGTCATATCATTCGCACACCACTCCCAATCTCTCTTACAAATCCCCTCTTTCCATCCCCAAGAATAACAGGGAATGTTCATGATCCCTTCTCAGACGCTACATATTCTTTCTGCAAATGGACACGCCATTCTCTATTTATTCCTTTTTAATAACAATAGTGACCATACCGTACTCCTCGGACTGGCCGTCGCCTGTCGGATTATGCTCCGTGCAGAGAAGCGTCTGCCATGGACTCTGGGCATGGCGCATCGAAGTGCACTCGCAAGGTCGTCTTTCTTTTCACTTCCATATCGAGTTAAGAAAGAATGCACTCCAGGCTGCTCTGAGTTTCTTCTTCCTTCTCGAACTCCTTGCTTTCACTGTCTGCCTCGCCTCGGTGCTCAGTCCGACATGGCAATTCGTTTATCTCGAGGTTGGCGGGCAAGAGAGCAGTTTTTGTCAACTCTTAGGTCTATACTTAGTTTGTCTCCATCAGAATGGTCGAACTGAGCATCATCATGGCTTGTGGTTGGATTGCAAGAGAGACTTCTCTTTTGACTATGGACGCACTCGCGAATACTACGAAACTCTCTACAGGTTAACAGATCCTTTTCTTTTGAAATACATATATCTAGGCATGTATGTATGTATGTATATACATATAATCCTATTTTATATTTATTTTCCTTTGATATTTTCACTGCAATAATTTATTCCTTGGTAGTTAAAAATAAATTTGCAGACGCGACCTTCAAGGCTCTCCCTTCGAGATGTTCTTCCTGCCTCCTCTCGAGTGCGTCTACAAGTTCGACTACTACATCGACCCTGAAGATCTCTACGATCACGACCACGACGAGAATCGCCTTCAGGACGATGCCTACCAACATCTCTTTCTTGGTTCCTCTCTGAATGGAAACTCATATAAATCAAGCCGTAATGGGTGACCGTGCAGGCCACAAGATAGCCGCCCTGGCTGCGTGTGGAGTGGCAGTGGTGCTGGGGGCGATGGCTCTTCTGCTCGGCATCTGCGCCTTCTGCCATCGCACTTTCATTGCGGCCATGACTGTGCTCGTCACCATGGCCGGTAAGAATCTCTACGCTGTATCCTATTTTAGTCTTTTACTATTCCTGGCTCCTTTTTTTATTAATTTGTCTTCCTCAGCAATTCTCTCGGCAGTTGGCCTCTCAGTATTCTTCGCCTGGGGCAATTACCAGGACAACAAGCTAATCAAGCAGAGGGATGAGAACGAGACGTACGAGGTACGAGATAATCTTTAACCCAGGCAGACAAATCCGGGTACACAATGTACACGTGAGTGTTGAGCAAGCCCTTGGCTGGGCCTTCCACTTCCAAGTGGCCGGGATGATCCTTCATTTCGTGGCAAGCATCTTTGGTTGCCTTGCCGCCTCTGTCGCAGCCGTCAAAGGACGCGCCAAACTTGTACGAATTGATGTTAGTGCATTTCTTGATCAAAAGCCATGGATACTGATGTCCTTAGCCATCAGGTGGTGGAAGGCGGCTCGCAATCAACGGATCTGCTTAGTGGCATGGCCTCCACATCCAATCTGGCGGCCGCCAAGGAACCATTCAAGCGCTCATTTTCCGCCATCTATCGAGTTGACTCGGCTGCTCTTCAGAGATGGGAGAAGGTAAAGAAAGGGGGGAGGGGGATGAAACGAAATTCTGAATCTTGCAGGACTACATGCGTAATGTGAAGCAGGCAGCTGCAGCTCGCTGTCAGCAGGAAGAGCAGGTCAGCAGAGGAAGAGAGTGGCTTCTCTCTGTCAGCAGAGAAAGAGAGTGGCTTCTCTCTGCTGTGCTCTCTCAGTCTATTTCATTGACTTGCAGGAAGCGGCCGCCTTCCAACGAACGAAGTCGATGCCTATGCTCACCAAGCAACAAAGGTGGGCCTAGACTGGTTGATTCTTCAATCACCATTGCATTCTTAGGATTTGACTTGATTTATCTGATGATCCTTGTAGAAAAGCAGCGTTGCGTCAGACAGCGCAGGCGTCAGCCGCAGCGCGGTCCGCGGCGCGTGCCTCGTCCTCTTCGAATCTCTTCCTCTCCTCCGATGAGCCATCAACTGGCACAACCAACACTCTCGAATCTTTCGGACGTCCGCCTCCATCAATTCCCACACCAGAACCCCCTAAAGTAAACCTTTTGAGGCAAACTTATTGGGTGCCATCCTTCAATAGCCCGCTATTTGTTAACCATTACAGCCGCCGCTGAAGTCAGCGCTGAAGACTCCGCAGAGTGGTCGTCGCTTCGGTGGCTGTGCCATGGCGGCCGCCGACGACTCCGCCACCGACTCGACCTACGAGTATTTGCCGTGTGATCAACGAGCGAGGTGAGGAGTGGGTTGAGAAATTGATTTGTGGATGGAATGATCTCCTGCTTTCAGGCCAAGCAGAGACGAAGACTACGACGTAGTCTACTCAGCCACGGGAGACGCGTATCTGCAGCCGAACTCGCGTCTTTCCTTCCGCGTCTCCTCCTCCACTCTCGGAGAAGAACGCGTCGCCGCAGCAACGCGGCAGCCTGCGAAAGGTACGCACAGCTCTTAATTATTTGTGGCTGATAAAAGTGATTTTTTTAACTAAAATTATGATTTATTTTCCAACATGGCATAATTTTTATTATCTATATGCTGCAGTTCTCTTTCCTTCTCTGCCGCCGCCGAGTGGCTCCTCGCAGAGCATTCCGCTGCTTTCTTCTTCGACGCGGCGCCGGCCGCCGGCCTCGACGTTAATCGACGACGCAGCGGCGCCAGCCAAGCGACCGCTCACAACAACCTTCGATGCTGCGACCAGGTCTATGTCGCAGAGATCAAACTATTCGAAAAAGATTCTCGAAAGTTCAATTTGTTTTGACATTGGATTTCAGACAAACAACCGCCTTTCCCGCCGTGTCTCCTCCTGTCTCTGAAATGATATCCCAACAAGAACGAAGAAAAATAGAGGAGTTCGAGCGTCTGGAAGAGATGCAGCAGAGTACTCGGCGAATGGAACAAGTTTGTATTTATTCAAACTATGTATATAACAATATATTATAATAACACGCAGTTTTATATTTAACAATCTTTTTTTTGTGTCTGAAATCTGGAAATTGTTCACTGGTTGTAGGGATCTCGTTCAAAAGCTGCGCTTTTGCCGCCGGCGGACACTCGGCCACCGACAGCACCGAAGCCGCCACTCACGGCACGAGACATTGCCATCGGCAAGCCAGCGCCCGGGTAAGTCTGGTTCTTTTTAATCCTTGTTGCTGTCGGCCTGGGAATATTCCTTGAATTTTCTATTCTTTTCATGTAGATAAGAACGTCGTTACAGTTTCTTGACCGCTCTCCCCTCATCCTCCTTCGAGGAAGTCTCGAGGTCAGCCAGGGAAGAGGACGACGAATCTCCTGCAGCCGTCTGCCTTAACGTCTTTGGAGACGCCTCTGAACTTTGTGGATCTCAAAAGTATCTTTCTTTCTTCTTCTTTCGTATTCCCTTCGAAAGAAAGGAGCTGCCAGAAGTGTTGTGATTCCATGAAATGAAGTGAGCTGTTGAAGATCCCTGACAAGCCTGGCGTGGCGGCCGAGTGCGGGTGGAGTGGACATCTTCGAGCGGCCAAACTCAGAGATTGATCCGACGCTGCCCGGCAGGGCGCAGCAGGGACAACCGATCGCGGACTTGCGCAAGCGAATTCTCATTGGCACGCTCCCCGACGAGGTCTCTTTTATTTCCCCTTCAAAAAATTATTCAATTCTTTCATTTGTTTTTTTTTCTTTCACTTTCATTTTTCTTCCTGCAAATGTAAACAAATGTATAATTTGAAGGTGGATCGTTCCGTTGGCACTTCGACTTTGCTGGGGAACGACGAGATGAGAGAGACTGCCTCGTCCTCCCCTTCCGTCTCCAGCTATGCGCGCGACGCCGAGTTCCGCCTCAATCTCTTCCTCGCCGACCGTGGCTGCCCGTCCTCCTCAGCTGACAACTTGCCAACTCCACCACCCAAGCCCCCCTCTACTATTATGTTTTCTGCTTCTTCCGCAAGCTCAACTTCTGGTTACGCTACGCCTAAGGCAAAGCCGGCGAAGTCTGAGGCCGGTGAAACTACGGTCTGATTCGGACATTTCTTTGTGTAATTATTTTCTGATCATCCAGTGTTGGATTTGGCCGCAACTCGTTTTACTGTACTTCACCGCAAATCATCGATATCCTCCGGGATATAAACTGATCTCTCCTTCGATTTATTTTAAATGTTTGTATTTTTTCGCTTCTACATACGTACTAATCTGGTTATTTTCATATCAAAACAAATCAGGTGATGCCACTGATCTTTCTTGGACGCTTGCCAACCTTGACACGATTTCTAACGGCTTCCCTTTTGACCTGACTGCCAACTCACCTTTCATCCTTGATTTCTCCAATTTCCCCCCGGATAAAGCAATACTTCCGATGATTTGATTTGTATTTTGCAAAACTTCACCCATTTATCTGGGTTAAATGGACAATGCGAACGTTTGTAGTGAACTAGAAAAGAGCTCTAGACCACGGGCGTCTTGTCGTCCTTCTTGCTGCGCTCGCTGGGATCCAGATTTGACGGGCCACCACTCTTCTCTGCTATAAAATAGAGATCTGATGACAGCTCTGATGTTGTTGATATTATAATTACCGCCTGATTTGTTTAAAACAAAATGCAGGTAATTTAAATGGCAGATGAGCCAGTTTCGGGAACATTGATCATTGTGTACTCCGCTTCCTCGAGTAACCTTGGTTGTCCTGGTCCTGTTCGGGATGCGGCTGCCTCTTCCGGGTGGAGGTGGCGATACTCTTCTTTCCCTTGACATGATTGCCTGCTATTTTGGCGCGCTTGTCCTTTCTGATCGCCATGACCGCCGTGGTGGGCGGGCTGGAGACCTTCTTACCCCGGTCGACCTTACGAACAGGAGGGAAGAAGGAGCCGAAAGGGTCTTCTGCTGGAATAGGAGTGGAGGTGAAGTAGGCTTCGATTTTAAAGTCTTTCTTAAATGGGACTAAACGAACAAATATCCTCGGAAATCTCGGCGGTGGGCGCAGAAGGAAGAGCAGCGCGGGAGCGGGCAGCACGAGGCGGGCGCTGTTCGGACTGAGAAATGCGGTCTGCAGCCACGGACAGATTCTTATCACCGCCGAATTTCGAGTGCTTTCTGTAACGACTAATTGATATTGTTACTATTTCGTTTCGCTTGCCTCTCAGTGTCAAGCTTGTTTTTGCTCTTCTTGTTTTTCTGCTTCTTCTGTAGAGGAGAGTCGCCCATTTCGAGCTGGATTTGCTTGGTGCGAAACTCTCCTGGACTGGTGTCCTTAATCGACCGAGGAGACTGCGACTACAACTCAGCGAGTGAATTCATGTATGCCCATGATGTCCGACATTCAAGATAGATTCAAGAAATACGAGGGAAATTTCATGGCAAAAACTAGCCTTAAAGTAGGCGAAAATGCCGTAGGCAAGGATGCAGAAGATGAGAATGGAGAAGACGCCGCTAACCACACTAAACGACAACGCGATCTCAACCAACACTGTCAGATGGGAGACGTCCTCGATGAGCTTAACGTCCCTTCAAAAACATATGTTGTCTAATTTATTCAGTCTAATTTAATAAGAATCATTAAGAACAAATAAATCTATAGCACATATGTAAGATACTTACGATTGTTTGCTCATCGCTTAGAAGAAGAAAGCAACGGAGCTGAGAAAGAAACGACCGTTTGCCGACGAAGTAATAGGTACCAATGACAGAAAGAAGATGATAAGATCTAGTGATTTTCATCTTGCATTTGTATTTGCACGAAATCGGGATATATTCACACTCAGTGTGTCCATATCAGCCAATTCATTTCATGTTGTACTTGGTCAGAATTTTCTTTGCTTTAGAACAAAACATTTAGTTTTATTCTATAGCTGTGTGAAGTACCAAGAAGTCACCCAAATATATCAAACAAAATATTTCACCGGTTTAGGAATAAATAGGAAATCACCTATAAGAAAGCATAGGGAAATGATGGGAAATGATCACAGCCTCAGGATTAATGGTATTCTATAGAGATTAGCGAAATAGTGTGCAACCTCCAATAGGGAGGAAGAGAAGACTCTACTAGAAACGTTAAGGACTTGATATAGATGATAAATGCAGTTGATTAGGGTTAGAATGTCCCCTAGATCTGCTGGAGAAGAGTGGAGACTTGACTGCGCGTGTCAGCAGGATCAGTCACGCAGTGTCCAATTGTTCGCGAGTCTTCGTAGATCGCGTAGTCATTCCTCCCTGCAAACACAACTAAGCATGTAACTTGCTTCAAAACGTTTACACCTGCCCAGAAATTTAATGGCGCAGAAACAATGAAAGAAGGGTAAGGATTAGATACACTGTCAGTCTTATCGCCGAAGAAGTGAATGTTATCGTAATGAGGGGTGAGGTATTGTAGACAGAAGGTCTTGTCCCATCCCAGTGGATAGACATCTACGCTGATCTGTCCGCCTGGAACCAGGAGAGGATGAGAATTTGCCATGAGATGAGGTGAGCAAACATCCACAATAGAAAGTTTTGGAAAGTATTCGCAGAGAGAGAGAGAGAGAGAGAGAGAGAGAGAGGGAGAGAGAGAGAGAGAGAGAGAGAGAGAGAGAGAGCGTACCAACGGCAAACTCGAGACCGTAGTCAGGGAAGCGGGAGTGCAGATGATCAAGAAGTTGGGCACGGACGCCGTGTTCCTTATCGTACTCCACGAACTGCTCCCGTTCCGCGTACGAACAGGAACGGCCAATCGGACAGAGATTCAACATTCCCTGGAGACCAAAATTATAGAGAAGACGGTGACGACGTGGTCATTGATTACAAAGGGATCTTTACTAAGGTGAAGAATATAAAGAAGTCAAAGAGTGAAAAGAGAAGCGGGGACCTTGCGGAACTCAATGAAATTGCCTCGCTTGACAGGAAGGCGGAGCCGGCTGAAGAAGCCGAGTGCCTCGTTGATCAGATCCTGCAGTCGCTCCTCCCCGATGTGCTCTTGTATCGACTGCAGTTATAAAACGTATGATTATCAAAGACAAATGGTACTGCTAAACTCCCGAACTTAAAATCAGTTTGTAAATGCAGATAAGGTCAAGATTTAGAACCGACTTACTCGTTAAACTTACGTGAGAAGGGAGCTGCGTCGTGCCCTGGTAACCGACCAGGCCATTCTCAGAGAAGACGTAGTCATACTGGGCCAGAACTGCAAGTTAGTGAGAGAGAGAGAGAACCAGACAACGAGAGAGAGAGAGAGAGAGAGAGAGAGAGAGAGAATGAGAGAGAGACTGCGAGAATGGAAGAGCTAGTGAGATAGAGGGAGAGAAAGACAGAAAAAAATAAGAAAGCGACCGAGGTGATGAAGAAACTGTGAGATTAACAGCAGTGAACATGATCTAGCAGGAGTGCCAGACAACACAAAGTTACTGAAATGAGAGAGAAACCATCGTCGAGGTTGTCTCCGAGTTGCTCGACAATCTTAGTGAGATCCGACCCGCCCACAATGGCCACTGGAGTTCGCTTCCTCAGCTCCGCCATGAAAGTGCGCATTTCCGCATCAATGTTCTTAACAAAGGAGGCATAGTCAGAGGCCCTTATTTAGTTACTTGCCTATTTGAGATAACAGACGGTGGATCTCGTTAAGTTCGCACTGTGCCACACAGAAATCGCATAACTTCTTGAAAATTAACAAGCCTATATTTATAGTGTGGATAATAGAAAATCTAATTCGCTCGCTTATTGAAATGCATTGATCAAATATTAAAATATACTACTAGAGGGGAGAAGAGAGAGAGCAAAAGAAAAGAAACCGACCATTCTAGCCTTTGTTAGAGTGCCATCGACGTCGAAGACAAGGATCGTCTTCGGCATAACAACAATAGGAAGAAGAGAGTTACTCATGAAACTCAGCGAGTCAAAACTGAATAACACTCCGGCAGTTCAGAAATAATAGAAGGGAACAAAACGAGCTTGTTCGAAAACCCAACGAGAACTAGCTGATCGCTCTTATTATACAAAAAAGGAAGAGGGATGTGAAAGAGTGCAAGACACGTGGCAACGTACACGTCTCCCCTTAGCCAGCTGTCCCCCCCCCTCCATCCTCCCTTGCCACGTCACCCCAAGAGTCGGGATGTACTTAGTTGGAAGAGGCAGCCACAACCAATGCTTCTCACATTCACTCACAACATTCTTAGGTATACTTCTCTTTTATTAACCAAAAAAAAACGAAAACGAAAAAATCAGATTAATAGAGATCTATAAGTTGAAAAGAATGTACAATACAAAGCTATTCGACAAGAGAAGACCAAAATCATCTCAAACGAGATCTCATTTTACATGACATCTTGAAAACATACAATAAGGAAGACTCGCAAATCACGATAAAACTGTTTCAGGAGAAAATCGACTCCAACAACTTCAAAAAGGGAACGTTGTACTATGAGTTTGTGGAGTTTGAGTTGGGAACAACTCCAGAACGTCGAAGAATGTCTTCCAGCGACTGATGATATGTCTACAAGAAAGTGTGAAAGTCCTTTTACCTATCTATCAACTAAACAAATCTGTAAGAAAACCGAGAGAAACACAATAAGTATGAAAAGTGTGCGAACCGTCTTGTTGCAGAGGAGAAGGATGGGATCCCCGAGAAGGCGACTGGCCCCCAGCCGTGCTTTCTGGTCGAACATCTCATCCATCCGCATGAGGATGCGGTGGCGGGCGGATTCCAGATGGCCCAGCATCGTCTGCAGGGCAAGGGACTTGAGAAGTGAGCTCTCTCAGCTATCACGGAAATACAGGAACCAGTCTAACAGAAACCAGTGACTCCAATAATGCACTGCATTGGCAGTGCATTATTGGGAATCACATGAGGTCCTCTCCAGGAGTAACCTGAATCCATCGATGGTGCTGCTGACACTTCTTCCTCTCCTGCATGCAGTATCCCTTGTCAAGGAGGGCAACGCCTCCCTTCTCCACGGTGTCAGCAAACAGCTCGGCCATGTCATGGGAACGCTCTCCCGACCACCGCTTCGGACATCCACACACCTCAAGAATGAGATTTGCTAGAAAGATTCTCACTTAGCCCACTGTTAAACATAACTATTCATCTTAAGATTAATAACCGAGAAGCCCGACGTGTCTAATCATGGACAGTACAAGGAATAACAGGAGACAGGGTTTAATCTGACATACCTCAAGTTCTGCTTCGTCTTCTCCTTTGTAGTGCTCGGGACACATCACACGCAGTCGCTTGCAAAATGTCTTGTTTATTTTGTTGTAAACATCGCAGAAGAGATTATCCGGGTTCGCAGTTTTCTGCAAGGATTTTTGAGTAATTTTGTGTACCTCCTTTAAAGCAACGACTCGTTCAATGAGATCATATCCGAGAAGAGAGCTACCGTGAAAGTGACTACCTCGATAGTGGTTCCATAAGTGACTTGCTTCTCCAACCGAACGAAGCAACGCTCGATGTGCTTCGCCACTTGGTTGGCGTTGTAGTCGGTGGAGCAGACCGGGCAGTTCACTGTCTTCAACCAGACATACATGCTGTGTTTATCCATAATACCGAAACTATCTCCAATACCGTAAAAAAGATAATATTGAAAGAAACAATATCCTGCTGCGAATCCTCCTCATCGTCTGCCAATGGCTTCACATTCTTCATTACCTGAAATGAGACGCAAATCTTGTTGGCATGTTCAGATGCAATAATACAAATTTAAATAATCATATAATTAATAGCCGAAATGTTTTTGAGTAGATAAAAAAGATCAGGTGATTACTGACTGCGATGTACTGTTGCAAGAAGGTCATCCACTCGGCGATTCTCTGCTTCTCTTCATGCATTCTCTCAATCTCATCAACGAGAGCTCGCTCAGCTGCGTCTGATCTCCTCTACAATCATTTATACATAACCCTCTATTGTAAAATAGACTCAATAGTAAAACAATGTACTCGTTAGTATCTAAAGATAACCTTCGAAACTGGTTCTTCCTTCCAGTACTCATCAACTCGCTGGGGGAGAATAGTTCTCAGGCGTTCCTGAAAAAGATCTTCGCTGTAGTTGATTGGGATAGGTCTCAATTTTCTCATGGATCCTAAAGAAAAATGGGGAAAACAGCACGATTTTCGGCAAGTTTTAATGCGAAGCAATGAGAAAGGGGCTGTACCCTTCCAATTTTTGTTGGCGGACCCTTTGCAAATCTATGAAGCATTTCAACAGTGGTTGCGAGGACTAAACTTGCTAATGATTTTAAAATGAAGTAAACCTTGGCGAGTCGTATTCCGCAGTCGTCGGAGCAGTATTTACTGTTGGGGCGGGCAGCCTCCACGCAGTTCATTCCCAGGCATTGCCTTTCTTCTGCATCCAACTCAGGCATCTTCAACCATCCAACATCAGGGTTAAGATCGTAGCGTCAAGTTCATAGACCCACCCAGATTTTGAGCCTCCTCATAAGCAATCCCAACTCGGATTTTGACGTCTATTCGTTTTACTCTTACCACCTCCCTTTCCGTCCCAAACAGCGATATTTATTCCGTGTCCTCCATTCACAATTCTTTCTTTAATCGCCAACAAATAAAATCTGCCATTGCCTACATTTGCTAACCATAAGCCATCATGCATTTAAAAAAAAGTATTTGAAAGAAAAAAAATCAGTTATTGAGCAAAAACTAGGTTCGATTCTGAAAAGGGAGGGGATGCAAACCTTCTTCTTTCTCCTGTTTTTAATCCGATCGTAGTCGATGTACACATTGCGACCTTGCATCAAGCGGGCTTCTACAACAACCAGACGTGCAAAGGAGAAACAAGAAAATAACAAAATAAAAAGTTCTAACCGACGGGAAATTGCGATGAAGTGGCAGCCAAGTTGATGACATTCTCAATGCGCTCCTCTGGCGGCTCAAGCTTCGGCATCTGCTGAGGCTGCTTTTCGGGCTGCAACTAAGAATTTCCGTCCTCATAGATTCATCCATCACAGTAGAAAGGAAGCACTCCATGGAGGGAACCACAATACAAGCTAGTAAAGAAATTTCACATTGCACTAATCTAATTGATTGTGAATAGCACTCGCATGCTTGTGTCCTGTACTTCTTCACCAATAATTAGGTGTCAACAGCCTGCGTACCGAAAGATGAGTTCCGTCCTTCCGCCAGCCCTTCTTGCGGCCTCGCTTGCCCTTCTCCGGCGTGCCATGCGGCTGTTTCTCAGGCATGTAAGCTAGGAGTAAGCAGAAATGAAAAGTCTTCGAATCCGATAGTGATCTACGGCAATACTTTCATTCCATAAAAGGTTACCTGACGTAGGGTCAAGTAAAAGTTTCGAGAAAGGAGCTAGGGGAGATCAACTGTGTGAGAGTGAGTGAGTGAGTGAGTGAGAGAGAGAGAATGAGAGGAAAGAGGTGTGGGAGAGACAGAGGCAGTGAAGAGAGCAGAGAGAGAGAGAGAGAGAGAGAGAGAGAAGAGAGAGAAAGCCTGACTAGTGTCGTCGTCAGAGCTGATATCCCTGCGTCTGTCCTTCCGCCTCTCACGTGCCTTGGAATGCACGACTCCGCCGCCTCCACTGGCTCGCATGAGAGCTGCAGGAAACAGGGAGAGAGTATACAAGGGGAAACTGTCTATACAGATAACTGGTGACAAGGGAATTATCAATTATGTAAAATGGACTCGGATATCCGAACTGAGAACATAAATGACCAAGACAAAGACAAATAAAGAATGAGAACAGAACAGACAGACAGCGATTGAAAGGACCCCGCTTCCCGTGGACACACGAAATGGGTCACGCACCAGCCACGGTGTAGCAGAGAAGGTGAGAGAAGCGCAAGGAGAGGGCGGAGGGGAGCAGCGGGAGAGAGAGAGAGAACGAGGCAGAAAGTGAGAGAGAGAAGGGAGAGAAAGAGAGAAGGGAGAGAAAGAGAGAGGGGAGAGAGAACGAGATGTAAACGACGATGTGTTGCTTAAGTGGGGATGAAAGTGCAGAAAGAAGATGTTTACAGGGAAGAAATATGCAAAGGTGGCGATCACAGCGGAAAAAAGGTAATGTTGATTTGACAGACCCACCCTGATTTTGGGCCTCCCAAACCCTTGTCCCACCTTATTTTTGAGGAAATAGCTAACCCACTCTGGTTTGAGGGCCTTATACCTCCTAACCCACCCTAATATTCTGAGTCCTCGACTGTGGCTTTTATTCTCTGGGCGATCAAAGACGCAAAGTAACTTTCAGCCAGCAGGCAATTAAAAAATCACAGAAAACAACTGCGGGAATGCGGAACTGTCAGTTCGTGATCAAACGCGCAAATTAGAGGAGAAAAAAGAAAATGTGCTAACATCTCCGTTGGTTGGCGAGAAGGTCGGCCTGGACGCAGGCGCGTTTCTGGCAGGGCTGGCCTGCACAGGAATCATCAATCGTTTTTAGCTAACTCAACAAAAATAAATAATTAAGAGAACTTGCCAGCATCAAAATGAAGAAGAGAAAGTAAAGACTTATTGTTAGATAATGTCAACCTAACAATGTCAACTAAACGCACCAACAGCACAAGCATCGCATTTGCCGCAGTCCATGGAGCGGAAGCAGCCGATGCAATTGCCGCATCTCAGGGAGGAGACATGGGAAGTCGAAGTAGAAGGAGTGGAGGGGGAGGCGGTCGAATGGGCAGTGGAAGCTGCAGAGAGGGGCAATCACACAACAAACAGCAGACATCTCAGTGTATTCATCTAGAAAGGCAAGCACAGACAGTCCTTCTCCGCTGCTTCCTCTTCCTTCATCGCGGCGACAATGGCAGCCAGACCGGCCTGCTCCTCCTTCCGGGCTTTTGCCTCGACAAATTAATTATCATATTTTCAATAAAGAGGAAACCGAAATAAGCTGCGCAAAACCTCGTTCTTATAACACTTACATATTCACAACTTACAACTTCTAACAGTTAACTCTATTAATTCCACAAAATATTCAAATTTTATTCAAGAACCTTGAGATATTTAGCTGTGTAGATAATTTCCAACGAAGGATCCTTGCTAATGCAAAGCGTGCAAAAGTATTTCTCGATGTGCTTGGCCTGAGTCCGATTGACCTAGATCGGAGAGAATCTCAATTCTTTAGGAACACAACTCACCAATAGGCAACATCATCTAGGGCAAGAGGAATTAAAAATAATATAATTATAACCTGCATGCAGTCGCCGTGGTACCACTCTGCGCAGTTGTCACAACAAATCATGAATCTTTTCGTGTCGGTGGATCGGCATATACAGTACTCCTGAAAATAGAAAGAACCACTGCAAAGGATGGCCGAGACGTCATCTATTAATGACAAAAAAGAACCAGCAAACCTTGCCTTCGTCACTGGCGTAGGTCGCCTCGTCGGCATTGCTTTCCGAAGTCAGATCGACCTGGAAAGATTTTTTTGAAAGAGGAGAAACGAAAGATTATAGATAATCTCAGTTAGTGACTCAATTTGAGCAATCAAGCTGACATCATTCTTGCGGTCTTTCTTCCGCTTCTTCTTCTTGTTGACGGCGGAGCTGCTTTCACTCGCACCTTCACCAGACCCGTCATCCACTTCCATTTCCTCCTTTTTAACTGCATCCTCAATGGCACCTGGAGATGGTTGAGTCGCCGGCGAATTCACTTCTTCCCTACAACAAAGAGAAAAGTGTAGGAATATAAATAATTCAGAGAAAATCGGAAGTTCCCACCACAGCATGGTTTCCATTGTATCATATTCTATCCAAAATTTAAACAAAATATAGGAACACGATAACAATCTTATCAAATTAGGTATGATTAAAAAAATAGACATTAAATAACAAGACAAACGCTAACCCAGCGGGTTCATCCTTTACAACCTCGTTTTTCGATTCGCTATTCTCCATTCCATCCAACTGCAACAAAATTAAATAAAGCTACAAAACGACTTTTACCTTAAAACTTTATTCTTCCATAAGAACACGAAAGGGAAGCGCAAAACGAAGAATTTCTTTCTTCTATCATTAACAAATATATTGCTAAAATTAAGCAGCTGAAATTTTAGCATATCTGGACTCTAATAATTTTACAATATAAATGCACTCTTTTCTTCACCATTTTGTGTGATATTCTTATTACTAATGCGCTCTTATATGTTATATGTTTTAGTCTTCTGCAGTTTATCTTATTATCCCTTGGATTGCTTTTCACAGTATTTTTGAAGCAACCAAAAATAAAGTCAATAAATAACATATATAACATGATCTGTCTGACAAGTATGTATTAGGAGACTCAAGTAGCACCATGAAACAATATAACTAGAAAGCAAGTGAAGTAAGGCAGAAAGGCCGCGAATTGACTGGAGTCTCGGTTGCAGAAGCTGTGAGTGCAGCAGGAGACTCGCAGGACGCCACCCTCGAGGGCGTGCTCCACTTCTGTCGACCTCTCACTCTACAATTCTCCGCTATCGTTTCCCTCTCTTCTTCTGCAAAATCAGTGTTCAGAAGAGTGAAATAACAAACCATCTGAATATCTTCTCCCTCTGGCTGATCACAAACATGCTCAGGAAGGCGCAGAAAGCGGAGAACGAAGAAAGAGTCCCTCACCAATTCCGCCCTCACTGAGCAGCCTCTCTCTATGTATTTCACTCCATTCTGCATCTCAAACGTCTTCTGAAAGAAGCAAGTTCTCAAGGTAAAAAAAATAATTTATAGAGATAATCCTGAAATAACAATATTATAATACGTTTGTTGTCAATATAATACTAGCACGAGATCTTAAACTCGACTTGTAATTCACTCAATTCAACCGAATTTCATTTCTAACCTTGAAGCATCTTCCGTCGCATTCCTGATAGACTTTCTGTGGTTCCTGGCCTCTTGAGACATAACATTGCAGGCCAGCCGGTTCCGCGGTTGCCGCAACAGCCGACAACAAGAGTACCGTGGTGACCACCGTCATTTTCGTGCGGTCCATTCTCCTCCTGAACGGAAAATCTGTTTTTCTTCCGTGTAATTATTAGAAAGACACAAAAGTTTATATAGAAAAATGATTCATTTCAAGTTGCTTCTTGCTATTTATGTACTTATGCATTGACAGATTGCATTATCTCACGTTAGAGAACGTCTAGTCGGAAATATGGAAAAGAAGACGGGGACCGAGATCGAAAGAAGTTAACGTCCCGGAATAGATATATGGCGCCACTGCGAAGAAGAAGTGTAGGGAACACTACAGAGCAAGGAAGTTAGGAGAGACGGGCAAGGCGAGACTGATGGCTTCTAAAAGATAGCTGAATGCTTCCAGCTGGCCCTTATCAGTCTTATACAAAGAGAAGAAGCCTGATGTGTTATGAATCAGAGCTCTGATAAGAAGAGGACACGAGGCAGTTCAGCTTGTTGCTGCGCAATTGTCCTGTCGAGGACGATGACTAATCCCCTTTTCAACTCTTCCCTGTCACCCTTGTTAGACTAGGACACTTCAGAATTCTTCTTGGACACACATACAGTGTGATAAAAGAAGAAAGTTCAAATGACCTGGACAACTTAAATTGTTTTTCAACACTTCTTCTCACTTCACTGAGCAATCTTGTAAGATGTACATCTTTTCTGAAAGAGTAAATATGTACATACATATGTATGTATGTATGTACAAATGGAGACACATGCTTGACACATTTTCATCCGGTGACCCAAGTGATTCTGACGCGCCTCCCCTCCACTACACGAAGGGGGATTAGGTGGAAGGGACGATGCCCTCTCCGCCTGCAAATGGCATGGGGACTCTCCCTCATGGTCGCTGTCAGAAGCAATTCCCCTATGTGGCACGGAGACAAGGCAGGGCCTTGCGTGCAGGCTAGGGATCAACGATGAGAGAGAGGAGAGAGTGAGCGAGAGAAAGAAAGAGAGAGGGAGAGAGAGTTGATGAGAGAGAGGGAGAGATAGAATAGGAATAGGAGAGACGTGTGAGAATGGTCGAGAAGTAGAAAGAATAGAGAAGTAAAGATAATGGAATGAGACCAAACGCATGGAACAGCCAGAGGGAGAAAGACTCGCGAAAAAGCAAGCAGTGAGTACAAGAGAGAATGAAGAGAGAGTGCGATGCAATTGCAGAGGGAGCAGAGAACAAAATGAAGCTGGCCAATGGCTCAGCCACTGGTGTCTTTAAAGGAGGATTCTCTCCACTGAGTACTAGTACAATTCCCACTAGCTTAGCGATCTTTTAAGTCGGCTTGAAGTACATTGCTTTCTCTTCAGTTACATCCATATTCTTCTTCATCAGTGCAGGTGAGGCCAGAAGAATCCAAAGAATTGTATAGATTCATCGCTTCCTTATCTATTTGGAAAAATGAGATTAGCCGGAGTGAGTGTTTCCCTTCAGTGTCAAATCGTTCCGTGCTGAAGACTCCCCATAGAGGAGCTGAAGCCCCACACGGAAATCGACTTGTGACTCATCCTTCTTCTCGTTCTCATCTTTTCTCTTTCAATTTCTTTCATTCCTACCCTTCCTTTCAGCAATGAACATCTTTCTCCCAGAACAGTAATACTTTGCAGTCAATTTTTTCTCTCGACTTCTCTCCTCTATGGTGACTGAATCTCCGTTCCTTTCCCATTACTCTTGTCCTTTGTTGACGCCTATTCAATTATCATTGTTCTGTGCTTCTTCTTTTTTCTTCGTTTTCTTTCCAGTTCTTGGCTTGGACGACCATGCCAGCGGCTACAAAAACGTATTGAAAAAGCAGATTACTTGGTACATATGTGTGAAAGGATGGTTTGGCAGAAAGGTGAGAGATTAAGAGAACGAGAGAGAAAGAGAGAGAGAGCTTTGAATAAGACGAAGCGAATAAAAAGTTAAGAAATGTGTTGGCCGTTATACAAAGATGCCAGAACAGTCGTGCATGAGTCATCGGCCCACAAAGGACAGTGGAGCATCAACCAGGAGAGGGAAGTAAGGCGAGAGAAAGGAAGAGTCACAGAAAGAGAGAGGGAGAGAAGAAGAAGAAGAGAAATAGGTACCAAGGAGACGCTTCGGTTCAATTGTTGTCCTGAGTATGCATATCTACATTCATTGTGTGGGCATGTTATGTGAATGTGGATGGACGGTTCATCTGCCTCTCTCTCTCTTTCTCTCTCCCTCTCTTGCTCTCTCCCTCTCTTTATCTCTCCTTCTCTCTTTCTCTCTCTCTCTTGCTCTCTCAATCTCTTTCTATCTCCCTCTCTTTCTCTCTCCTTCTCTTTCTCTCTCCCTCTCTTTCTCTTTATCTCTCTATTTCTCTCCCACGCTTTCTTTTTCTCTAATAATTTTTATCTCTCATCTGTGTCATCATAACTGTCCTGGTTCACAGCAACACTTCCCGCTCCTTTGCTCTTTAGCTTTTTTCTCTGTCATTCTGTCATAATTCACCCTCTTCCCTTGCTACACTTCCACCCACTTCTCACATACTATATACACGATATAGATGACTCTTATACCCTCTGGCACAATCTCTCTCTTCCATGTTTCTCTCTTCCTCTCTCTCTCTCCTCCTTTTATCAGCCAGCATCCTCTGTTGCCTGTTGCAGATGCGGATGCTACCGACACAATAGCAGTACCAAGTGCCTCTTATGGACAATTCATTCAGGGAAACCTCTCGCTCCTCTTTTCGCTTCCACTCACCTCATCATCTTCTCCCTTTCACTCTCTGAATTTTAAGTATGCTTTTTCTTTAGCCTCTCTCTCTCTCTCTCGCTCTTTCGCTTTCCATCTCCCTCCCTCTCTTTCTCCCTCCAATCTCCCTATCGCTCGCTCGCCCACTCGCTCTCTCTCTCTCTCTCTCTCTCTCATTCCACAGACCTCTGATACTTTCCTTCTTCTGTGCTCATCTTACTTTCGATTGTTCCCTCGAACACTCTTCTTGGTTGTATGAGTACTTCCCTGTATCCCCGTTTCTGTCGCCACTATCCCTCTTTCTTCCATCGATACCTTCTCCTAAGATGTATCTGCCCTTGCAAATTCCATCAAATTCTCAGCATGCCCCCAGTCTTCTCCCTATTTCTCTCTCTCTCTCTCTCTCTCTCTATCTCTCTCTCTCTCTCACAGCCACCTGGATGGAATGCATTACTTCCTTCTCACCACTTCACTCACTTTATCTCGAAATATCATCTCTGGATCTCTTCCTTTCGCTCTCTCTTCTTCTCTTCTCTGTAGGCATCCGGCGGTAATACAACCTATCACCTCGCACTTTTTCATTTTGTATCCGCTTTTAAATGAATCTACAATTTTATTTTGCTTTTGTAAATTAAATGCGAGTTGTATGCAAGCGGTATCTTTTTCTTAGTATGAAGTAGGAAAGAAGCTGCATTTGTGTCGATCAACGATTATTTTCGCACTTCCAGCGAGAAATCCGCTTCTGATATCATCGTAAACGATTTTTCCTCAGTGCGTCGTAAGTTTGCCGTTCTGAAGACTCTCCTTACACACGCAGAAAAGGGTTGCCAGTTCTTGTTCCGCCAGCCCCTGACAATAAGCGTTCCAATGCGATATCACTTTCACTTCCCATCCGCTTTTCCATTTTGATGTAGTCGTCATTGAGTTGATATTTCGCGTTTTCCACTTTGATTGCGCATGCAGAAGAAGAAGACATACTGCTACTGATTTCCCTTTCATTTCATTTCTTAACTAATTAATCAAGCAACAACTAAACCCCTCTCCTGAGCCTAATAAATACTCAGTCCCACGTGATTGCTACCCGACCGAAATTGCCATTTCCCCGTCCTTCGCTTGTTTGTCTTCTTACTTTGTCCAGCTTCAGAATCAAGCCACCTAAGTCGCACCTTGCATTGCTATTTCTCTTTTCTCTCAGTCCTAGACACACTCTCTCCCTCGTTCTCTCTTTTCTCATCTCACCCATTATTTTACTCTCTTCCCATTTCTGTCTTCTCTTTTTCTTTGTCTCTGTCCTTCCCTCCAATTGTGTCTTTCTTCCCTTAACAGATCCTTCAAGAGCACTCGTGAAAGACCTCTCTCTCTCACTCTCTCTCTCTCTCTCTCTCTCTCTCTCTCTCTCTCTCTCTCTCTCTCTGGCCATTCCCATAATTATATTACTTTTGGTTATTGTGGTGCGCATAGCGGCGCATATTGCAAACATTGTTTTTTCGCTAATATATTTCTTTTGGTGAGTAACAATGCAATTAATATGATATTGGAAGTATTTTCGAGCGGTTGAATCCACTTCCAAAATGTTGTCGTTTTCATGAGAGAGAGAGAGAGAGAGAGAGGAGACTGCCCCCCCCCCACATAAACATGTGATGGGAAACACTAGACACATCTCTGCTATTGCTCGTTTCCTCTTCTATCCTTCGATTTCCACGCATCTTATCATTCACCCGCGTTACCTGGCATTCCGTTCGTATTTAATTCCTAACAGATATGCACACACATGCTCCTCTTTCTCTTCATCTCTGCTTGTCTCTCTTCTCTCCACACACTCTTCCTCTTTCTGTTCTGTCTGTGTCTCTCCTCTCTCTCCACTCTTTTCTTGTGCCATTCGCTCTCCGAATGAGAAACACCTCCTGCAGTGGGCAACAGGCGACTTCCGGCTATCGACCGGCCACGCTTTCTGCCTTCTATGGCAAAGCGTTCATATTTTTCACCGCAGACTTTCTTTCTCATCCTTTTTTTCTCTCTCTGCGTCCTGCCGTCTCTCTCCCCCGCTCTCTGTACTATCTCTGCAACCATATTCTTTTCTCTAGTATCGCAAGTGATTTGGCGTTCACTGAATTACGTGGCACTTGCCCAAGGCAATTTTAATTCTTCTATCCGTGACTCCGTTCCATTCTCCTCTTTCGCAATAGATAACGGAACACTTGTTGTGACTTTTATGTGAAGTAAAATACGAAATATGCAGGCGTATGTAGATTTTAAGTTGACAAGAGTGCTTTCTGTATCACTGAGGTAGTATAATTCCTTCTTTGCATCCTTTCTGGTGCGATGCTTTCCTTGCAGACGAGTCTTAATTCTGGTGCGCCATCTACCGCACCCTCATTGGCATGGCCAACCTTGTCGTGGACACGAACACCGATGAATCCGAAGGCCCACTTCTTGGCAATCCCAACATTCATCAACTCGAGATCAAGCCAAAGGTTGATGTGTACCTTGCTCTAATATTCATTCGTCCATTCTAGACTCCTCTCTCTCTCTCTCTCTCTCTCTCTCTCGCTCTCTAACTCTCTATTCAGCCAACTTCTCTCACATTCTCCTTTTCTCTCTTCAGCCCGTGCTGTCTCATGAAGTTGGTGCTGGTTCACCATGCAATCGCTGCGCTTCCTGTCCTGGGCTTGATCTCCATTTTTGGAGGTAAACTGAGCGAACATCAATGCTTCGTAGAATAATTTTATTATTCAAACATTCCATTGTTTTTAAAATGGTAAATTGTTATATTTTTGCGCCGTTTTACCTAGAAAGCGATGTAAGAACTGCTCGTGCCGTATGGAAGATCACGACGTTGTTCTACCGACCGACCACGGAGAAATTGTAATAGGTTCGTTTGCTTTGAGCTTTTCATCATAATGTGTTATTTAGTTGATTTAATTTTGACTTTGTTTTTTTTTTTAATCCAATCTCTCTGAGCTGTTCTTTCTCTCCCAATCAGGGCGCCTCTTCGGTGCACAGGAGTTATTCGAGGGCCGAACGCTGCGAGCAGGGATGGCTCCTTCCCCCGAGTACGCGCAGCCAGAGAAGCAGCGGCCGCTCGGAAGAGTCGTGCATGATCTGCAGGAGTGGAATGGCCAGACACACAAGGACAAGGCTGGCACTGCACTCAATGAGGCAAGTCTCTTCTCATCCTCATGCTGATGAGAACCGCTCTCCCCTCAGGGCTCGGAACCCCGTCCCGTGGAGGGCCGCGTCATGCGCTCTGCTCCCACCGCCCAGTACAATGTCACCATTGAACGAGCTCCGAATGGGGATCGACAAAACGATCGTGTAGGTTCTCTTGTATTTATCCGTTTTACGTGTTTATTCTCCCACGACATTTATACTTACAAATATTTATGTATGTTGGTAGTTGAGTCAGAAGGGTGGGCACGAATGAGAGAAGAGAATGACATAATAATTTGAACAGCACTGCTTTTTCATAGCGATGCGTCAACATCTTTATGTTTGTCTTGAAAAGGCGTTTTCCAGGTCTTCTTGAGTTTCTTCTAGTCTTCTTAAAATGCGTTCTTCCGCACTGAATATTATATTGCTTCTATGTTCTATGTATTTGTAGTAATTCTAGGAAGGAAGTTAAAAAGAGATTTAATTTTGAAATGACGAATTGATTCTTTCCAGGCGGTCTCCGTCTACGCCTGGCTTCCTGTTGCTGACAAGCGACTGGCAGAGAAGTTCGAGTCTTTTCTAAGTGGTCTTAGAGAGAGTCTCTGCTTTCAGATATATGCAGAGCTTGCCAGAGGGAGATCGACCGATTGTAGGCTTGGAAGGAGAGCAGACGAGGAGGAAGCGACTCGCAGAGCAGGCCAGTGCAGTCTCGGATCATTATCAAGAACTTGTGCAGCTGTACAACATATCAATTATTAGATTGTTGTCCCTCCACAGGTGCCTCTTTTCGACTTCAACGTGGATGCTGCTCATGTCGACTCGGAGAAGGAACGGGAGACTCTGCGCCGCTTCATTGACAACGTCCGCAGAAATGTAAGCGACCATTTTATTCCAAGTCTTGCCATTAGTCCTTTTTGTCTTTCTTCTATCCCACTTCATCTCTACCTCTCTCTTTCTTTCTTTCTCTCTCTCTCTCTATCATTTCCGCGTGTGTCTTAGGTGGCTGGAATTGGTACAGTGGTGGAAGTGGATCGCGACGGTTTTCTGGATCGGGCGATGCGAGGACTTGACCTCGAAGTGTCCTCTCCGGACGCTCCTTCCAACCACGTCCACATCGATGAGAATGGCCGCCGAACCATCGAACCGACGGTACTTTTCTGTTACATTTAATATTGTTTAGAAAAACTTATTATTTATTCTTAGGAAAATACGTATATAACTTTGTCTCAAATGAATGCCTGCTCTCCTCCCCTCAGGACTGCCGGCAATGCATCGGCCAGCTGAAGCACGGCGACGTGGGCGTCCAGACTGAACACGGCACTCCCGGGGTTACATTCATTCCTTGTCAATATTGATAGAATCCGTGTCCAAGACCCTGGAAGGATCCGTTTCATTATTTCTTCTAAGGACACTTGGCATCCTTCATGCTTCCGTTGTTGCAAGTGTGACCAACTCCTGGTTGACATGATCTACTTCTTCCACCAGGCCTGCAATCTTCCCTCGATTATTTGTAGACTTTGTTTTCTACAATAATGTGAGAACCATTTTAGGGTTCCTATTACTGCGGTCGCCACTTCGCAGAGATCCAGTACCCGCGATGCGCTGGCTGCGATGAGGTTTGCTGGATGCACAATGAAAATAGCAAGCCTCTATCCGGAAGTAACATCTGCAGTTGATCTTCGCTCGCGAGTACACTCTGGCAGAGGAGAAGCCGTGGCACTTTGACCACTTCGCATGCTTTGCGTTCGTTTTTTTGCTATCGATTGATAGAATTCTTTTAGCATCTAAAAATTATCTACATAGGTTCTACGATGGAAACTGAGTAAAATTGATAGATGTGACCTGAAGCTTGGCGGCCATCGCTACGTGACCCGGGACGACCAGCCGCATTGTCTCGAGTGCTACCTGCGCCTCTTTGCAAAGGTTGCCATGCCAAAGATATTTCATTTTTATTTTTATTTTTTTTACTTTTCTACATTTACCGCTTGTGACAAATATTTTGTATTGATTATGTTTTCAAATCACTATCATTTTGTCTATATACCAGCTAGTTTAGATATAGTTTGTTATGTTGCAGACATGCGAGGCTTGCCAGACAAAGATCTCGGCAGACGAGAAGAGACTGAACTACGGAGAGTTGCACTGGCACGCATCCGAGCAGTGCTTCCGGTTCCTTCTCCGTTCTTCTATTCAAAAATCATTTCTTTCTATGGCATTTGGAACCATGGTATTAGATCGCATTTAGGAGGTTCTCCTCGCCCTGTATAACATTGCACTCTCATAAACCCATTTTTCATTTTCTCCGTCGTCTTCATCTTAATTTCTTGGCAACATAATACTAACACCCAATCACTTTTCAGGTGCCAAACCTGTGAACGTCCGCTGATTGGCGAGAAGTTCTACCTTCGCTCGAATACTCTTTATTGCTCTGCTAAGTGTAAGGAGAACAGAGACAAACAAAATGAATAAAGGAGCTTGCCTGCGTCTTTCCCTGTTTTCACATTTTGTATATGCTCAGAATGCATCCAAAATAGCTTCGTAATTGGCTAAAAAGGAGTTTCTTATACAATTTATACTTCCCGACACAAACAATAAACACCAACTGCCTAGAAATAGTAAATTAAGTTAAAAGAATGAATTCCTCTAGCACGTGGTCCATCCCCCGTCTATGGGAAGGGCGTGGCCCGTGGTCATGCAAGAGCCATCGGCAGAGAGAAGATAACACACAGCACGCGTCACTTCGTCCACCTCTGCAAATTTATCTATATTGTTTTTATCCTTTACTAGAAATAACATCAGATACGAGAAAACTGAAGAAACCTGCGAAACGCTGCAGAGGCATGCTCTCTAGAAGCTCTGCCGCTTTCGTTGGGTTGCTCCAATTCTGTAATTATTTCAGCAAGTTACCAATATATTTCATTCGAACGTAAAATGTGTCATGAAACCATCGAATGTAAAAATAGAGAAATAATAATGTCAAAATAAGATTTTCTTACGGCTCTTCCCATTTCGGTGAGCACGACGGTGGGGCTGACGGCGTTGACTCGGATGCCATACTTGCCCAGTTCGAGAGCCATCACTCGCATCGCCATGTCAAGGGCGGCCTTCGCTGTGCCTGAGAACGGAGACTGGTCAGGAACACTCAGATGACACTGGCTGCACTAGCAGTAAGCGAGATGAGATGGAAGAGGCTTGATGCCGGCTTGGCTCGAGAGATTCACCACCACCCCTTGCACTCCATGTTCGCGCATTCCATTCGTCACTGCCTGGGCCACGAAGAAGGCTCCTCGGAAGTTCACGGAGAACGTACTGAAATTGAAGTGGACGACTGTTTTTGGGAAGTTTATGACGGACAAGAGCAGAATGAATGAATGAAGTGAAGGAAGGGTTGAACCTGTCGAGAGCCTCTTCGGTGACGCTGCCCACCGGTTCGAGAGCAGCGATGCCCGCGTTGTTGACGAGGCCGTAGAATGGCTGATGAGGGGAGAGCGCCTCGGCCAGCTCGGCCGGAGAAGAAGTGACATCGCAGACGAGTGGAGTGATTCCTCCCTTCGAAGTCGCTGCCTGAACCAATGGAGAAATTACAGAACGGAAACACTTCCAAATCAGTTCGAATGAAACCAATACCTCTGTCTTCCTCAAACCATTCAACCTGCACGACGGGAAAATAGTTGAAAATTTAAAAAATATCGTTCAATTCAATTATTATTAATGGCAATCAATGTAACTTAATTTTTAACGCAGACTTTTTAAATAAAAATGAATCTAGGGTGATCATCGATGAGCCTTCTTAGCGAAATAAAGACATCCACGGGCTTCTCGAGTGGAGGAAGAAGGGCCGTCAAATACTGGAGAACTTCTGTGATGATGAGCGAGAAATCTGTATGCTTCACACTTCACAAAGATGATTTCGAAATGAAAGATAAGAGAAGACCAGTGAAGAATAGGTTTGTTGTCTTAGACCCATTACACTCAAACGGTTTTTGTGAAGCATTCTTTTCCTCGCTGGCACATTTGTTTACATTCTTTCGGGCACTAACATTGTTTTCTCATAAGTCATAATACACAAAGGAGTGTTTCTCTCTCGCTAACCTCTCTGGCAAGATCTTTCAATTCCTCTCCATTCCTGGCCAGCGCAACGACAGCCGCCCCTGCCCTCGCCAGTGTCAATGCAATCGCGCGGCCAATTCCTTGAAATATTAAATATAGTTATAATTTGTGGTAGCACTGTTTAAAAATTGCTAAAAAATTTTGCATTAAAATCTAGTTTTGAACGGATAAAGATATATACATAATTTTGAACATATTTAATTAACCTCGGCTTGCTCCAGTCACGAGAACCTTCTTGCCGCTGAAGTCGTAGGAAACTGACATTCTTCCTCTCACTTTACAGAAAAAAAGATCAACTGAGTGCGTCCCGTTTCTGATACGAAAGAATGCACTTGCTGATGGACAATGAGGGGAAATGACCGCACTCGTATTGATAAGAAAAAGGGGCGTGGGGAGAGGAGAGGGCCGAAGAAGGAAACTGGTAGTGATAGGAAGAGAGTGAGGAAGAAAGAAATGAATGTCTGAAAGAAGAGAATCGTCAAGGTGAACTCTCTGAACAAGCAATGAGCAGAGATGGGAAGAAATACAGAGAAATAGCCGATTACTTTCTCTTTCTCAATTTTGCCTGACTCATCTACAACTTGTGAATGTACGTACATACATATGTCTGTATGTACATACCTTGTGGTGCTTAATTTTTTTATAATTCAAGGTAACGATTATTTTTCTTATTTCTTTATTCAATCGAAAATGTAAACATCTCTTGAAAAGCAAAATTTATCACACGTGTTGGGTTGAAGTGTAAATGGGCAGCAAATGGGGAGACAATGGACTGCAGCTTATAGAGAAGAGATGAATCTAATGAATCTTCTTCATCTCTAATCGTCAGCGTCCATGGCCGCCGCCGGAATCGTACCCGGCCCGCCGCAGCGGTTGTTATTCGTGCAGCAGACACAAGTTCTGCCGTCGCTTGAAGGAAAGGCGGCTGCGCGCTTCTATACATACAGTCATATTTTGATGCTTGCTTGGTTGAGAGTCGAGATAATTAGGGAGAAAGGAAGAGCGAGAGAGAGAGAGAGAGAGAGAACAGGAGATACCGCATTGAGTCCGGCGGTGAGGGCGAAGGCCTGGCAGCATGAGTTGCATCGGTCGGTCAGGGCGTTGCGTCCAGGGTTGGAGCAGTCAGCCATTGCATTCTGGCCGTCCAGGGACACCATGAAACGAGCATTCCGAGTGCAAGCTGCAAAGCAGGACTCGAATAAAATAAGATTTGTGCAATGAGTTGCAGATACTGACAGAATCCACACGGGACGTTGTTTCGCTGTGCGAGAGAAGCGGAGAGAAGAATGGCAGAGAAGAAGAGAAAGGCAGGAGAAGGGAGCATTCTTTCACTGCTATTATTAACTTGTGTTCAAGTGCCCGGTGCTTTCCGAACACAACCTTTTATATCAAAGAAAAGTTCCCATCATTGTCAACAGAAACTAAATATAGAAGAAAAGAAAATAGATAACTTAGGAAAAGAGCATTGTTATGTCGGCAACGTTCATATTTTGACTGAAGAAGCTGAAGACGGACAACGAAAATGAAGAAGTCTGAATGATATTGATGGCTTATTGTTAGAACAAAATATGAAACTAGAGAAAAGATGGGAAATGTTTCGGATGGATGTACATATGTTAGATTGTTATATTATATCTATTTCAGTGGGTAGAATTGATATTGCGCTTCATGAATGATTAGAATAGATTTGAATTTTTGTGAAGGTGAATTTTTTTGTGTATGCACAACTTTATAGCGAAGCTTGTGTTTTGCCTGGTTTAAACTACAGTTTATATTTAAGAGAAGGGGAGAGGGAAGTGAAAAAGAGGGAGAGAAGGCTGAGAGCAGAGCAAGACAAGGATCCATTGATCAGGGGAGAGGTGTCTCCTTAGTGGTGAGGAACTGGCTGAATCTGTCAGTGAGAGAGCGGACTTGACGTGCGAGAAGCCCGGTGGCAGGCTGGTGGGCGGGCGCGTTCTCCTGCCCACTCGAGTCTCCCTCCGATGCCTTGCTCGGGAGGCTCTGCCCCGACTCTCCCATCTCACTGCTGTAGTTCGAGCTCGCTTCGACCGAGCTGATGGTCAGAGTCTCCGATCTCTGCTTTCTCATCTAAACCACATTTTTGATCATATATGTTAGTATATATGAAAACGCACGTATTCTTCGTCAGCTTCGCGCTGCGCGTCTTGGAGCTTCTTAGCGACGAACTCGTGACGGCCACCGGCCTCCCAGTCGAAGGGATCCTCATTGCGGATGCAGCAGCGAGTGCAGATCTGGAGAGAGGGTGAGAGAGCGAAGGTCAGAACAGATAGAGACGAAAATAGAGAGAGAGGGAGAGAGAAAGAGACAGGGTTTGAAAGATATAAAGCAAGACGTGTTAACTTGTAGATAATGGAATCTTACTCGCTGCAGCCAATGCAGAATGAGGTTGTAGTTCGGCTTGGAAGCGTACTTCAGCGATTTGATGTGGTCGTAGACGAAGAAAAGCTCCTGCGGACACTTCTCCAGGACATCAGAACCCAACTGTTTCTGATACAGGAGAGGAGTGAGAGAGCAGAAGGAACAACATTGCAAAGCAGCTTTAGCACCTTAATGCTCTGCATCTTCCTCTCTGAGTAGTCGCTCCATGGCAGATTTGCCTATAAATTATGAAAGCTGATGATGGCAGAAATCATGGAGGCAGAAAAAGAAGGAGTTGGAGAGAGAGAGCGTTGAGAGGCGAGAGCGGTAGAACGTGAGAGATTCTAACAGTGATCATCTCGATGAGCATGTAGAGCCACGCGTAGAGGTCGTCTCTCCTCGCCTGCTCTCTCCTCTTGTGCACGTGCGGGCTGCAGTAGCGGGTGGTCCCGACGAAAGAAGCGTGGGCTCTGCAAGGAAAGGGAGACAGTGAGTGAGAGCGAGAGAGACAGAAAGAAAGAGAGAGAGGGAGAGAGAAGGAGAGCGTGAGACAGAGAGGGAGAGATAGAGAGAGACAGAAATAGAGACAGAAAGAGAGAAGGGAGAGAGAGAGAGGCTCAATGAGAAGGCAGAGCAGAGTGAGACCTTGGCTCTCTGATGTGCACTTGGCCCTTGCTGTTGACATCGACGAAGCGTCGCGCGAAGCCAAAGTCGATGAGAGTGACGACGCGAGAGGGCGAGATGCCGAAGTTGCCCGCCTTCACGTCGCGGTGGAGGAAGCCGATTGAGTGGAGGTCGCGGAGTGCCTGGGAGAAGGGATGGGGAGAGAAGGATAGGAAAGAGAGACAATGATTGAAGGAGAGAGGGGAGGAATACGAGAGAGTGAGAGAGAGACCGACCTGGAAACACTGGATGCCTACGCGAATGGAAGTTGAACGAGTGAAGCGCTGCTGAGGGCACGCACGGCGCAATCTCAAGTGGAGAACTATCGAGGGAGGGAGAGAAAAGCGAGAGAAAAGCGAGAGAGAGCGAGAGAGGGAGGGAGAGAAAGAGGGAGAGAGAGAGGAGGAGAGAGGGAGGGAGAGAGAGAGTGACTTGTTGAGTGGGTAGGTGAGGAGACTCATCATCATGACGTTGATCTTGACGTTGTTCTCGTTGCTGGTTGCGATGAGATGAAGGCGACACGCGTGCTTCGAGAATTGCATCCGACGCAGCACGAGACCCTGATGTTTTGGTCGACAATCACTCGAAACGATTTATTTGTTCAATCTCGAAACGATGTATTTAAAAATGGGTTTTTCAAAGTTTGTGTCTAAGAATAGCATTATCTTCCAATTCAGTTATTTCTCCTTCGTCTCTTTCTTCCTCGCCTCGATGCCAAGCGTGCCGCTGTTCTTCCGATTGATGATCTCGACCTTGGCCGCCAGTCTCCGTCCGTCCTTCGCCACTTCATACACTGCGCCGTATCCGCCGCTGCCCACGAAGCGCATGATCTCAAAGAGTTTTACATTACGATTTACACATTTAATTTGTTTTCATTTTTATTATTTTTTCCACATAATTTAATCTGAAGAAGGACGAACATCGTATCCAAGAAGAGTTCCGCCGACTTGCAGAGTCGGCAAGTCGACAGAAGAAGCCGTAGAGCTGGGCATCTCTTCCTTCTTTTCTTCTCTGTTCCGAGAGCGTCAGCCAACCGACCGACTACGGTGAATGCAATATAGATCAGTGACATCTCTTTATCTTCAACTCTGGCTATTCCTATCCTCTAAGCAGGGCCCTTTTAGAGTTTATACGAATGAATGGTATCGTATATATTTGCATAAAATCATTTTTTTTCTTTAAAGGAACCATGCACTGAATGATGCTACCGTAGTATATTAGGACCATTTTGAATGCGCGCTCTCAAATATTTGGCCCTTCTGCGGGTTAGAGAGCGTGTTAAATAGGAGGGTGGCTAACAGCTACAGTAAAAAATTTTGGCCGAGCCATATTTTGCGCGCTCTTCACTTTGTAGCAAGTGGACAAAAATGGTTCAAACTTTTTAGATGTATGTTTTAGACTAATGCTTATAGATCCACGTCCATAAAACCATATGCTAGATATTCAATGAACTGCTCCTTTAAAGTTCGAGTTCGTGTTATCAGAATGAATTCCATTTGTGTGATACTCTCGTACACAATTCTGGAATTTTCTAACGGGTCGTACTTTTAGAAATTTTTCAAGTATGTACATTTAATTTTTTAAAGTTCTTTCTGGCAGATAATTTTTGAAGTAACGCCCTCTCCCTCGCCATCCGGTTTATTTCATCAAATGCCGACATTGAAAAAGAAGCAGAAGAGATCGAGTACAGCAGCCTTTGATAATCAAAAGGATTAAAAAGGGCGAATATGAAGATTCTACATAAATCATCACGAAATATTTACATACATAATAAATATACATAATTTCACTCATATTTATGTATTTCATCACTTTCAATGCCGATTGGTTGCTCATGTTTATGTCTCTTTCATTCAGTTCTGCTGAGAATGCAGCTTTACGTGCGTAGGGGCGGGGTTTATCTTGGTACTCGATTCATGCCACTTTCTTGCTCTCAGGGTTTTTCGTCTCATCCATTTTTGACATCATCTGAAAGTAAAGATATAGAGAATTTGAAAAAGAGAAAGAGGGAGAGATTGACGGAGGGAGAAACCTTCTGAAGCTCGGGGACGGTCTTCGCATGCTCGAGAAGCGCCTTCTTAGCCGATGGACCGAGGCCGACGCGGATGGCAGTGCGGGAGAGAGCGTGCGAACTGAGAGAGAGAGATAGAGATAGGAAGAAATATTGGGAGGAAGTTAGGGAGAGAGAGAGAAAGAAATGATGAGGAAGGGAGAGAGATGAGCGAGAGAGAAAGAGAAGAGATGATGAGAGTATGGGAGAAAGAGGAGAGAAATTACAAGAAGAGTAAAGAGAAAGAGGTAACCTCGAGATGATCTTCTCTCCCAGCGGCCCGATCTTAGCGATCTCACGAACTGTGAAGATGACGAAGAGAACCGTGGCAGAGTTGATGAGCAAGAGAGCAGCCGTGGCCAGCACCGTCCAGGAAGCAACCACCGCCATGGCCTGCGGTAGAAGGAAGACTACGGTAGAAGGAATCTCAGTCATCTCTTTCACTTACTTATTCAACATTACTCTTAGGGAACTCCTTCTCAACCGAGAACAATATTAAACGGAAAGGAGCGAGTAAGAGAGAGGAGAGAAAGCGATGGAGAGAGTGAGTGATAGAGGATGTAGATATTTTTCGGAATCTGTTAATATTTTCCTTGATGAGTTTGAATAGTGAAAATGAGACAGAAGCTGAAGAGTGTACATCGTCGCAGGCCATCTTGTTTCAGAAGTGGAGAAGGGCGAGAGTGGAGAGAAGAGACGACCGTTCGCGGAGGCCGATTTGCAGTGGAATAATCATCCTATTTTCTATATCACGAATCAGTAATTGATATTTTCATTTATGGTTAATTCGTTTCACCTATTTTCATCAGTCATACGGGTATGGTGATTTCTAAATTACGTGCACTTTAAAATATCACATTGCTATGTTTACAAATTATTTATCTTATGCTTAACAGATGAACCAATTAACATGATGCATGCTTGAGCAGGAATGGGAGCAGAAGAGACACGAAAAGCATTGGGAAGAATCGAAGTGGGTCGTGAGTGGAATTGCAGTACTGCTGGTCCTTGCAGAAGCACTGGCTGAACTTGTTGGTGACGGCGACTGCTCCCCCTGGAGTGGTCGACACTTCTCCCTGCACGCACGCGTTGTCCACTCCCAACACATTCACATTCGAGCAGTACTTGCGCAGCACAAAGGCGTCTGCAGTTTTGGCGGGAAAAGTTTACTCAATCCGAGTTTAGGAGAATTTTTACTTCTTTAAAATAAATATGCAATATGGCTAAAAGAGTCAGAATGTATGTAATACTTTCAAGCTTGACGATGCTCTTGGCGCAATACTTCTTCGTGCATCGGTTCTTCCAGCAATTCTCGTTCAGTCCATCACATTCATAGCACTCCAAGGAAGTGCCAGAGAGAGCTGAAAAGATGCAATTATTATCATCTAGTGGAATCAACTCTTATCTCTCAGATGGCATGATAGAAAATGAAGAAGATATATTACTGCTGTTGAATATCTGGCCATCGCATTTGGCTCCGCCCTCTGTGTTCGGGAAGGCAGTTCGTTGGGCATTGCACAGCTCATTTCTACAGCAGACAGTTATTTTGTCTGATTACGTTTTGTATGTATTGGTCTTTAAGGTAGAGGATGGAAAGCATCTGACTGGCAGAACTCGATGAGAGTGCGCGTGGGAGTGAGGACTCCGCGGCTGCTCGGCCTTTGAAGAGTCCCGTCGAACTCGCAGAAGACGCCAGCCGTTGCTCCGCCGGAAGTCGTGCGTTCAGATGAGATGCCGAAGAGGGAGGAGTGGCAGCCACGCACCACCAGAGGAGTCTTCCCCGTCGTGCCTACTCAAGCAGTCATCTGGATACGATTCAGTCTCGAGTGGACTGACTAGCAACATCGGGATCGTCGAAGAGGAGACTGAAGCAAGGGCCGCTGCATGGCTCGCGGTGGGCATCTTGCATGCCTCCCTCCTCGTTGCAAGTCGTTGTCCCTCGGAAGAGTTCATCAGAGAGGGCAGCTCCTGGCAGGCCCGTCACTGCCCAGCGAGATCGCAGAGACGACGACGCACACTCAATGGATCTTCTTCTTACATTACGAAATCAACCTTTTCTACAGATATTGAGTTTTTTTATATGTTCTGAACGACTAGAACAAATCATTTAAAAAAAAGATAAGAATACCGTTACGCATTGATGTGTTTGTTCGGCTGAAGAGGGCAACGAGAGGAAGGAAGATGCGCAGAGAGCAAGCAGCCAACTCATTCTACGTAATCGACAACCAAAAAGTTGTAAATCATTCCGCTATTGTATATCAAGAAAACAGACTCGCGAATGTTTCAGCAATTTTAATATTTGAAAAGCAGTCAAAGAGAGGTAACTCGGATTTAGGAAGGCGATTCGGAAATGATTGAAAGAATCAGTTTTATCTAGAGAGAAGGAGATTCGCTCCGCCCTCGAGGAATGAATCGCCCTGTTCATCCCAGCACGACTCCGCTCTGCCCAAATCGTACCGAGCACGGAAAGGGCAGATCGAGGAAGTGCGCATAGTGAGTCAGCTTTTTCCCTCTCC
The DNA here is from genome assembly GCA_945643635.1 of Allodiplogaster sudhausi. Lineage (NCBI taxonomy): Eukaryota > Metazoa > Nematoda > Chromadorea > Rhabditida > Diplogasteridae > Allodiplogaster > Allodiplogaster sudhausi. Next base: position 4,278,379 of record CALZFC010000015.1, read on the forward strand.
CCTCATTGATAAGCGAGTCCTCTTTCTGCGAGTGACTCGCTGCCTCACGAAAAAGTGTTCAATCAAACGAGTGGCAGACTCGGCTGGTGACGAATTCGCAAACTGAAATCACTTGAAGTTTAACGGATAATCTAAGGGAACTTTTATCTATTTCTGATGTTCAAGCACGCACGAAGCAATACTACTTTGTACAGAACTTCATATCGAATTCCAGGCAAAGAAATTTCCATTTCACCCCTCACTTGACTGCGATGATGTTCTTTTTCCAGAGTCCGTCTGTGAATGAGAAGTTGCCTTGAAAAAAAAATTCATGAATTTCTAAGGACTGAAACGTGGCCCCTACATCCACTTGGCAAGTGCTTTTCACAAGAAAGTGGCTCATTCCTCACTTTCTTCCCTACCACCATCAGAGCTTTTATCGGTCTCTCTGCCATTGACCTGAGATGGAGTTGACTTCTTCCTCTCTTCGTCTACTTTCGTTTCTGTCTTTTGCTCGTAACTTCGTTACTCAATAAGGTCAAAATGGGTGGGCAGATCGAAAGAGTTGCTCGCTTTTAATTAATTTAATGGTGAACAAGAGAAGTCTGAATGCCCTTTGTTCTCTGTAATTCACCTTTAGTATCTCGCTGTCCTCTGGTTTCCTATGAAACGCTCCATCGTATTCTTCTCCATCTTTCTGCGTTGCTCTTTCTTCTCAGTTCCACTTCTCTCCCTGCCTTTCCCTCCCGTCTTCTACTCTCATTGCAACTTTACTCATACGCGCCGGCCGAAGAGTCCTTTTGGATGAGAGCTCATAAAGAGACTGCCAGACACGCGGACTCTGACTCCGTCCCCCTCCAGACACGAAGAAGAGAGAGCCTGCGCTGCCTGAAGAAACCCTTCCGTTGACTCTTGCCTATCATGCCATGGATTCTTTGCAATCACCAGTCACCCGAAGATTTTTTCGATGCTTTTTCTCATATTTCAAACCACAACAACTTAATAATGCATAGAGTGACTATTCTCGGTTTATGCTCCCCTAAACATCGCATTCCAGATTAATTGGCTTAGGCTTCAAAAATCATTCGCCTTATGAAAATGTCAATGTTTACTTTATTCGTGCTCAAAATTACTTGGCTTTCAAACGATGTTTTCTCTAGATGAAATATACTGCTGAATTTGAAAGAAAGCCGTATAACCAGTGAATATTATAAAATCATAAAATAGAACAACCCCTTTGGTCTGCCAATTGAGGTCGCAAAGCTCTTTCTTCCCACTTTTGTCTTTGCATCTGTAAACATTCTTCTCGGTCTCCGTGTTCAAATGCTTCCACGAATCCTTCGCAGAAAATGGACTTCCGTTCGGAGGTTGGCGCAGAGCTTACTGGAGGTGCCAAGCAGCAAGGTATCCGCATTCTCTTCTTCTTTCACTTTCTCCCTTCTCACTTTTTCTATTTCTCTCTATTACTCTCTCTCGCTCTCTCTCTTTCTCTCTCTCTCTGGCGCAACCGGACACCACGCACTCATTGTTTGTCAAATTCTCTTCATTTATCAAAATGACAGTGATTTCTTTGCCCTCGCACGTGTTCTCGTAAAGTCTAAGGCAGTAAGATACATCATCGTCTTCTCCTCCATCCGAGATGAAGTCAGTTGGATGTCTCTTCTGTCTTGTCTGTTATGAGTCTTTGCTTAACAGGAAGCACTCTGCCCATGGCAGAAAGACACTCGCGCGGGCAGACCAAACAAGTCTCTGGGTGGATTTCAGTGAGGGATAATGTAGGGAGACAACGAAATAAGAGTTATCAAAAACGACGGCGTGAAAGGTGGTGGTGCGGGAGAACTGGTAGTTACTGTATAGTTAGGTATTATGACTGCATTGTTATGCAGACTATTTAATTACGAGATGAAATAAGCTTTCCTTAGATTCTAAAGCCGAATGCTGTCGAGGTAGAAATGGCGCCAGAGGGCCAGTTCCGGGAATTTCTGCATGCAATTCATTACTAATTGATGAGGACCATAGCTTGCGCATTGTGGTGGAAGATATCTCGTGGCCAATTCATAGAGAAAGAGTATCAGAATAGAGAGAGATCCAGAGAAATGGAGAGGTACGATGAATGCGGTTTTCAACAAGAAAGGGGACGATGAAGGCAGTCGAATGGCACACCTTTCGCGATTGAACAAGACAAAGAGGAGGAGAGACAGAGAAGGAAGAGGGAAAATATAACTCAGAAAGGAAATGAAAGACGGGGAGTGAGAAAAGGACGAAAAGCTGGAGAGAGGGAGGAAGAGTAAGAGAGAGAGAAAGAGAGAAGAAAGTGAGTGAAGGTGTAGAGTATCTAAAAGAGCTATGCGCCACTATTGCGCATATTGGCATAGTAAGGTGAATGAATAGCAACCGCTCAAAAGTGGTGTCTGCCGATCCCTCTCGCCCCCCCTTGGCAGACCTCTCGCCTTCCAAGCAAACAAAACATGACGCCGGTAGCTTCTGAAAGCATTGGTGGTCGCTTCTGAATTCTGTTAGGCTGCTCCATTCGGTCATCGTTTGTTTACCATCCTTTATAACATCTTCTGCATTCACCTTCCAGTGGTTCTCTTGTATATGGCCGGTATGTTTTGTCTAGTGAATTCCTGTCGGGGCTCTTTTTTTCGGTCTAGCGGTCTCGCTGCTCTCTCCCTGCTCTGCCTCAGTCTCCTTCAGCCGCGTGGCCGGGGAAACCTAGAACTCGCTCTCACATTCATAAGCGCATTCATAACGAGCAGAAGTTACTTTTTATTTATTTATTTATGCCTTAAAATCATGCGTCGAACCATCTCTCTATATCTATTTCCACTATCATCTTGCTCCTTTTTTTGCTCTCTAAATACAGTTCATATCCTGCTCGGTCTCTCAGTTTCTGTATTGTTCTAGCAAGTGAAGCATGATTGATGAGAGGTACCAAGTCGTCGACAACTGTGCGAGTCTTGTTAGAAAGCGTTTCGACTCCTGTAAAACATTCCGACTAGTCCACCCTTCCATTTTTTTACTCAACGCATGCACATTTTTCGGATGCAATATATGTATGTATTTTGAATATAAAGTTTGTACATAAATATATATGTATGTACATACATACGTAAATGCTTATATTAATCGTGATGAATTACTCTTTCACACTTCCACCTCACTTCCTCTCACGTTTTATTATGTTCGTTCTCTATAGAGTTGTTTTCTTCTCTCAAAGCTTTATTTATTCATCCGAAATGTGAAATTCTCGCCTTCTGGACAGAACGACATCTCGGTAGCAACAGCCACGTGTTCCTCGTCATAAAAAAGGAAGAATAAGCGAGGCAGAAGAAATGGAAGCTAAGCGTTGCTTTCCTGTTGAGGAAGAGAAGAGAGTTTAGAAGTGCTCATGAGGAGTTTAAAAAAGTCGAATTTGCTATGACAAATTTTGTAAAATAATGTAGTGGAGTATATTGTGGTGGCAAAAAAGGGATGAAGTGGAGGTTGAAGATGGAGAGGAAACTAAAGAGAGATTCTTGACAAGCAATACACATTTGCGGCGAATGAAGCAAACCATATGTGCAGAAGCACTCTCTCTCTGTTCTTCCTTCGATAAGAAGACTCAGAATAGTTGGTAATGTTCAACTGACTCGTTTACGCAAGGTGCCCACTCTCTTCACAATGCATATTCACTTATTTGCTGTCAAATATTTCAAGAAATATATATGTATGTATATAATTTATTTTCGTGTTTATTGAGTTTCGCGACATAATTGAATTGTATCATCCGATATACTATCCTCTTATACGCGTGCATTTATAATATTTTGCACATCGCATGCGGAACATCTAATATGAGCATGTGTCCATAGAAGTGTTAAGACTGAACTGAGAATCCTTTGCTTCTTGTGACGACTGCAAGTTCTTCACTCGTTTTCTCCTTTTTCCTGCTCATCCCCGGCGGAAGCTAATCCCTTTAATTCGGCCGGCCCCTCATCGGACTTCGAAGACTCTGACGTTCGATGACATTTCATTTAGTTGTACACTTTCAACAGAACATTGTCCTCTTCGTATTAGCTGTCTGCTTGCACTCTTCTCTAACCACTTGCAGTCATTTACGCCTCATACCTTGAGAGAGGACCCCCTCTCCCCCTCTCCTCCACCACCATGAACATGGTGAGGATCCGCCGCATCATGGAGATGCGCCGCTCCGCTGCCGCACCTCCGCTCCTGCCGCCTAAGCTCAAGAAGTGCATATCTTTCTGTCATCATTATCAAAATGGAATAATTCGGAATTGAGGACTTCCTTCGAGAACTCTGAGCGATCGCGTCAGGGAGCTAAGGAGATTGTCGACTTTCATCTCCAGCTAAGGTTAAAGAAACATTTCAAACATTTCGGTTACTAATTTTCCCCATAAAAATACCTTTTTCTTTGTAGAGACTTCAACGTGGCTGGCATTCTGCCAGGAGAAGACGAGAAGCTTGTGTGCACTGTTTACGAGAGTGAAAGCGGAGGAATAAATGGCCCATGGCGACTGGTAAGTATTTCCATAGTCATCAAGGACTTTGGTCATTTTTTTCATTTTCTTGTTTATCTCTTAGAAGAAAACATGTAAAAACGAAAGACACTATCATTCAGTTTTATTAGGCATATGTATTTATGTATCTAAAATATGAATGTGTTTCGTAGCGAAGCCCCTCTAGAGTACTCTTCTTCTTCACATGCATACACCACAAAATGATTTCGTGGTACCCGATGGAGTTAAAACTCATTTTAACGACAGAATCCATAGTCAATGTCCATGCTGATCCTTGAACAAAATGAGCGGAAGAGGATGGCAGAAAGTAATTAGCAGAGGCAAGCCAGCAGAAGAAAGCAGACTTTTTCTTCCTACATCATTTTGGCCCGCTTCTGCCAGACATATTATCCTCTCGAAAACCGAAGAGAAAAAGAAACATGGGCAGAGAGAAAAGTTCACGTGAAACTAGGAAATGAAACTGAAAACGTGTACAGGAAGATGAAGTAATTGAAGGTTTTCTAAAGTGGCAAAGAGAAAGAAAGACATTGAAAAGTGGTACATTACGGCCATCGCGCCCGCAGACGTTTGGCCCTTCTTCTGCTTAGATAGCCTGTGAATTAGGAGAGTGCCTAGCACCTACTTACATACAGTAAGGAAAATTTCACCAAGCCATATTTTGCAATCTTGTACTTTTGTAACAAGCAAAAAATGGTACGAACTTTCTGGGAAAATGTTTTAGACACACGCGAATTGATCCACCACATGTTAATTATTCGGTGAACGGCTCTTTAAATTTGTTCTTAAATCCTTAGCGAAGTCCATTTGCAGGCCACGACATCCGACGCCTTCACCATGCGTCCCCTCGTGGATCTGCCGATGCTCTTCAGCATTGAATTTATCTTCGAGACTCCACAACCCATCAGAATCGAATTGTCCGTCTCGATGAATGGCTTACAGTTATTGTTTCGAGGAACTGCATATGCACACATGCAGTTTCTCGAAAGTCTGTCACAAAAACACCTTCAGCTCGGACTTTTATTAAACATCTTAGGTTTAGGAAAGCAACATGACAGGGTGAGAAGTTATGGGGATGAGAGACTCTTAATCAGATGCACTTGGTCTGAAGCGGGGACGCTGACCCTCGGGGCCGCTGTCTTCTCCGTGGCAGAAGCTGTGACCAGTCGCCGACGGACTCTGCCTGTCGTGTGAGATTATTATTTACACCATAGCTGGAAAGTTCTCAAGATGAACAATACTGTTTGAATGATTGACAAAGAACATTCAAGAAAAGACTTGAGTGTTTGCATTGTTGACTGTAAAAGAGTGAATTTGAGGGGAGAGACGGCGTCCGAGATGGTGGCGGTGCTGGACGTGGCATCCACTCTTCGCCGTCGTCCGCTCTCCTTTGCTATTCAACTCGAGGCTCGCGACTTCGCTAAGAAGGCCATCCTTGATATCAGCACGGTTTGGCATTTCTTTAGCTTTCGCTTTAAGTTCTGCATTATATCACTCTATGTAGCTTTCTATCCATGTCTCTTCCTCTCTCTCTCTGTCTCTCTTTATTCATAATTATTCTCTCACTTTCTATATCTCGGTCCATGATTCTGCAGATCTTCTTCCAAGTCTCTGGAGGAGTCAACTCTTCGTCATCTTCTTCTCATCTGTATTGCAGCGAGGCTCTTCGCCTGGGAGGGAGTGTGGATGGAAGATATGCATGGAAGCCATTCACTCTCCACGGGGAGGACGGAGATGAGAATGGCACTCGGTCAGTAGAAAAGTGAAGCGAAGCACAATTCATAAACAGCAATAACAGAATGAGAATTTTAAATTTGCACCAGAGACTATTCTCTTTTGGAGTCTGCTCGACGTAGTCTTCTATGGCCGAGATGAAAAGATCCGGCAGGATGTACGCATTGGCAAACTCCAGACGAACGTTCAGCAGCTGCAACGAAACGACGGCAGATTGCTCTCTGTCAGTCACAGAAAGGTCGTCTTCGAGCAGAAGGAGTTACCTTAAGATGTATTTAGTTAACAAGCGAAGACTACAAAGAAGCGCGCAAAGCAGTGGGCAGTGTTGAAATCGCTCGTTGTTCTCCACTCAGCACGACTTCTTTCCTCGAGGGAATCATGGCGGGGTTCGTGGAAGATTAGCACTGAGTTCAACAAAATAAGAAGAAAAGAACCTGCTTGCAGCCACTGGTTGCATCTCTGCTTCGCCGTTGACTTCTCCAGTCCAGAAGGGGAAGAGGCGGCAGTGAAATGGCCGGATGGCTTCCAAGAGGATGTCGAATTCGCTCTCCGGGCCATTGGAAACACAGCTGCCGATTTTGCGCCGTCAGATCTCGCTTTTGAAATTGATATTTTAAGGATTTTTTTTCGTGAGCGAACGTTCGATATATCGAACTCTGTAGATTCAAAATAACTCTTGAGGAGATCTCTCTCAGCTTACGGATTCGCTGCTCGCCTTCCCCCTCTCTTCAGAGAATCACAGGAATTTTGCCTGGTAACGCAATAAATGTCATAACGAATAACTTTTCTAGAATTGTTGCAAGTGATACAAAATAGCCGGGCTCTTGACGAAAATTTATTTCACTCAAAAGCAGAGGAGGGGAGATAAACCGAGCATTCCTTTGAGAACCTGGACACGAGTCCATTGTGCTCGAGTGTGGATGACATGATCGAGACCTTCCGTGCCGCCCTCCTCCTTCTGAAGCCAGCCAAGTCTGCCCATCTCGCACACGTCATCTACCATGTCGCCAAGTCGTTACTCTAGTCTATAATTCTTGAGGTCTCCATTTCGATGCTTATTATCAGAATGGCGCAGAGTGCAATGCTTCGTCGTGATTCTTCTTCTCCAATGCAATACTACGTCCTTGTCATGATAACACGAGGAGACATCAGTGATATCAAGGTAAGGAAGGACTTCCATCCAGAAGAGAGAGACTTTCTTCAGGAGGCAGTGCAAGCAGTGATCTTCGCCTCTCGCGCTCCTCTCTCGATCATCTTCATTGGAATGGGTGAACGGGATGAGATGGAAGACGTGGAGAGACTCGGCACTTCTGGCACTCGACTCGCCTTCCAGGGAAGAAGAGTCGCCAGGGACATTGTGCATGTCAGCCAGGCAATCCATCTCATTCCAAGCATCCTTTCTTTGCATCTAAACTTTTGCCACGAGATCTTTGATAAATGATGAAAGATTGCAGTTTGCTCCGAGTCGCCTCGAAGAAGAGACAGAAGCGGCGTTCTCTGAACGCGCCCTCTATCGCCTGGCCGGGCAGTTCACCGCCTTCCTTCAGAGAACACAGCGAGAAATGCCACCAAAGAAGAACTCGCTGGTCTGAAAAAAAAACTCTTCTCTTTCTGCATGATGCATGTCCTCCCTTTCCAGCACATGACATCTTCAATGAGCATCTCTCGTCCTCCTCTCACCTCCACGCCTTCCTTCGACAATCCATCCTCATCGCTGCAAATGGAAGACGGTGAATACGGGGAGGGTGAAGAGGAGGAGGATATGCAAGGCCCCTTCCTCCCGATTGGCACCCCTCCCATGCTCGGAGCTCGCTCTCCTCGACTATCTAGCAGACCCCCTCGGAGTCCCCTGCCTCCCCGTGCCCTGCACTCTTCTCTCTCAAACACTTCTTGTCTGTCCACGACGTCGTCTCTCGATGGTCGTTGTTCACCAATGCCACCGGGCAGCAGCCATCTGCACAACACTTCGAGGGCCTCACTTAATGCACTCGGTTTGTAGCGTCACTTGCACTAACACTTGGGTTTCTTATGTTCAACCCGTATCCTCAGATGACTTCATTATGTTTTCTACTTGCTGTAGATCACTCGGACTCGTTCATCGACGGAGCCTCTCCGCAGTGGCAGCAGCAAGAACTCGCTGCTTCACAAAGGTCAGGAAGAGCCCAACCACCAAAGGAATAATGAACCTTGCAGACGGCCTACCCGACTGAGCCACGACATGCGTTCGATGTCCATTCAACCCTCCGCTGGCGGCTTCGGCTCCCTCGCTCCTCGCCCCTCTCCTCGTCCGCATCCTTTCTAAACCCGTGGCTGACTTCTCATCTGTACATATTCATCAATGTTATCTGGCCTTTGACAGAATGATGCACAATCCAACCTTATTTAGCTTCACACGAAATGATAATAAATCCGTGCAGCTTTCGACTAATCTGAATGTGGGGATAAGTAGAAAATGCCTCGATTAATTAGCATGGATTCTTTTCTATTGCTCGTTTACAAACATTCACTATTCCGCCTATTTATTTGTGCTATTTCTCGATAATTGTCTTAGAATTAATCCACAAGTGTATAATTCCAGCAATTGTGCAGTCGTTAGAGCATTTCGTCATCATTATTAACGCTTGACTCTAAACTGGCTGTTCTAACCGGTTCGTTGGATGTGGAATTTAAAAATGACATTATTAAGATTGAACCAGTGTTGAATTAATGGGAAACCTGCAGATGTGATTGCATTTACATAGGCAGATTGTAGAAACATACATACATATGTATGTATGTATGTACTATGTATGTAGATTATTTTGAATACTGGAAGGACGAAAACAGATTGAAGGCAGAACAAATGGGTGGAGTAGGAATGGAGCAAAATTACTCAGAAATTGGAATAACACGGGCAGGGGTTGAGCTCCAGAGAAGAACGGGTACGGCGTGTCTTGTTTTTCTGCCTTGGAGCAAGTGTCTCGGGCAAAACACACGGAGGGCGAACTTCCTGGACACGCATTATTTTATTCGATCTATGCATCCATACATACTTATTTACAAGCTAATTTACTCAGCCCACGTAATATTATAATGTATTTTATTTTGTCTTACCGATAGTTCTTGACGAGCGCGAGGACGACAAGGCAATCGACAATCGGATTGGAAGGGAGCGACATATGGTAGAGAGCCGCTGCTCGGCACGGGATCACCAAAAAAGGGAAGAGTGATGAAGACGACGCACGGAGTGTACAGAAGCACAATTGGCACTGTGGCCTGAGGAGAGCGAGAGAGAGCGAGAGAGAGAGAGAGAGCGCTATAGAGAGAAAGAGAGGGAGAGAATTGAGGAGAACAGACTACCTCGATGGCGAGAGTGTAGAAGAATTGTCTCTGCATTCTCATTGTCTGGCAGACTTCGCTCCTTCTTCTCCGAAGATGGATGACTATGTAGAAGGAGCAGAAGAGAACGACGGCCACCGTCAGAATCATGACAGACATGAATACGATGCAGCCGAGTAAGTCGGGCACTCTCAGGGCAGAACCACCGGAGGACCCGTATTATTACAGATATTCGTTTACATACATACATATGTATGTATGATCATAAGTATGTTGAAGAATTCTCAATTTTTCCAGGTTTTGGTCAAGAATTCTCAGTGCTTCTAGAGTTCATATCTTCAGTGAATCAGATGCTACTTCTCATCATGGTTTTGTGTTCTCTCCTTCCCTGTTTCTTCTGTTTGTACATTCTCTGTTGTCTGTTCCGTCTCCTTATCAATGTCACAATCTGACGACTGGGACCGCGAAAGTTCTCACAAAGATCATCAGTAAAAAGTTAATGGAAAAATGTCGAAAACATTATTATTGAATAGCCAAAACTCCACCAAATCACCTAATAATTTTTTTTCCTTCTTAAATCGAACCCCTCGCGTTTTTACATTCAAAAACGTTAATATTGAAAAAATTTATGACTTCAACACCTTTCCCTTCAAGTTCATTCGAACTTTTTGATCCAAAGGTACTTGTATTTATGCACTTTTGTTGATGAGACACTGACAAAAGTACATTAATAGCAAGAACCTTAGAAAAAGACTTCGCATGAACATGAAGAATACGTGATATTGTTCCGTCTTCATGAGAAGAAAAGTACATAAAAATAATGCATGTAAATGATAAATGACCGTATAAAAGCGGCGGAAGCAGATGCTTTTCCTCATTCCTCTTACGATCGTCCTTCGCGCGTGGTCGGCTCTCTTCCTCGCCCCCTCCAAGGATGACAAGCATGACTGAAGAAGACGACAAGCGGCTTCCTAAAGTCGTCATTTATGGATCATCAAATGAAATAAATCCTATTTATTTAGGGAAGTGAGATCCCCGGCGGAAAGGACCCGGATCGGATCTGGATCGTCGAGAAGGAACTTGGCGCCGGCGGATTTGGCGCCGTCTACCTGTAAGATGCTGTGAACAAAACGACTTTAAAAAAGAGAATTTGAGAAAATTAAAAAAAGGCTAAAATAACCAAAAAAATGTTAAATGAAATATATACAGGCTATTCCCTATAGTTGAAGAGTGAAGTATCGCTGTACTTTCAAAGAAAACAAAATTTTTTTTAAAAGATCAACATTTTTTGCGACATGAAATTATAACGGAAATAGGGAATCTTTTCTTTATTCGCATCCTCCCGTATATCCGCTTAAATATAATTAACAAATTCAATATAAAAGATTTTAGGGTCAGGTCCAAGAACGAAGAGGAAGCGCCGGGTCGCAAGTACGCGATGAAGGCAGAGATCAAGAAGGAAGCCCGCAAGCACCGAAAATGGAGGTACGAGCCGACTATCAACTGAAGATCCAATTATTTTAATCTCTCAATTCGAATCGATTTTTACCCAATCTGCATTCTTTTATTTCAGGTAATGGTCCTCAACGAGGTACACAAGCAGCAAGGCCCGGGTGCCCGCCACTACACTCAGATCTACGACCACGGACGAGAGGTTTGTCGACGTGGGAAGGCTCAGTTAATTACGGTGGTGATGTGTTCTGGAATAAAGTGACTTTTTGAAGATACAATGCTTTCTACTTGGAAAAGACTGGGAAAAGAAAATAAGAAAGAAAACATGGTTATATGCACGTAATAATATGCTAATTCTGCGCCCTAACAGGGTGACACTTTTTTCCTCGTGATGGAAGTGGTGGGCGAGTCGCTGGACAAGCTCAGGAGGAAGCGGCCGAACAAGGTGAGGAGTGCCTCTCTCGTCGCTCTCTCTCTCTCTCTTCTCTCTCTCTCTCTCTCTTCTCTCTCTCTGCTCTCTCTCTGCTCTCTCTCTCTCTCTGCTCTCTCTCTCTTTGCTCTCTCTCTCTCTCTTTGCTTTCTCTCTCTCTCTCTCTTTGCCCTCTCTCTTTGCTCTCTCTCTCTGCTGTCTCTCTGCTCTCTCTCTCTCTCTCTCTGCTAACCCTCCCACCTCTTCCCTGCAGGTCTTCTCGATCGGCACGGCCCTCATCACGGCGAAGCAGCTGCTCGAGGCCGTTGAGCACCTCCACATGTGCAAGTTCCTCCACCGCGACATCAAGCCGGAGAACGCGGCCATCGGCACTGGAGAGAAGAGGCGCTTGGTGAGTAGCAGATAGAGAGAGAGAGGGAGAGAGAGAGAGGGGGCAGAGAGAGGGAGACAGAGAGAGGGGCAGAGGGAGAGAGAGAGCCTCCTTCCTCTCTCTAGTTCTCTCCAATCGCATTCTCAAGCCTCTCCTTGCAGGTCTACATTCTCGACTTTGGCCTGGCGAGGAAGTACATGAACGACAACGGCGAGCTCAAGACGCCGCGTCATATCGTCGGCATGAAGGTGGGCACGGAAATGCTTGAACAGAACTCATCTATATAAATCGAGTGGACTAAATTGTGGTTCTCCGTGCTCAGGGAACGGAGCGCTACGCCTCTCGGAATTGCCTGAAAGGCTGCGAGCAAGGCCGTCAAGACGACTTGGAGACGTGGTTCTACACGGTCTTCGAAATCATGATGCCGGAGGGTATAATTATTTGTTTTGTAACCTAATTTTAAAATAAATGGCAATTAATTAATGAGGTACATTAATAATTTATCATTCGCAGGTCTCCCGTGGCGTCGCATGGAGGGCAAGGATGCCGTCCTCTCGGCGAAGGAGACCTTCTTTGAGCGCGAGTCGCAGAGGGTTCGTTTTTGCCATTTTTATTTATTTGGAAAGAAAACTGCGAGATTAAGCCTAATTAATTAACTGACTATCTTTACAGAACTTGTTCTCCAACTCCCCGACCATCAAAAAGCACTTCACGGTCATCATGGACTACCTGGGCACCCTCAAGTACTTCGACGAGCCCGACTACGACTTCATCCTCAAGAACATCGAGAAGGTTCAGTTCTTCACTGACATTAACCTCGATTATTAGTCTATCGATACTGGATTCATCCGCAAAGGAATGCAGACACAATTTCTAACTTCTCTATCTCTCTAGCCTTCTCTCTCTCCCTGCTTGCAGGCCATGAGGAAATCGGGAGTGGACAAGCGTTCTCCACTGGACTGGGAGGCTCCTTCGACCTCGTGACCCCCTTCTGACAACTGATAAAAGGCGTCCAAAAAATCTGTGTTCTGAGTAGACATTATATATTCAATGTAGTAGAGTTACAAATGAGGGGCTTTCCCTTTGAAATCCAACTATATTCTATGGTCTTTCACTTAACAGTATCGGCCTCCATCGTGCACCATGAGGAGAGCTTCGCGAGTTTCCAATGGATATCTTCATCCAGATCAGTCCAGGCGGAACTGTCTTTACGGGCTTTCTGCGATTCGCCTCAGTCCATCTTTACATTCCAATTCGAAATGAAAAGATTTAACACAAATTCACTAATATTAATTCACTAATATTAATTCGCTATATCACTAATATTATAATTATTAATTATTATCACTATATCATTAATATTATATTAATTATTATCACTATATCATTAATATTATAATTCACTAATATTATCACTAATATTAGTTATATCACTTATATCACTAATATTAATTCGCTATATAAATCTTTTGTTTACTTACGTAGAAAATCGATGCTGTGGCGAAATATGTAAATGTACATACATTCGGTGAAGTGCACTTTGACACTTTCGAATATCTAGCAGTTGATCGAATGTATAGATAAAGCCGAAAGGCTCTTCGAAAGGTTCATTGGGCCCGGCCCGGCCCGGCCCTAGAGGGCCTTGGAAATCCTATCTGATTACACAAAAGGAGGTCGTTACACATTGAAAATTATATAAACGCTTTTGCTATTGAAATTCCAAATGTCATCATAATGATTGTACAAGAACTGTAACTGTAGCTTATTCTGTTAAAGGAAATTCCTCATCAGCTTTGGTTTATTCAGAAGAATGTCAGTATAGGGTTCAAGGACGAAAGGCTCTCGGTTTCGCTCTTCTCTTCTCAAGAATTGTCGATGTTGTGACGCTTAAAAATTAGAACAGTTAAATTTATTTAGTGATCAAAATACTGATATTTTCATTTCAAATGTAAGTTTTTGCCAGAATAACCAAGGGGGTGTCAGATGCAGTTTAGCTTCACGAGTCGTCGCTTCGCGAGCTCTCGTTGCCACTCAAGTAGCCGCTGTCCATCTCCATCACTCAAGAAGTTTACAATAATACGCAGTTCGTTTCATTTGCTATTAGCCGAGTCTGCAGTTTGTCCAACATGCCGTACCATCTGCGCCGGCCCGCCCACGCGAATGCGACCGAGAAACGGAGCGAAACTGGGAGAGAGAGCGAGACTGCGAGACACGGCGAGACTGCGGGAGAGGGCGACTCTGAGAGTCAGCCCTAGACTGAGAGGCGGCGCACGGCTGGGAGGCGGGGCGAGCACTGCTCTGTAATCTTATCTTTGCATTTTGTATAGACTTCCTCGGTTTGTAAAGATCTTAAACTCCTCCTGCTAGTAATTTAATTCTCTGGACTGACCGCTGATCCGATCGGTAATGCACAAATGAAAAAGGCTTCTGACATGTGCTTCGTTGGCGCCCGCCCTGGAACGGGATTGCGAATTGTTGCGAGGAGCACGGGAACGGGACCGGCTGTGATTGAACTGAAATAGAAATAGATTATATGTTTTGTTTTTGTGACGAAAAAATGATTCGAAAACAAATGTAGATTGATAAGCATTTCTGACATCTGCATCGATGGCGCTCGCCCGCGAACGAGGCGCAGTTGAGTTGGGCCGAGCACGGGAGCCACTTCTGATTTGCTAGCAAAAGAATAATTGAGATGAGGATTCATTCCGAGCCTACCCCGTTGTCAACATTCTTATGCGATAATTATGACGACTGTGAAAGGTCTAGATACATTTAGTTGGAGACCAAGAATACAAAATGCCTACGCGGGCGCTGTTGGTCGGTGGGAGTGAAGCATCAGCAGTGGGCGGCGGAGCCGGCTGGTAGCTGGTGGCGGGCGCGAGCTGCGCGAGGCGGGCGGCGAAGTCGGCCGCCGGCGTCCCGCCCGCCCGGCCCTCGCTGTTGCCGCGCACATGCGCCGAAGGGTTGCGGCCGCGGGCTGAAAAGATCATTCTAGTCTCCCTCTTCACTGGAAATGGCTGACATCGGGAGCGAGAGCGGCTCAGCCGGCCATTCCCACTCGCAGAGCGACTGCGGAGGCGGCACGCCGCGCGAGCCAGGCGATCAGCCTCAATTTGTCATTTATTCATTTTTATTATTGTAAATCTGAAATTAAAACCGCACAGAATTCATTCCGGAAGTGCAAATAATCGCGACCTCCTCGTTGCCTGGGTGGCCGTCATGCCCGAAGACGTGCTCGAAGTCGACTCCCTCTGGGAAGGCAGCGGACGCGCGGCGAAGAGCGTCGTACTCCGCGGCGAAGCGACCACCGCCACTGCCATTCTGCATTGCCTGAGGAAGGTAGAGTTGGAGGGAGAGGGAGGGGGAGAGGGAGAGGGAGGGGGAGAGGGAGAGGGGGAGAGGGAGAGGGGAGGGAGGGAGGGATAGAGAGAAAGAG
Organism: Allodiplogaster sudhausi; assembly: GCA_945643635.1. Lineage (NCBI taxonomy): Eukaryota > Metazoa > Nematoda > Chromadorea > Rhabditida > Diplogasteridae > Allodiplogaster > Allodiplogaster sudhausi. Next base: position 4,293,615 of record CALZFC010000015.1, read on the forward strand.
AGAATGGGGTGGGGGACTAGTGGGATGAATTGAATCGATGGAGATGAATTAAAAAAGGAAGAGAGGAGAGTGAGATCAGAGAGAATTCTGGAAGGAGTCTGACGAGAAGTGGGGGGGGGGTGGAAGGTTGGACAACGAGTGGAGAGCTACCTGCACGAGGGGCAAGTAGTCCGTCCGGATCAGGATTCGTTCGTTCCTGAAATGGATTAACCCGTTGAGGACAAAGAAGAGAATGCCTTGCCGATAGCGCGGCCAGCTGGCGATGGCAAAGAGCGCGGTCTGCACGGCGCGAATCTCGGCGAGACCCGAGTTGTGCTCGGGGCCAGGCAGGGGACGACTCAGGTTCAGCGGGTGGGCGGGGCCAAAGTAGCAGCCGATTCCCGACGCCTGCCTTCCCACGCAAGACGCGTCCGTGTACACCTGCAAGGGGGCGTGGCTAAGGCGAAAGGAGTGGCTTCTAATATGAGATCTTTGCATAGGGCCTTTCAATCGTGTGGATTCCGCCGGACGTGGCTACTTGTAAGGCAAATGAGTTGCTTTCTGATACGAAACCTTTTCCTGGGGCTTTTACTGCTTAAATTAATATCGAATGCACCCTCCCTGACCACAATAGTGTTCGGAGGCGATGGAGATAGCGCTGAGATGCTGTCGCTCATTGCTATAATTATTACTCCTATTTTTAAAGAATATTTTGTAATCAAAGTCTTTAAAAAATATATTTCAAAGTAAGGACTGCTGCACCTGCTGTAGTCACGGATGAGCTCCGAGCGGACTGAGAGTCGGCCGAGTTCGACCTGGCAGAGGAGACCAGAGAAGTGGAGCGAGAGAGAAGGAAGGAGGGCAGAGAAGGAGAGCGACGGAATGGACAACGAGGGTTTTGTGAGGGGTGAGCGAGAAGAGGGCGAACACGGATGGGCGGGGCCACGAGTAGAAGTGGACGGCGGGGCGGAGCTTCCGACTGGGCGCGGCGGAGAAACGCGATGCTATTAGCAAATGTTAGAATGGGCATTCATTTGCTCAAGGAATAGAGAGGGTGAGGGGAAGAGAAGGTTAGGGGAAAGTTAGACCAAGGAAGAGAAACGAGAGATCGGGGAGAGGGGAGAATAGGAAAATGACTTCCTCACGGTGGAATCCCTCTAATATCAACTCTAATAAGTGCGTAAATACTTACGTAGTTCATAAAGTTTAAAGTATTTTTGTATTTGCGTAGTGAGATCAAAAAAAAAGAGAAGAAAGTTTTGTCTTTGTCACGTAGCCTACATATCCTTCCACCTTCTGCAATTTCTAATTTCTGGAAGGAAGTCGGCGTTGCTTTTTCAGTCGCATCTTTGTCGGGATAGAATAAAGTGTCACCCTCTCATGGATCATTTCTTCACTCTCCATACCATATTAATCGCTTTCTATCTGGCTACCAGCCCGGTGATCGAATAACTGGCACGCAGTAATCTGGACGCGAACCTCCTTCAAATTCGAATCTCAATACAAGTTACAAAAGCAAGTAGGTCTCCGGCGAATAGTTAAGATAAACATGGATTAGTTCGTCTCTTCGTAAAACATAGATCCAGAAAGTTTGAACGAGTTTTATCTTATAATTTCAGAATTATACTCATCTTGAATCTCATGGGTAGAGAAATGGCTACCGTATATTTTAGAATCCTTCTATTTTGCTACACTCTCTCGGGACTAGAACAGGCGAGATTGTACTGCAGCGCTACAGAACGTACAATAGCGCTAGAGAAAACAATTATTCCCTGGATCAATGGCATCCTTCTCTCTCATTCGTTTTCTTTTACACGACTAAATCTACCGGTAATGCTTTATGAGATGGAATTGAGAGCCGTTTGAAGAGGTGCAATGAATGGAATGGAACCGTCAGCCGGCATCGTCATACCGAAGGATAGCAGTGTAATGAAGACAACGCAAGGCACGTAGAGCAGAACGACCGCAATTATTAACGTAAGATAAGGTACAGTACCCTCCAACATTATTGGATCCGGAATTTTAATCCGATTAATAGGATTAATTTAATTAATTTAAATAATTCAAACAGGAATTGCGAAGTGATGAGGACATGCTGTCCGATTAAGCTACTAACATGGTATTATTAATTTTTGATAGGTTTTAATGCTTATATACACGTGATTGCGTAATATGTATATGCTGCAAGAAGAAGTGCACTTTGGTTGAGCATAGTCGCCATTCAGCTTGCCACATACATACCATGTGATATCATTGAAAACTTAATATATGTATGCACAGAGAAGGATGTTACGTGGAGCGTAACATTTGACCTTCACAATAATGTTATTGAAATGCACCGGAACATCTCATGTAGCTCTGGACGTTACATTTAATGCGCAACCCGAAATGTTACGCGCGACGTAACATGCAGGGTTTCACAAAAATGTTACGTTTGCCCGCGGCGGGGAGCACTTGCTCTTAAGCCACGCCCCCTTTCTTTATGTCCTCTCACTGTACTCATTGAAATGTGTAATAAATGCACAAGTAAAGTTGGTACCTCATACTTATATGTAGACATACATACATACATGTATATAAGAATGTATATGCATCAAGTATTTGAATTACAAAAAAATACAATAGTGTTTAAGATTCGTAGATTTCCTTCAAAAGTGAGCAGCGATTCTTGTAGAGTCCAAGTGCTGATGTTAGAAGGCGCACCTCCTCAAAATTATCGAATACAATTAGGTTCACAGCAGGAGAAATGTAATGTATTCAAAATTTTACTTTAAAGAGAATAATAACTATGATGGAAAAAATAGATTTTTTTTTCTCTTTGCTCTGCGGGTTTCGCACAGAAAAGGAATAGTTACATTTCCAATGGACACTGAACTTACCTTGTCGCACTTGCTGACTCGAATGGTAGACTGAATCAAAGAAAGAAGAGAAGCGAAAGCAGCCGGAGCCTGCGAAGGGCCGTGGCGGGAGAAGCAGTAGGCCAAGAGGGATCTGCTCAAGCGAGTCTTCGATGACGACAGCACTGCTCGGCCAGATTCAGACAGACCGTCCAATGCTCAACACCCTCGTTATGTGTCATTCACTTCTTATTTCCCAGCCTTTCTGATAACATTTCCTGTATCTCCTTCTCTCTCTCACTCTCTTTCTCTCTCTTCCTCTCTCGCTCTGTCTCTCCTCTCTTTCTCTGTCTTTCTTTCTCTCTCTCGTCTCTTTTTCTGTCTCTCCTTCTCTCCTCGTTCCTTTTCTGTCCCTCCCTCTCTCTCTTTCATACTGTCGCAGCACACGACGAGTGCCTTGAGTAGTGCAAATTCAGCTCGGTCGATCCGTTCTCTTGCCAGTGCCGTGATGAGATCAACGTGAGTGGTGCGGAAGACGGGCGAACTCCTCAACTGCCCCCATTTTACCTAGTTCACCAATATTTTCTTCGGTAACATTTTCATAAATTGTGTGCTTCTGTTCAAAGTTAGTCTTTGTGCAAATGGAATAGTGGGGGGCATTAGTATGCTTCTGTTTAAAGTTCGTCTTCGTGCAAAAGGCGGGAAAGAGTAACATTGCCCGTTGAGAGTGAACGGGAGTGCGGCCATCGGGATGGAGAGTCACCCCGCTCTTGTTTGCATAGGAGAAGTAGGCACTGGTGAGATGAGAGGCGAAGAGAGTCACGTGGCGGAGCAGTACCAGCTGCAATAAAGGGCGACTATCGCACTCAACTCTACAATGTAGATCAAGGCGAGGTAAAACAACATTATAAAACGAAACACTGACTTTGTCGCTATTGCTAAGCTTGTGGTAGAAGTCGAATGTCTTGACGTACTCGGCCATATAGACAATATTCGCGAGTTGCCAGTGCTTAGTCGACGGCGGAAGAAGGCCTGAATATGTTGAGAGTAATCATTAAATAGGGAAAAAGGAACGTACGAGGTTCCCCCACGGGAAGCGGAATTCGTTGTGCGATGTGATCTTCGATTGGCCTCCAATGTGGAAACAACCTCGGCGGCAAGGGCCATCCTGGCATCTCCTTGGCAAAACAGAGCATTGGAAATACTAGGTTTCAATGCGATTCGAATCACCTCATACAGACTTCCCAGCTTGGAACTGCTATTCACAATATTCTGCAGAGTCAGTTCCGGATCAATCGGCTGCGGGTTGAACGTGGATCTGCAATGGAATGTTTGGATGCTCTTGCTGTGCTTGAATAACCAACCTTCGCAGACGGTCGCAGGCGTCTTCTACACGGCAGAGCAAGCCGATTAGATCACAAGTCAGTTCTTCAGGAGTCTAGAATAAATACAAACGGAATATTTAAAGAGGCGGTCATCGTACATAAAAAAAACCACCGTAATCCTTAAGAAAGGAAAATGGAAGACGAGACCCACTAAAGTACGGCAGATTTTAAGCTCCATTGACAGCCACTTTAAAGGAAGTAGCGACGAAATAAAACTGTATCAAACGATGCAAAACTACCAACTGGATACCGTTGGATAAAAGAACAAAAAATTTATTCGTCCGATACCTCCTATAAGCACACGCTCTATTCTTACCCCAATAACTATAAATAAATCCCACATAGTAGTTGAAAATGCGTTTCGATTAGTGTTGGTGAATGGAACATATACGTATTTATGCGTGCACAGATGTGACATTGGGATGTAACATTAGATAGTACCTTGTATATTGAATATGTTGCCATATCTTTAACTGTATGAATAAACAAAATAAAATAAAATAAACCCACTCAAACCTTAGATATATGGTGGGGGACGAAAAAGGATCGGGGTGCGGCAGAGACAGCGAGAGTCCTCTCCGCCCCGAATTCGCTCTGTATCTCTCGCTGTCTGTTAAGAATGGCTTTTACCTTCTGCGGATCAGCCATCCGATTCGTGGGTCGAATGCCTGCAAGATACAGTTTTGTAAGGAATGCAAGCAAGTCGCAAAAAGTCCTTGCCCGGATTCTAAAACCTCTCAATGCTTAATCAATGCAGCTTAGAAACGCACCGAGAGGATTCATTCCTGCTTGAATGCATCGATCGAAACGACATTTGCGGCAGGCGTTTCGCGAGTCTGCATTTACCACTATGCTTATTGCTGCTTGATGGTTACTGGCATTATTACTGCATTGTAATATTGAGTGAATATTTAAAACCTGTGTGTTTTTAATGTTCAACAGTAATGCAGTTCAATGACATTTTTTTCCTCATTCTGAATCCATGTTTTTCCATCTCTCTCTCTCTCCCCCTCTCTCTCTCTTTCTCTCTCTCTCTCTCTCTCTCTCTCTCTCTCTCTCGCTTCCTTTATACCCTTGGAGACTACACACGAAGTTGCAGAGTTGCATTTGAAAGTTCGTCGTGATAAAACAGCTCGTCGAAAGAAGATCTTGCACGCGTGACATGTCGGGACCTGCAGGGAAGTCGTCGCATGCAAAACAAATTGAGAGAGGAATTCTAGAGATCCTTTGATTCCGTTCCTTGATGGCGAGAATGGAGTTGTTACCATAACTTGATGCCTAACCGTGAAGTGATATCCGTTGGAGGCATCACCACAGATTTCACAGATTTGCGGGCAGGTTCCTCTCAGGTCGTCGCTGTTCAGGGAAGAAGAGGAAGGGCTGCCATCCAATGAGGACGGCGAGTGACGGATGCAGATCGGCGAAGAACTACCAAACGCTTGCTCAGTTAATCCAATTCGCGTAATTGCGTAATTTCAAGGTCAGCTAAATCTAATTTCCTCATCGCTGTGTTTTTAATTAACTTAAATATGAAGATTAGTGCTTTCACGCTCGGAATTAACATTTAAACACATATACATACACACATATGTATGTATGTATGTACATATGATGGCACTAATTTGATATCATTTAAAGATTAATACCTTCCAAATGAAAAAGGAGAAGAAGATTCGCCCTCTGAACTGGAGTCTCCGGATATCGGAGAGCCGTTCGAATACCGAATCAGTGCAGTCATCCTCAAAGAGTGAAATCGACTGGTTTCTGAGGTTCTTGTTTCTCCCGGGATGGGGTTGATAAATGTCCCGTACTGACACGGACTGATATGTAATTGTGTGATCATTCTGGTAAAAAGAGAGAAGTAGATAGGGAGGAAGAAAGCTAACAGAGAAAGAAGGAGAGAGAGAGAGAGAGAGAGAGAGAGGAAGAAAGCAGACGGAGTGGGAGAGAGCGAGAGAGAGAGAGGAAGAAAGCAGACGGAGTGGGAGAGAGCGAGAGAGAGAGAGGAAGAAAGCAGACGGAGCGGGAGAGAGCGAGAGAACGAATGCATGAGATGAAGAAGCCTGGCTGGCAACTCTTCTTATCAGCTCAACAAGTGACTTTCATTGGGTACAAACGGTCCGATTTGGTAGGCAACATATTTTGTTGTTGAAAATATCACGGGGACCTTGGAGACTTTTAAGTAGAGAATGCATAAATTGCACACATTTTCATCGAAGGTGTCCATAGATACATTTTGGCCGTCCAAACCATCCTTGAAGATTATGTCATTCTGCACTCGCGAAAGAGAAGAAATGTCAGGCGAGCGTTCGAAGACCGAATGAAGAAAGCTGACGGTCTGGTTACGTCATTCACTAGATTACAGCAAAGTTCCACAGCAGCCCAGAATTTTAAATTGATGAAAAAGTTATGAAGAAACGAAGAGTTGTTAGATAATGAGTCCTCAACAGACAATTATCTGCATCTGGGTATTCTTCCCTCGGCCCTCACGTTTCAAAATTGATCACCTGCTGTTTGCGCTTTCATTTTTGGCCAGACAACTTTGGCGTTTCAAAGAAAGTCTTTGTATGTTTCACCAAGGTTCCAGATCTTTAGTGGCATATCATCTTACAGTTAGCAATGAAATATCAATGATCTTACTGTGGGTGACATAATAAAACTTAATTCAATCTCTCAAATTCCTTTCGTTACATGATCAGATTACATTTATAAAGAAGGTAATTAATTGTTGCCTTTATGGCGCTGATTGTGTTAGTGGATTGAGTTCTTAAGGAAGAGAGTCCATGGGTGCATGTTTACCTGCCAAGAGAAAGAGGAGAGATGAGATGTGAAACAGAATGGACGGATTGGAATGGAGAGAGAGAATGACAGTGTGAGAAAGAGAGAGAGAGACGCAGGGATAAGAGAGAAAAGATTTCTTCTTCGATGTATGACCGAACATGATCAACGATTCTCGTGACGGTGCGGCCATCATTCTGTTCCTCCTTTGCCATTCCCTCTCTCGTCTCATAAGTTCCACGCTCTCTGTCCTGCTAATTCCTTCTCTCTTTATGTCACATGCCTCCACTTCTTTGTAACCTTCACTCTATGTATATACAGTTTCTCTCTATTTTCCCGAAAAATCTGCTCATGATCTTTACATGCTCTCACTGCTTTCTCTCACCCTCGCTATCACTTTCTCTCTCTCTCTCTCTATCTCTTTCACTTCTCTTGCTCACTCGCTGTCTCTGTAATTTTCTATGTCATTCTTCTTCACCACCCTTTCATACTACATCAGCCAGGGGATCTTCAGTTGGACAGAACGAGAGAGCGATGGCTAGGGACCATTTATATGAACCCAAAGAAAAAAAACAGGGAATGCTATGAGAGAACGCGGGATGAAGACAAATAAGAGAGGTTAGGGCAGAAGAGGGAAGGTTGCTCAACGGGTAAAGTATTGCGACGATGAATACGACTCGCAACGATTGGACGATTGAAGTTTGGACAACCTGTTCTAATGAGAGAAGAGAGCAGGCAAAGGAGGAGAGGGAGAGACGGTGAGAGAAGAGAGCAGGCAAAGGAAGAGAGGGAGAGACCACGAGAGAAGAGAGCAGGCAAAGGAAGAAAAGGAGAGACGGCGAGGCGTAGAAGGAAGGAAGAGAATGCGAATGAAGAGAGATATTTGGAATAAGAGAGATGGCGATGAAACACGAAGAGTTTGATACAAGACTCGTTGTCATACGAAAATCAGTGGTAGATATACCAAGAAAGAATAAGAGGGATGAGAGAGAGAGAAAGAGTAAAAGAGGAAGAGAAAGTGGCGGAGGGCCAGTCGAAGTTGGCTCCGAGAAGGCGCACGTGTCCTGCCACGAAGAATGCGGAGACTCGGTTGACTTGGCCTATCGCTTCCTTGGTTTTGCTCCTTGCCGATTCCGCCCTGAATAGAGAGAGAGAGAGAGAGAGAGATATATATATATATAGAGATCCGTTTTAGTCCACTAACCGTGATATTTTCATGTGCCGCATGATCATACTGAAAATCGCTGATTTGAGATTGTGATAAATTTGGTTTCATTCTATGCCCCTTAAATATCAATATTCTTTTAAAATTAACATGTCAATTTCCAAAGTGAAAAGGCAACCCAAGATCTTTCTTGAATACAACTCGAACAAGGCGAATGCTAACGACTGTTTTCTAGCAATACTGAATTTAGATTCTCTTCGGTGTTTTTTGCACACTATTAATAGCCTTTCTTTCTCACTTTTGTATATGACATAATTCTCAGCTGACGAATGTCGTGGATACCAATCGTAGGAGATGCCGACATTCTCCTCCCCTCCCTTCCCCACGACAACTCAAGAGTAAGAGTACATGGGATTGAGTGAAAACACGAGCTTCACATCCAAACTGTTTCAAAATTATTTAACAAGTGACAAAAATCTTAATTTTCAATGGGTCAAATTGAATAGAGGAAATTAAAAATAATAGCATAGGATTGCGAATGCGAGATGGCGAAGAGAGAGAAAGACGTAGAGAGAGACGGTGAAGAGAGAGAGAGAGAGAGAGAGAGAGAGAGAGAGAGAGAGAGTTACCGAACGAATGAAAGACGCTCAATCGCCTTTCGCGTAAGCACCTGCCTTGCTGCAACTAACCTCATGTTTGGCATGTTTGTCAGCCCTATCTCTCTTTCCCTCGCCTCGCTATCCAGTCGCTCATCTCTCTCTTCATCTCTCTTCATCTTTCTCTTTCTGTCTCTGCTCTCGTATTTTCTGGTATAATTCTTTTCCCTTTTTCCTTTATCCCCTTACATTGCTGATTGTTCGTGCCTGTACAAATCGTAAAATGTGGTCGCGGACAGTCGCCGTCGGCTTACCTTTCTTTGCTCTCTGTACAGTCAATGGTTCTTTTCCAGTCATCTAAATATCATTAATATCAGCTCTTCTTTCCACTTAGAAATTGTTACTCAGTTAATGCTCCATGATGAGCACATAAGCGAGTTGGCCTAAGCGTGAAGAGAACTTCATTCAAGCCCGTTCAAGAATAGTCAGTATAAGGTGTGTGGACAGTCTATCTCCTTTTATTATATGTAGGTTTATGTGTACATAAACATATGTATTTACAAGTATCGCACCAGAACTGCATGACTCAATCATTCTCTCCGTCCTAGCCATGTTTTCCTAAGTTTTTTTCTCGCAAATGTATCGAAGAAGAAAGCTAGGCTTTTCTTTGAAAGTGTAAATGATTTCAAACTCTCGGATCTCGACTGGTTTATCTTTGAAAGCGCGCTTAACTTGGGAGTGCCTTCCATCGGAGTCTATTTGTGTCAATCTGCGATTTCCTACCTTCCAATGAAATCTCTCTTACCATTCCATTTCCGCGTCTGTCTCCTCCCAACCCATCTCCTATTTCACTCGGTTCCTTTCTTTCTCTCCTCTTCACACTCCCACTTCTTGTCGTTCTCGTCCAATCGGCCGTCTCTTGTGCCGGTTTTTGGTTTTTCTTGCTTTTTCGCTCTAATCATTTACCTAATCTTTTCCCTACTTGTTCTTGTTCTCGATGCGCGCCTCCTTCTTGACTTCCCATCTTGGCAAATATTTACATTTTCTTAGCTTTCTGTGAACCTCGGCAGGAATTCCTGAAGAAGTTCAAGGTATGAAGTTCCTTTTCATTGCAGTCTTTTCTGTTTCATCTTCCATTCGATGAATGAAGTCGACCTGGCAGCGAATTCTACTGCCGCGTTAGCAGCTCATTTATACACATGACTTTTTTCTCTTGGGACACTCATTTATTTTGGGGAATCACGTCGTTTCGAATGCCTCATTTGGCCATCTACTCTTGGCAACGAACCACAAAAGTGCACATACTATGTACATATGTATGCACATGCATATGTACATACATACATATCTTTGAGTCCTAGTAATCAGAGACAAATTAAATTAAATATTTGATCTACGAATTAAATAACAACTAGAAGAATTACGCGCATGCGTCTCAGCTCGACCTCGTCGTCGACCCCCGATGGAGGCGCCCGCTGTTTGGTGTGCGGAGATGCGGGGGCCAGCCAGCACTACGGTGCACTCGCATGCATCGGATGCAAGGGCTTCTTCAGAAGGGCGCTGAAGAAAGCCGACCAACTCGAATGTCTTGGCAGTGGCTCCTGCCCCATTCGACTCGGCTCGTTCTTTCTCTTCAAGGGAGTGAATGACTCTCTCTTCCTTGCAGGAGAGCGCACCCTCTGCCGCAGTTGCCGTCTGCGGAAGTGCCTCCAGATCGGCATGCAACCGGCATGTATGCCTTCGTACTTTTCTCGCCCTTCCTCTCCATTACTCGTTAACTCTCTATTTTCTGTCCTCCGAATGCTCACTCTACCAGATTGATCCAAGGTGTTCCAAATGTTGCCCTTTCCAGCCGTCCGCCCTGACCGGCCAGCTCAGCTATCCAAGCAGCCGCTCCGGGCTCGTCGCTCTGCTGCCGCAGCTGAAGCGTCCTCTTCTGCGTGCAAGGCGGCGGCGTCCGCGTCCCAAGCGGCAGCTGCCGCGTCTGCTACCACTGCCGATGACGACTGGATGCGTAGACTCAATGTCGAGATGAAGACCACGCTCATGACTCTTCTCAATGTAGAAGCTAAGGTTCATTGAATCTTCCATTTTTCCATCATTACTCTGAAAGCAAAGATATAAATGTTGCCGTACCGGCTCCCTTGATGTTCACAGATTGCCAAAGGCGACACTCACCTGGATGCCTCTAAGCTGTATCCACTCCATGTCAGCACTCTTCGAGAGATCTTCAGTGATCCGGGGAAACTGAAGGGAAAGCGGTCGCAGGTTTTTTCTCTTTTCTAATTTTTTTTTTCATTTCAGCACCTTGTTTAAAGGAACTATCCATGGAGTTTACAAGCCGCTTGTGCAGAACTAACGTTTGAATTCGCGCATGATATTGCAAAAAGTTTTGGCGGTATGCTACACAGTATCCATCACAACAAACTAGACTTTATGAGCCTTTCTCTCTCTGCCTCTCTTCTCTTCCCTCGAATCTCGAGCGTGGCTTGCCGCTTCGCACCTACTTTTAACCTTCTTTCTGGTAGAATGAGGGTGTGCATGCGGAGAAAATAGGCAGGGCTGATGATGTCACTCCCTAAATTCTACAGTACGGCGCGGGGAAAATGTGGTTTTTCTCCTCAGGGCCCATTCAGGACGCATTCTCACTTTTCCTAACGATGTTTCTAGTTGGACCGGAGAGTATTAACAAAAAATTCAGTAGCATTGTAATCTCCATGGACAGCTCCTTTAAAAAAAAACATTGTGAACGGATATTTAAAAATGAATAAATTAAAGATGCGCTACGAGGCGTACAGAATGGCAGCAAACACGGAACTGCTCTCCATCGCCTATCGAAGACTCATCGCTGCCATTGACTGGGTCGAGTTCCTCGCAGAGATCATCGAAGGAGGACTCTCCGTCGACGACAGGGTCGGACCACTTACAATTATGCTCCCTTCTCATTATCTGCGAGAGGGCGTGTGTCTAGTAAGATAGTTACGATCCTGAAATGAGAACGGAATGAATGAAGGTGGCTCTGGTCCGCGCTTGCTTCGCCCCGTTGATGGTATTCGCTTTTGCTGCGCGAACATCGCAGGTACGAGATGGATTTCATTGCAAAATTCGTTTCAATTCTTTTTGTATTCTTATTGAGGCGACCCAGGACCAGAACGTGCTTTGCCTGTGCAACTTTGCGTTTGTGCCACGCGAAATGAGCAGTGTCTACGCGGATTCCTAGTGAGAGATGTGGCATTGGATTGTTGTTCTCCTCTCAGAAACAAGTGGCTTGCTCTTCCTTGCAGCCACCTCGCGAATGGCCTCGTGGACCGTGCCCTCGACGAGCTCGTCTCTCCATATCGGCTGTATGGTCTGATTGAAGAGGAGTACGTCTGCATCTCCGCCATCATCGTCCTTAATCCTCGTCAGTCTAATTCTAGCAGAGAAATCACATCATATTTTAATATTTCTTTTAACGTAAAACTCTCATCAATATTAACTCAAATTATCGCAAGCTGCCTACTTTTAAAGTCTCACAATCATGCTTCTGAGAACAATGAGACCCTTTTTTATATTTAACGCATTTGCCTTGCCCGTTCTCATCGATCTTCCTGCACAATTTTAGTGTTCCTCTGCAATCTCTACACTCCCGCCCCGCTTAAAAGATCTTTATTGGCCTTCTCATCTATCCTTATCCGATTAATCACTGTCTGCATCCATTTCCTTTCTCTCCTTTGCTCCCTCTCCTTTCCGCTCTCTTTCCACGCATTCCCACACACGTGCCCTCGGGTGCATGTGCTGATTGCAATCTGGTGAGAAATCACGTGCTAGCAAAATTATTCATGCTCGAATCATAATATACATTCATATGAGAAAAAGATCAGTTGTGTTCAAAGGCAACTGAAAAGTGACATTGAGTGAGAGAAGTGAAATGATGTGGATGTGTTGAGTGGCGCGTGACTTGTCTGAGGAGGCAGCGGAGCGGGTTCTCTCCCTCCGCCATCGAGTGCAGGACGCCCTCTACGCAGTCGTCAAGGAGAGCCGACCCACTCGCCAGGCTACTGTCGCATTCGGACAACTTCTCCTCTCCCTCGTTCCTGTACAGGCATGTGCTTTTTGGACTCTTGCATTCTTCTCTGGGAATATACATAATTCGGTCGAACTTATTTCTAGAGATCGTTTATATCGCATTAAGTGAAATTGCTTATGCTCACAATAAGAAGACTGAATTGTTCAGCAACTGGCGGGCACAATGTGCGAGAATCTGCAGTTCGCGCAGACCTTTTCCTCCCTGGGAGGAATGACTCTTCTCACCAATCTCTTTGGCTGCTTCCCCGTTGAGCCCTTCAACGACTTCGACAGCCTGGTAAGGGTTTTCACTTCTGATATCAAAGATCATTCTCACCCTGTCCATTCAGTTATCTCGGGACGCCGCGGCGGCAACGAGAGGAGTGCGGGATTTGAGCATCCAGAATCAGGCGTCCACAAAACAGAGCCGTGCTGTGCAGACTGTGCTCACTGCGATGGTGGGAAGTGGGAAGGTGAGGAGTATGACGTGGGATTGAGAAGTGAGGAGAAGGAGGCGGAGTGGGAGCAGCTGGCAAGGCAAGCGGAGTGCAGATCACTAATTGAGCGTGTCGCGGCGGGAGCGGAGAAGCGGCGCCGTCCGCCCCCTCAACGGGCAGATGACGTGGATGACGAGGAGACGGAGGGGCCGAGTGCCAAGGGATTCCGGCTTCTGCATGCGCCCTGCCACTACACACTCACCGAGATGTTCGACGATCTTGAGGTTCGTTATTTCTTTAAAGAAAATAGCGAATGGTACTATTTTCAGCGAACGATGTCTCCATGGTCCGACGAGAGTCCGTCTACGAGTGCCTGCGCCGTCTCCTCTTCAACCTATCCTCATAGTACCCAACTCCAGGTGTCCCCCAGTGCATGGGGCCATGCCTTTTCCTCCCCCGTCACTACAGAATTGGCCATGGCTCCCCCTCCAGTGCCAATGAACGTGGCTGCCCCTCTTGTGCCGATGAATCCGCGTCATCCACAACCCTTCCCCCATGGGCCTCCTCCGATGAGTTACGCCCCCTGCTCTTCAGGCAACTCAGCTTCCCTCTACCAACTACATCCCCCTTACCCTGCTTACTATCCCAAGCCCGGGCCTCCCTTTGGCTGATCATTTGCATCTTCAATACATATTGCCCCATTTTTCTGATTTTCTTTAATTCTAATTTTCAAGAAATTGTTCCAGTTGAGTTAATGATCCCAATTCGGTTGACCGGCTTTTGCTCTACTTGTTCAAATTCTTGCCTTTCTAGATCACTAATGAATTGTCTACTGTTAATACAATTCGTGATGACATTGATTGCTCGGGTGTTCGCTTTGTGTAAGTTTACGTTGCAGCCTCATTTAATGGCAATGTTAACTATGTAGGTTCTAGTGTTACTATGTAACAAATTCACAAATGGCTACCGAGTAGTTCTTCTTGAAATTGTAACGAGCGGGTAGCATCAACTTTGTGATAAGACACTCAAAATTTGTAGTTTCCGAGAAGAATTGCGAAAACAATAAAGCAAATTTACACTTCATTTCATCAAGAAAAACCATTTAAACATGTCTGGACTGCATGCCTTGGAAAGTATGCAAAGGAATACTCAATGAGACACAATTCCCACTGTTGATTTATTTCCAAATTAAAAACAGCATTATTCGAAGAAGAAGTGACTTGAAAAGGTTGCGCTTTTATTACTTTCGACGTATGAGTTCATTCATTTTATTAGCAACCGTTAATCTTTTCATTCTTCTCTATTTTCGAATTGCAAATTACAGCTAAGTCGGCGAGATTCATTAGTTCTATGCTTCATTCTACGTAAGCAGCCGTTTGGTTCTAGCAAACGCGAGCAGCCCTCGGCCGATTTAAGGAAGGAGTAGATATTTGGAGGATGCAGACATCAAAATGAGATTTAAAGAAGGATCCAAGGAAGCCGACAAAATTAATTGTACGTCCCATTTGAAATTGTCATTCAGAGAGGCCCGAACGTTCAGGGAAAGTATAAATCAGTTAGCTGGCTCATTCCTTATGTGCCTTGTTTCCCTAACTCGCTCTCTTTCTTCCTCTTGCTCTCTCCACTCTCTCCCTCTCTCTTTCTCATTCCGTTTTTATCATTCTCTCTCGTTCTCTTCTCTCACTCTTTCTCTCTGTTACTCTCTCTCTGCTTCTCTCTCGCTTTTTTCTCTTGCTTTCTATATCTCTCTTTACCTTTTCTCTCTTTTTCTCTCGTTCCCCTCTCTCTTTCTCACTCTCTCTCTCTTTCTCTCTTCTCTAATTCACTCAGTGCTTCTGCATAGTTCAATGTTGACAGTGGGTGGCCATTTTCCGTTTTTTCTAATTCTTCTCATGACCATAAAAAGAACTCTTATAAGATACAAAAAACTTTACATATTTTCAATATATATCCCTGAGAAATGACCACTTGAACACATCCGACATATTTGATGTTACAACAAGGAATCCACTCGAGACCGAATCTCAGACTTTTATTTCTCCCCCGATTTGATAATAATCACGAATGATGTATCCAGTGATATCTACTATACATACATACATACTACATATTATGTATGTGTGAAATGAGATTTATCATCGTATGCATTTCCTTGATGAGCGTGAATAGCAATACATGTATGTATATATATAACTCATTATTCCACTCGTTTGGTGAGAACGAAGTAAATATATTGCATGTACAAACATTCAGTGTTGTTCCTCCAAAATGGCCGAAATGTTCCAATCAGCGCTCATTAAATATCTTATTGCAGACACCTTGAACCATATTGATTCTGTTTTCATTGAAAAGGAAATGAAATTCCACATACAGCACAAATATTACTTCATTCCAAATATGTTGGAACGGAGTGACATGACTTTGAAGTTTTAGTATGGCGCCATGCTCTAATTTTTGAGCTTTATTTAAACCCTCTAAATATGATCACCGTACCCTCAATCATAGTGTGCTGGATGTGGCAAAACAAGAGGATTCTAAATATATGAAGATCTTTTCATATAGTTTACGAGCTACGACTTGCTTGCCATTTGGAACATTGCGCGCGCAGCGTTCCAAATCGGCCATTTTGGCGGTGCATCACTGTATGTATGTATGTACGTATGTGGTTAAGATGAGAACCGTTTTATATTTGATACACTACCTACTTTAATGCGGAATATTTAAAACATATACATACAAGGGACAGTAGTGTGAGATTTAGACGGCTCTTTGCTCGATGCAATTCGATCCTGTATTAACTTTTTTCGATGGTTGTCCTCTTAAAATCTTTGAAAGATCGAGACTATTATTAATTCAAATTTTAGGTTAAAGATATGCGTGTAAGTTTGGAAGAAATGTACATATATTCAAAGCGTTTTATTTCTCTTTTCTTATTCCTGTGACTATTTTAAGTTTTAAGGAAGTATCCGATGAAAGAGTATCGCATAATTTCCTAATCATAAATTAAGCCAATTGCTAATTGTGCATAAAGCGCAGAGAACATACATATCTTCTTCCTACCCGTTGGGCACTCGTTACATCGACAGAGACGTTTTACAGTGTCCAGAAAAGAAATACAAATATCTGCGTAAATACTGATTTTCATCTGATTGAACTATCTCTAATTTTAATATATAATAAGTTTAATTGTCAATATTAATAAGATGGACTATCTATAATTTATGTTTTAGGCCAAACTTGATCATATGGAAGGAGAAAAAAAAAGTTTTTTTTTCGCACGATCTCTGCTTTAATGAGTTCCGCATCAAAAGGTCGCATGTGAAATTTCGTATGGCACTTTGAAAAAGTTGTTTGGCACCGGAAAATATCTAATCATACTCTAGTTTATTATATGTTTGTACATCTATGTTTATTATATATAGATACATACTTGCCAAGAGGAATGTTTGTATTTTTCATATTTCTCACACAGTGTCACATGGCACCCATTTTTTAAAACAAGATTATGGGTGACTCCGCATTTGGCATCTAAAAGAGATACGCTGAAAATAAGATTGCTGTCTTGATTTGCATTCCTCGGAAATGCTGAAAACAATAACAGATTACGCGCTATGTTTGCTGAGTACGATAATTTGAGGTGGCTTGCAAGCGAAAACAAACAGCCGTGCTATTGACTGTGGAAGAAAATTGAAACCAGAAGTAAAATATGAATGAGCATAAATAGAAGCTTCATGAATGTTCTTTCCGTATTACTGTGGAAAATGGCTTAACTTCATTCTCATTGACGCCATGCGGTGCGAAACTTCGCCTATCTTTCAAAGCGTGTACATCATCCAAGCCCATAATTCTTTATTTATCTAACAAGAGAGAGTGAGCAAAAGCGAGAAAGAAAAGAATTTTTATAAATTTCTACTCACGTTCTCTCAATTTTGCACACTATCTCGCGCCCATTAAAATCTGGCACAAGCAAAAGGGTTTATTTTATATGGCGCACTTCATCTTCAACATATATTTATGTTTTTTTTTTTGCACAAAGTTTTGAAATTTGTTTTAGCAAGGGTTATAAAGAATCCTTAAAACATTTCATATAAATTCCATTTAACTCAAAATGAAATATTCATTAACATTTGGTAAAACTGGCGTCAGTATTTTCAAGATTAATTGCACGGTATTGCGTATGTGAATTCGACCATTTGTGCTTATTTCAATTATTTAGCAATGTGGAACGAATCGGAAGTCTGCTGCATTCCAGTGGTGCTGGCTATGAAAGTGGCCGAAGGAGTTCTGACATCTCTCGCAGTCCCTTGCTTCCTCGCCAACACTTATCTACTTATAATTTTAAAAGTTCGTTTTTTAATGTATAAGCAAAATGATTTCGTAAAGCATTAGTCTAATTGAATTGAAGGCGATGCACCCGAATTTTCGGGTGTTGCTATTCTTGATCGTGTTGGTGGACACTGCGTATTGCCTGATCAGAGTGCCTGGCCTCTTCGACACCGACAGCATAACTAACATCGATAACGACGTAGTCTATTTCATCAAGCGGAGCTGTTAGCCATTATTCCAACTTTTTAAATATCATTGCCCTCATCGTCCTTCTCTGTCGGTGAGGTCAATCTGCCAAACCTTTAGGTTTATAACATCTAAATATTGTAAATCAAAAAAGTGAGATTTTGTGTTGAGTAAAGAGAAACGAGAATGTTTGTAGCAGTAACATTCTCGTCATGCTTACTTCTCTCTCTGAGCAGCGAGCGTTTGCTCTCTCATTATCTCAGTCGAACCTACGAGAACCGATGTTTTCCCGGCCTGGTTCTCTGCGCAACCGGATTATCCGTACGAATATTAGAGAACTCTTCTAAATCATCCATAAATCAAAAAAATTAATAATCATGTCTCACCTTACAGTTTCATATATATGTAGGTACCTTTTTCTTTGGATAATATTCTTGCTATTTTTGTAGGTTCTAGTAACGGCAATCATAAACTATTTGCGAATCTCAGGTGAGTTTATATTTTGTTTAATTGATGAACATTTCTAGCTAACTGAATATTTGCATCTTTTCTGCTCTGGATGCTTGCCTATTCATATAAAGATAATTAGGGAGATCTTAACAATAGTTGCGATTACGTTTATATAGAAACATATTCTATGGTAGTTCAAGTCTTGTTATGCATCAAATGTAGGATGTAAAAATGCACATTACTGCTGCACTGAACTGGGTGATCTTAAAGCTGCAGGTTATCTCACTCCAATCTTCTTCGTAATTCTCACTGTTCTCCTGGCTCTGCCCACGCTCTTTGTAAGTCTGGAATTCTTTTCTCTCAATGAAGAAAGTTACTGAACATAGTTAATGAATTTATGTACAAACGCAGTAAACATTGATAGATCTCTTTTCTTCGCAGGTATTGCCATATCTGTCATGGAAGAGCAAAGTAGACTACAACGACTCGCTCAATCGCCGATACACACAAAGCAAAGGAAATAGTGCTTCTCTCTCGGGAAGGTGCTCTCTGTTCTAAAAGTTGTTTTGCTTACCGTCAAATTTTTCATAAAAATACCTATATATACATACTTTTCTGTGCACTTGTACTCAATTTAAGAACAAGCATTTTAACATATTTTGGGGAATTTTGTGATACAAAGTATTCAGATACCAAGCGACAGAGAACCTCCGCATCTACCGCCTTCTCCGCTTCCTGGTTCCCTATCTGGTGATCTCCATCCTCTTAAACCTTTCATCCATAATCTTCTTCGTCTATGCTGCCATCAGTGATCGACCTCTCATGCTCGTCTCTCAACAATCCCTCGGCTGCCTTCCTCCGTCAAGGGTTAGGAAGTCTGTTTGTAATTTGATTTACTGAAAAATACTTTTTTTACAATTATCTTGCGTGCTGAGTGTATAGTGTTGTCTTGTCCTGATTTCATAATATACGTATGTATGTTCATAAAATTCACAGGTGATCGGCTGCCTTGTAATTCTAATTGTGCACGAGCAACGAACTCGGCAGCGATTGCTGGCCGTGTTCAGGAGACGGATTGGCAGTGGAGATGGCCAGCAGACACAGAAGAAGCCGCTCCCACTCACGAGCATCACTGGTCTGGGGATGAATTTCACTGTCTAGGAATATCATCTATTTCAGGTCAGCAGCTAATGTTCAGCAGCTCGGTCGAGAGTGAAATCTACTTCCGCTCGTATGCCTGGTCGTGTCAACTTTAAAATAAGGTATTTAGTTTTATTTAGTTTCATAAATCTAATA
Organism: Allodiplogaster sudhausi; assembly: GCA_945643635.1. Classification (NCBI taxonomy): domain Eukaryota; kingdom Metazoa; phylum Nematoda; class Chromadorea; order Rhabditida; family Diplogasteridae; genus Allodiplogaster; species Allodiplogaster sudhausi. Next base: position 4,313,097 of record CALZFC010000015.1, read on the forward strand.
ACACCTTTTTTATTATTTCTCGCCCTCGCTTCATGCTTCTTTTTCTTCTTTTTGAGCCTGAAGTGTCGGCAGGCGATTCGCTCCTTGCAAAGTTGACCAGAAGAATTTGCACAAGAAGACGTATCATTTAATATATAGGCACTGCAGACCTCGCCGAATGTTCACCATTGAATTAACGCTTCGTGAAATTTGGCCACCACAGTTGAATGTTCCGAGAACCCCTTGAAATGTGAAGAAGGTCTTTCTGGTCAGCATATGCCCTTCGAAAGCGTCTGTTCCGCTCCCCTCACCATTGAACTGTCCTCTCTTTCTGTAGGAACGCGGCTGTTCGATGACCTTCTTTTCTGATGTTCCTTTCTTCCTTTCGTCTCTACACATCTCTCACTCTCTCTATCTCCTTTCTTTCTTACTTTTCCTTTATATCTCTACCACTCAATTCTCCCTCTCCACTTCTTGTACTCTCGTGCTCCCACTCTGTTGTCACTCTTCCTTTCCTTTCACTCTTAGTATTTTTCTCTGCTTCATTCCCTCTTCACACCACAACCAAGTCTTCTTCTGCGCACAAATGGCATAGTAAGGCAGGCCCTTCTTATACGAGCTGCCTTCTTCCCTTTACCGCCAGCCCCTCTTTATCTTTAGTCCTTTCTTAAGAGTTCTTTTCTCTAACATACATATTTAACGTTATTCAAGCCGCATTTTTGGCATTATAATTTCTACACTAGCGAAAGAGTGTTCTTCTCTGATGTAAAATTGAATTTCTGATGTCGAAGTGAGCATGAATGTTATGATTTGGCGTCAGTGCGAGCGAGAAAATAAGCCTTAAAAAATATCGCTTGAGTTTAGTTCGAAATGGAATTTCGTTTTATTCGCGGAATTCGTTGCGTTCTGAGTCTCAGCCTTGACGGGTGAGTCAGGCGAAAGGGAAAGAAGAAAAGAAGGAAAGACAGGAAAGAAAGCAGACATGCAAACAAACGCCTTCGTTCCAGGCTGCCATTCGCTTTTCTCTAAATTTCTCCTTATATCGGTTATTGTCGGGTAATATTTCCATCCTCTTTTAGAATGGAAATGCACGTCTGTTAGTACGTACATTCATCTTTATCAAACAAAATTAGTATAAGATTCAAAACATTCCGAAGTTTCAATGGCAGGAAATACAAGGGCCCACGCACTTTGTATTCTTTCGCCTACTTCTTTGGAATGTACAAAGAGAAGATACATAATGTAGATAGCAGGACGAAGAGAGAAAGACAGGAGAGATCAAAGATAAGGAAGAGAAAAATGGCAAAGGGAAAGTGAAGCAGAAGGAGAGAGAGAGAGAAAGAAAAAATAGAGAGGTAGAAGCAGAGAAAAGAATGATTGGTTGGCCGCCTCTCGATGCCTTCTTGCCATTCATTGCTGATAGCATGAATGCCTTGCCTCGGCCGTCCTGGCCTCCGTCTTCTCGCTCACCTTCTTAGGCTCTTTTTGATCTCGTGGAACAGTTCTGCGTTTCCAGCTGAGAATTACTACGCTTAGGAAGCTTTTTTCCTTTAAATTCGCTTATTCTCAGCCCTATTGTTTTTCTTCCTTCTCGCACTCTTCATCCAGATTGAGTGTCCTGACATATTCCACCTTTGCTTCATGCTTCCTCAACATTCAGTTGAAGCGGCAACTTGTGTCCCCATTCAGTTATGAAGTCAGTGTAAGAGAACATTGGGGAGTGTTGCGTTGTCTTGGAAGATTTCGCAAGAGTGTGAATGTCTTCTTCCATCTCTGGCTCGAGTGCACAAGAATGTCCACGCCTGCCTTCTTGCTTCTCTTGTCTTTTGCCAGCGAAGCGACGTGTTTGTCGCGTTATCTCAGGACGCGTGTCAAAGAGAGAGAAAGCGTCTCTGGCATCTTTTTCCTCGACCTTGCCATTTTTACTTTCATCTGGCATTTCACAAAACAAAAGTATGAAATGTTGGCAAAGTTGGACGATAGACCTGACAAAATACAGCGAAAATTCTCAAAAAGAGCGAATGATGGCAATGTTTTGTAAAATCTGCCATGAGAGATAGAGCGCAGAAGACATTAAACAAGTAACTTTATTAAAGGGAAAGAGCAAGATGAGAAAGAATGGGAAAACTTTCTCACCAATCAACCGTGTTCACATTCCTTCTCATAAAAAAATTGTTTTGCCATATACTATCCATTTTTAATGTTGACGCCACTATTTGCAAAAATGGTTATCACTTATTGGTAAAGTATCATTCGTGATTGAGAGTATTCGAATCAGTGATCCAAGAAGTTTGGAATGGTGAACTGCCCAAGCTGCAACAAGGCAGTGTACTTCGGTTAGTCCTTTCCATCTTCATTCCTGAACTTGGCACCAGTCCAGCTGGCAGAGTGCCAACGGATCTGCTTGCAGCTGAGAGAGTGAGCTCGCTGGGGAAGGACTGGCATCGGCCGTGTCTCAAGTGCCACAATGACAAGTGCGGCAAGACTCTTGCGGCTGGCTCACATTCCGAGGTTTCTTTCGTTTTCTTTAAGGAGATCAAGAAAAAAGTTATTGTCCGACATATTTTTTAAAGAAATTGAAAAGCATTATACGTTTTGCACATTGCGATCCTAGTTGAAAAATTGCTTTGAGCATGAAGGAAAGCCGTACTGTAACCGCTGTTACGGCGCTCTGTTCGGCCCGGGCGGCTATGGCCACGGCGGTTGGTGAAATCTGTGAAATCTAACTAATCGTAAGAAAAACATAATTAGTGTAATGAATCTATTTTGCTAAAACACTCATTCAATATTTAATATTTCAGCGCAAGGTTACTAGTAAGCTGATAGTCAAGATATGTCAAGCTGCATGTGCACGGAGGGTACGGGTCATACAAATTCTTCCGGTTTGAGAGCACACCAAATCCGTGTTGCGCCCGTTTCATGCGTCGCGGCTAGGCAAAGCATATAGCTCTCCTCCAAATGCATCGATCGAAGTGATTTAAACTCCCTCCAAAAGTTACCGTAATATGTGGTCATTAATTTGAAAATTTAGGCAACTCCCTCCAAAAGTTACCGTAATATGTGGTCATTAATTTGAAAATTCTGGCAACTGGCAATTTGCCAGCAATTTCACCTTCGCTAATGATTTTGAACTTCCGTTCCTTTTGTGTCACACAATACGATTGTGGAAAACTTAAGAAATTTACAGTTCGACGCACCAAAATTCTCTCAAACCGGAAGGGGGTACCCTCCGTGCATGTGTGAGGGCGTTTTTGTTTTGATTACTTACTTTCCCTTAGGGACGGAGTCGCATACTTTCCACGGCGGCAACACGGGTAAGCAGCAATGAGCAGTGCAAGGGGATCCTTGCAGCATCGACCGCCTTCATCGAGTAATTATTGCAAATATTTAGTGTGCTCTTAATATCAATCATCATAAAGAATTTTCACGATGCTGTCAAGCGGGAAATGCACGGCTATTAAAACTGCTTTGATACAAGTTTCAAGAAATTCACATTACATCATTTACAATTACATCCATCATCAAAAGCATGTCTACTTTAAATGAATTGGGAAAAGAAAAGTTAATTTTCTAATGGATCAGTTTAGAATTATTATCTTCATACGCGGTATTATTTGAGCCATCCATACTCAAGATATCTACTCTTCTTTATTTTACCGCTGGATTTTACAGTTTTGCTTTTCCTTTCGACAAAACACATGAGAGATATGTAAATTTTGGTGTGTGGTGAGAAAAATAAAATTTTTGGAGTTATGCGTGAAAAGATATTACCGCCATTTATAAGCCCATGATGAGTTGGCTAATCCACATTATCCTTTCTCTTCCTTGACCTTTTCAGTTATGGATGATTCTATCCTGTATCATACATATGTTGATGTAAGAGAAGAAAAGCTGAAACTCAGAAATTCAGATCAGAAATGCAATGAAAAAAAGAGACTGAAGAAGGGTGATGCACCAATTGAAAATGTTCCTTTTGAAAGCATTCAATTTCAATTTGCACAGTCATATGGATTAAAGGCAGACAAATCTTTTGACGAGGTAATGGTTGTCCTATTTCAGTACAACAGAAGTGGGAGTGAATGAGTTAGTGAAGGCAGATTCGACTGCAATGGAAGTGGAAGAAGAGCAGAAGACACGTTTGACAGCGTCAGACAACGTCTTCCGATAGCAGGCAACGAAGAGAATGATCAGGATTGGATCCAGGGCCGGGAAGATCCCCGGAGTCATTATCAACTCGATTCCGTGGTCACCCAGGTCCCAGCCTATGGGAAGGACATGAAGACTATGAAGAACGAGAGTTGGATTGCTGACTAACCAATGATCGCAGTCAAAAAGATGGTGGACAGTGGAAGATAAGAGAAGATGAATGGAATGGCACTCTCAAATTAGCTGATATAATATGAAATAGCCAAGAAGGCAAACCTGAATGAGGAGAGCGCGGAACAGTTGTTGCTGGTAACGCTGAGTGGCGGGCAGCATTCGAGCACTGCGGATCTCCCTGACGATGCAGACGATGCAGGAGCCAATGATGAAGACCGTGGCACTGAAGAAGGTGAAGATGCCTCCAATGGAGAGAAGAGACAGCATCTGCCAGTCTCGGCCGCCGTCCTCCAAGGGGATCTGCAAGGCATTCATTTCTGGAGGCATCACTGGCATCAATCTAACATAGCCGAGATAGCCGATCTTCGTCATGTCCAAATTGTAATGTTCCATGGCCACTTCAGCAAACATCTGAAAGCACAGAACTCAAGAAACTGCTAATATGTAGACACGATCTCTTGCGGATTTTGCGCATGCCAACATTTAAATGTCTATTCTCCCAACGCCAGGAACTCGCATCTCCTTGACATGCCTTGTCAGCCAAATCGTGCGGCAGAAAGCGAATGCAAGAGATCATCACACCGACTGCGTAGAGGACACTCAGAGATGTCGCCAACAATCCAACTTTCACTCGACTCATCCGATCCAGGAATTCCAGCATTGGTGGACTTAATTGACACTTTGGGAAATCGTACAAAACATTTCAAGGTAATTCTTAATATGTACAAGATTAATCATACTTGCAGATTGCTTTGTATCGATAGATGAAGTGAAAAGCGAGCAGAATGAAGGTTTGATAGAAGAGGAAGATCCAGATGTAGCCGTGGACCAGAGCCATGGATCTCGAGTAGTGCTGGCTGTTCCCAGGGAAGAAGAAGTAGCCGAACGATGTCATGTGGATATACTTCAAATACCATTACTTCAACCATTTCCGGTTAATATAGAAGGGATTCCTGTGAACATATATATGTATTGACTGCATGAATACATCCCTATTTAGCATTTTGCATCCAATTAAAACTCTGTACTGAGTACGATTCCAAGTTTAGTTCCCATTCCTGAACAAATGCGACCGCTCACCGGATGGCGTGATTGAGTGCGATGACCATGTCAGAAGTAGCGAATGCAAGAAGAAGGAATCGATAATTGCCAATGGAGCGGACACGGTCAATGAGAATGAGAAGGATCAGGAGAGAATTGGAGAGGAGGGCCACGAAGCAGAGAGAGTACGAGAAGATCTCGTGAGTTGAGTGGGAGATCATTCCGTCTGAAGAATTCAAAACAGAAAGTGTTTCGAAACATAACTATTCCTAACTATTCCTTCTAAACATTGTAGCCTGTTTTATAGCTACATATTTTTAATTGTCAATAAAATAGAAGGAGCGAGAAGCACCCATGCGGAATACAATTGGATGTTGGCTTTTATAAGCGCTGTCTATAAATCCTTGCTTATCAGACCAAGTTTATAAATCTGTTTTCGTTTGGCCGATTGTTTAAAAACACGAAGGATAAGAAAGTGTGATAATAATTTGAATACAGCGAGCAGTCTAGGAATCATATGCGTCCCTGTAGTTTCGCCTACGTATTGATGCTCGAAGAGCAGAGAGAGAGAGAGAGAGAGAGAGAGAGAGAGAGCGTGTGAATGTGAGAGAGTTAATCCTGAGAAGGTCTTTACATCAATGATAGGATTATCTGTCTGATCTTTCACTATAGGCCATTGGCAACGAATCATAGGATGATTCTATTAATGTGATTCACAAAGGATATAGCCAAACAATTCTGGCAATCAGGCATTTTCTATGATCATGGAAGGTCTTGCATACGAGTGGGAGCTCAGATCTTTGATGTAACCAGAGGGCTCAGATGTCCTTAATCCTGAGGTCCTTTTTCACTGTCGAGCTGCAAGATGCACAGCATTGCAACGAGGCACTGCGAGATGCACAGATCTAGCACATTATGTTGAAGAGGTACCTCAAGCAAATCTCCAGAACATCATATTAGAACTTTTTAACAAATTTAATCCGTCTCATTTTTATAATGAATAATACAAATATACTATCACTGCATGCTTCAATTAATGTCAAATGTTGAGATTGCTGGTGCTTAAAGGAGGACGATCACCGAAACATAATTACCTCTTGTTCTAATTGCCATGTGTCCTCTATGAGTACGCACTCTCATTCTCGCGTGCTATTTTGCAGGTTCATAGCATAAACCCGCTGGTAAAAATAAATCGCACGATTGAGAGTTTTTTTAATCGAACACATTTATTCTCTGATCGCTTGTATTAAATTTTTTGTGTTTGTTCCTGTTTGAATCTTAACGAAAATCGTGAAGGTTTATGACCGAATTTGAACTAGCTGAATAGCCGAAAGGCACAAGCCAAGCATGTCAGAATTGAGCGTTTTAGACGGCTGGCTCCATTATTTGTAAAGTCTACTTTTTTGTGAAAAATATTTTGAGCCGAATGGAAATGTAATGGATTAAAGAGGAGGGAAAATGCTTTCTCAAACATCTTTTCATTAAGAAATACAATTCATAGGGAAGAACAATTTAAAGGGAAGACATTCTGAATTTCAAAATAGGAATTGGAAGCATGGTGGCAGGATTGAAAATCTACCGAGATTCTCCACACCAAACATAAACTAATCCGGTGTGACGCAAGCTGTGCATTTTCATAACGTTTGTTTGTCGTCGAGAAACTGCGCACGTATTTGCGAATAAATGTGAAGGAGTTATTTAGACTTCCCCGTGTCAGCCAAGACTTATCGTCGTCATTCTAAGAGAAGCTACGAAAAGACAACCATTCCAAGCTCCGTCTTCAGTTGGCACCTTCTACACTCTATTAAGAAATGAGACTAAGGGAAATAATGATTGAAATGTCATGTAGATAATACAGCATCAAAATGCAAGTGTGCAAGGATTCTTTGAGAGCACAGGCAAATTTTGGATCACGTCGACTTCGATCGTGGATGAAATGTCTTCTTTTCTGAACATTGTTGTCTTGTGTAAGCATTCGAAGCAAAAACAACTTTTTTCAGAAAGTTCAGAAAGGTGAACAAAGCTCTCAACTCTAGTTTATTTGAAGATTTATGTCGTTCTTCTTCTATTTATTTCATTATCTCTCGCAGTATATTCAAGCAAAAGAGCGCATTCTACAGCAAAAGCTGAGTCCCAAATAATTCAATCGCGACTCCCTTGGAAAAATTTTTCCTCGTGCAATAGTTTGATCACAATGGTCATCTATTACAAAGGATGAGGTTGTGGAAACTGATGAAACATATGGAAATGCATGTACGAATGTCTTCATTTCAGCAAGATGACTGCATCTCGAAAGTGACAATCGTGATTTCTATAATTTCTTCAGTGATTTTCCCAGGACTGGTTCAAGAGAAAGTCGGTGACTCCACAACGCGCAGGTCCGGGAAAGGTAGTACAGATCGATGAATCTCTCCTTTTTAAGGTGTAATGATGATTATAATGCGAGGGCAAAATACAACAGAAGGCGAACATTACAAAAAGAGATTTACGATGGAAAGGCAAATTTATTGGGACGCCTACATTAGATATTTAATTCCTGTGTCCCTTGCTTTAGAAGCAGTACCAATAATCTGCGACATTTTCATTTATCTTCATGTTGACAGTGTTGTTTGTCAGTGAACAGCAGTGATAGATGCTTGTGGCTGGGACGGGTGGCTTGGACAGCGACTACATCGTGGCCCCGTTCTCTTCCCGGCTGCAGACGCACATCTCATCATTCTCTTTGTCAGCAACAGAAAGGCATAGACACAAACATTGAGAACCGTCGGCAGAAAGCCAACCCAGAAGTTACTGAGTCTTATGACCTTTGAATCACTTTCACATGAAGGCTTATGAGCAGAATCAAGCTATATGAATGACGAACGGAAGGCCAAATGTAACTCGTTGCCGTATGGGTGTCCATTTCAAGAGAAAGAAGTACAGTCAGTGCACTCTTTCTCCTCCTGTATCCGCACTCTCTTTGATATGACATTCTAATTTCGATTATGTCACTCCATTTCTTTTGTGGTGCTTATCCCCAAGAAGCATAATGACATTTGGCGCTACCGTATTCTAAATCTGAGTGAGAAATGAGAAAACTAGAGAAATTGAGACAGTGGGGAGCAAAATAAGCTTGGTTTGTCAGAGATGCCGTAAGTCTGGATTAGTGGAAAAAGGCTCTGGGGAACTGCCATCACGAATGACAATTTTGACCGCGGCAAAGTAAGTTATGTCATGCAGTGCCGCAAGTTGAGAGAGAAAGCGAGAGAAAAGATGCCGATTACATTCTCCCGATAAGGTGATTGCGAATGCGTTGGCCGGGTCGGTAATTGCATGAATTGCCGGGGTGATACGGAAGAGATTGAGCCGAGAAACGGATAAAGGCGTTGGAGAAGTGGAATAGTAATGGAAGAGGCTGTCACTGAAATGCCGCCTTCTGTGGTCGGCATTGCGGGAGATCTTCCGAAATACAGCTCAATAACCATCAGTTTGACTTGCTATAATGACTCGATCATCGCATTCTTTTCATTCAAATGAAAAAAAATAGATTTGCGAACACGAACCTGTGAAAACACTTCCAAGTTATGCTCTCTTGCCATTTGGATTACTTTATACAACGAAGTTCTTACATTATGACGTGTTCCGCACCTGTTTCCGCTCAACTATTTTTCATGTACTTTTATATGTACGAGACCAATTTTACAATGAAACCACCTGTCTCGCTCTTCGTTCTGGTTTGTCTTCTATTCCACATGGACTCTTCCGTAAGGAATTGATACGCTAATATTTGCCAATTCATTGCCTTACTTCTCGACTAAGACAACATTTCCCCTTCAAAGCACGACTATTTTTACATCGTTGAAATGTTTAAAAACATATCTGCATATGTACATATATTAACTGGCATACCGTATTCGGCCAAGACATATTTTGTTAAATATATCATATATCAATAATGATACTCGGCTCATTAGAATCTGATTGGGAGAAGGGGCTGTAAAGCATACCAGCTTTACAGCCCCTTCTCCCAATCTTTCATAGACTTTGTTCGACTTGCTGTCTTGAGGGTCCCACCACGAAGTGATGTCATCGTCTCTGCGTCTTCTGCTGCTTCTGGCTGCTGTTGCGTGTGTAGTGATCGGGCAGATGACGTTCACTGACAACTGGCAGAAGAGAAGCGAAGTCGGAGGGGAGTCGTCCAAGAAGCAGTCAGTTATCTAAAGGAAACATTTAAGAAGAATAGCAATCCCCTTCTCTCATTCCAGACTCAACCTGCCATTCCTCTTCTCTTCTTCATTGCCTGGCCGCGGCGCTGTCTGCAGTCCGAGTTGGATGGCTGATTCGCTGGCCCAGTTGGCTTCTCTGACAGAAACCGCAGCGCGTTTCGCATCACGCGTCGCGGCTTGTGCCGAGAATCGGCAGTGACGTCAATGGCCACTAGAAACTACCCTAATTTAGTCTAAATCGTTTTAACTTTCGTTTTCGCTCCATCGCGTGTCCATACATGAGCTGTGAGTCCAATTCACCTGAGTATCGCATGTCACAATCTCCCATGCATCGATGTTTCATATTGTCTTCCTTGGATGTTCTCTCCAGACCTTCCCTTTCCCGTGTCGTTGTGCGTTCCCAGATTCGTCGTTCTCCATTAAATGTTATACAGTGTTAATACCAACCAAACTAATTGGTTCAATAACATACATGAGTGGAAGCGTCGACTGCAAAGACACATTTCTTCATTGATGCCCGTCAAATGAATAAAGCATCTCATCCGTGTCCATTCCAAGGAAAGTACATGGGGGCAACATTTATAATTCTAATAAATTAGTAAATGAGCCAAACTAATTTTGAGTTCACGCCGTTTTACGTGACACAGGGACGCGAGAGAATATGATTTAAAGAGAAGCGACTAATGGTCGGGGAAAATTCAAATAGATTTAAGCTTCGTGCTCCTTTTAGGGGCAAAAAATGCCTCAGTTTTCTCTCAACAATTGCAGAACTCTTGTTCATAGGACACAATACTTTTAATCCTATGTATGTAGCAACATTCTCTCTGTCTTGGTCTAGTCAGCCGAAGTAAGGCCCAGAATTTCTGGGAGTTGGCTAGTAACAACATAAGGCATTCGACATTGAGAAGTATAACAGGTGTAAGTTAAATTAAAGGTCTCAGCCAGCTAGACCTAATACCTAAAGAGGAACTCAGCCCACAGGGTAGGTATGAAGGTGTCTTTCCATATTCCACCCTGCTGATTCAGTGAACACAACATGATAATATGTCTGTTAACGGTTTCCCTTATTTGCTGCCTGTACAATTTGTCTATCATTTATGTCTTTTTTTCTGTGTGAAAAGACTTTCATTGAGCATTGAAAAGATTCAGAAACAAAAGCTTGCTTTCTTCGGATCATTTTGTTTCCTTTCATTGACAATATTTCTTTGTTTTAAATAAACTACATTTAAAATACATAATACATACGCGTAAACATATGTATTCACCTAAATTTTGAAATGGCTAGCCAACACGCCTACGAAAATTATTCGGGAGCTACAAATGAATAAAGTGATTGAAAGAGATAGCAAAATTGATACAAAGAAGAGAGAGAAGTGATTTAGAGAGAGTAATAGATTAAGAAATGAAGATTAAATATACCCAAAGAGAGAAATAGAGAGAAAGAGAGATTTGTCCTTCTTCCTTTTGCTACTTCTCTTTGCCCGCCACTTTCATCGGTCTTTGATGCGCTGCCGTTGGCGTTATTCCACTTCATGCATTGGCAGCCGATTTTACTCTCAAGCCCACTCTCACACAGCTCTCACAAGCGTCTCGGGTCCCTGCTTCCCGTCACTCTCTCTCTCTCTCTCTCGCTCGTGCGATCTCTCTCTCTCTATCTCTCTATATTTCTCTCTCCCTCTCTATCTCTCTCTCTATCTCTCTCTTTCTCTATCTCTCCCTTCTCTATCTCTCTCTCTCTCTCTTTCTCCCCTCTCTCTGTCTCTCTCTCTCCGTCCATCCCTCTTCTCTATCCTATGGAATCATTCTCCATCCATTTGGTTGATGTGTGGTGTTCTCTTTCTGGCCTCTCAGTCTCGTGGCATTCTATCTCTCTTTTCGTGGGCTGTGTGTTGTCTCGCTTTTCCATTTCCCTTTTCCCCATTCCCATCCATCTTCTTTCACAAAATGTCTCTCTCACTCTCTCTTTCTTACTCTTTCTCTCTCTCTCTCTCTCTCTGTCCTTCACCCTCGTGCTATCCGTCTGTCTCCCTCGTTCTCTCGGGCCACTACATTTCTCTAAATATCACATGCTCTCGTCTTCTCCGCTCTCTGAGCTGCAACGGCTTCGGCGGTTGACCAAACATCGGACAGATACGGGACCACTCAGGGAGCGAGACCGAGGAGGGCAGGGAGATGCAGAGGAAAGAGAGAGAGAGAGAGAGAGAGAGAGAGAGAGAGAAAGGAAGAGAAAGGAAGAGAGTAAGAGATAGAGAGGGATGAACCATTGAAGGAAGAAGAATATAGACTTGAGGCGGGCGGAGCGAGAGGACCAGTGACTGGAGCTATCGCCGGAGAGAGTTGCAGGTGAAGCGAGAAAAATTGAAAATCTAGGGAAAAATCAGCGAGAAATTGAAAAAAAGAAAGTTTGGTCCAGACTGCTGACAATGAGAGAACGAAAAAGCAAGATGAGAAAAGTAGAGTTGGAAGCGATGGCCTGCAACAAAATCTTCTTCATAATGTTACCATTTGCTGCATAAAGTCTGCTTTTATATCCCCTTTTCCTTCATTTCTGCAAAATGAGCTGAACGCCATGATCGGGGAACCCAGAAGTGAAGCCAAAGTGAGAGATCGCTAACCTTCCATTAACGAGTGCAGAGACGCAATATATGGCTGAGTCTACCTACCATTGGAGAAGAGCAGAAATGTTGGCTTTCCTTTACTCTCCTTCTTTTCTTCACTTTCTAATTGCCGGTTGCATGCAAAATGTGCCTTTCCATTAGCTTCCCTCCTCTCTTCTTTATGCCATCTATGTACATACATATTCATACTCTCTACACATTAACATTTCAATGTTTTGTTTCTTTAATGTCCCACTTTTCGTTCTCATTGTTTTTTTTACTTTCCTTCCTCCTCTCCATACCTCCATGTTGCTTGCTCTGTCCGTGCTCTCCTTCTTTCTCCACCCCCCCCCCCCCCATTCCTCTCTCTCTCTCTCTCTCTCTCGCTCTCTCTCTCTCTCTCTCTCTCTCTCTCTCGCTCTTTCTCACTCTTTTTTATTGAACGGTCGCGTCAAACTGGGAGTGCACATTTTCCTTGACAGTGCGGGCCCTCTCTTTATCACGAGATGGTCACAGCTTATCGTTGGTCTTTGCCTGCGAGGGAGATAAACCTTCCATCGATAGTCACTCTTGTACAACTTATTCTCATTATTAAAATGTCTGAGTTCTCTCTCTCTCTATTTTTTTTCTCTCTCTCTCTCTCTTTTTCTCTCTCTCTTCCTTCTCCCTTCTTTTATCGTATCTTTCATTCTTCATGTTTTTTTTATACAACTTCTTGGTCGTTTGGGCTCATCACTTATTATCAAATGCGACCGTTCAATTCCGTCCTTATTGCGAATGTTGATAATCGGTTTTTTTAATATTCCATGTCCTTAATTAAGTCTATAGCCGGTGCTTCTTTCTATGACTGAGTTTTGTGCAGAACTAGAAAATCTATTTGTAAGTGAATTGAAGCAAAAGACTAATGCTTGGTTTCCTCAGGAGATATTGCAGTCCTTTTTTTTCCACTTTCTACTTTTCACTTCGTACGTGTCCTATTTTTGTGACGGGAAGCAGAGAGAAAGATGGAAGAAGGAGAAGAAAGAAAGTTGGGAATGGGGGATGTCTGTTCGTGCACGTTTCTCCTGTAACCTTTGACGTGGTGCTCTCGCAACGCAATATTCCACACAAGCAACATCACTCATCCGAACACTCCGACCAGAGTCCTCCTTGCTATGTCTCTCGTTGTCTTTGTCTTCTCTCGTCCTCCTTCCCTCTCGTTCTCTCTTTGTCCCTTCACCTGGCTCTCCTTCTCTCATTCTCTATATCCTTTAGTACTGCAAGACAGCGAGATGATGTTTTAGTGCAAACGGTGTTTTAGTGCAGTATGGGCTTCTCTCATGCACTGCGGTAGGTGTGCCAGTGAAGATCTCCCTCTCTCCATCTTCCCCTCTCTGCCTCCTCTTCCGATTCCCTCTCTCGGGCTGACAATCTTCTGCCCTTTTCATCGAAACATTCATTAGAGCGCCGAACAATGTGTTTGTGCTCTCTCACCGTGCACTTTCACTACCTTCCGAATCAAATTCTCAAACATTACACCTTTCAGAACTTTGTCCTCTCATAAGCATTCAAAGAGCCTTTCTCCGAAATATGAATTAGCTCGCTCTCTCGCGCTCTCTTTCTCTCCGTCCCTCGCTCTCTCTCTCTCTCTCTCTCTCTCTCTCTTTCGCACGACCTCTCGCTCTCTATCTCACACGACTACAAAATGCATAGGCATATTCAAAATGAACATGCTCACGAGGTCGCAGGCATAAGTCAAGAATTAGCCTTCCTTCCATGCAAGTTTCTCTGTTAAAATGCAATGCTCGTGAATGAACGAGAGAAGGAGAGGAATTGAGAGAAAGAGAGAAGGAAAGAGAGAGGGAGAGAGAAAACAAGAGAGAATAAGAGAAATTGGACGAGAGAGTTTCCCGTGAGTGGAATAAACAGGACTGAGACAGCGGAGATCTATTAGTGAACCACGTGGTGGCCAGCACTGCAGGAATTCATTTGCACCGGCAGTTCCTCTCAATGACGTCACGGCCCAATCCAGTGCAACATCACGCTAGATTTCATTACAAATGGAAGGGTATCAGTGAATTTTCTTCTCTTCTCTCTCTCTCTCTCTCTGTTTCTCTCTCTTCAGCTAATCTCTCTCTCTGTCTCACTATCTTTCTTTCTGACCTTACTCTATATCTTTCTCCTTTCTTCATTACATAAAATTCATCCATTGTATCTTGCTAGGTACAAACTACCTCTTTCTTAATCAAACACAAACCAATTATTTTAAAAACATAAAGAATTTGTTTGGATGGATCTCTGTTTATTTTACTGTTGCTTCCTCTTTTAGTTGTAGCTGTTGCTTCCATTCTTCCGTATCATTTTATTTTCGAGTTTCTAATTTATGATCTAATTCATCCAATTTGAATGATATAACTCTTTTAGTTGATTTTCTCTCTCTTTCTCTGTTAGACAAAGCAAATGTTCTTGTAAATTGAACCCCCTTGATCTCTGCTCTTTGAGCTGTGAGCGCCCCTTTTCGTGCATTATAAGTCGAAAAAAAACGAGGAAAGGAAGGTTTTTTGTGAGCTTAGAGCATGAAAAGGATGAGGAAATGAACGAGAGCGATTGGGCTAGAGAAAGCGTGGGAGAGAAAGAGCAAGAGAGAGAGAGAGAGAGAGAGAGAGAGAGAGAGAGAGAGGTGGAGAGGGAGAATTTATTCACTTTCTCTACTTGCACCCCTAGCTCATCAAAGAACCTTCCCTACGGAGAATACCGAGATTCTTAAGAGTGCATCTCCTGTCCTCCTTTATCATCTTTCTCCCCCTCCATTTCACCCACTTCTCTCTCTCTCACTCTCTATCTCTCATCCTCTTCCTCTCCTTGTTCTCCATGCAGCTTCATATTACAAAAAAGAGAGCATAGCCACAGTCTCTCTCCCTCATTCATCTGTTCTCCTTTACTCTCATCCCAATTCTTTTATGGTCCCCCCCACTCTCTATCCCTCGCTCTCCCTCTCTCACTCTCTCTCTCTCGCTCTCTCTCTCTTTCTCTCCCTCTCTCTCTCTCTCTCTCTCTCTCTGTCTGTCTCGGACGCTCTCCTCCCTAGCCAACCTCCTCCCTATTCGTCTCGATAGTTCTTCCGTCTGCTCTGAATGCTCCTTGTTCTTTCCCTGGATTCTCCTGATACTTCCGTTTCTCCGTTCTCCTCCTTCCTTGCTCGCTTATTTATCCTCAATCTTGATTTCAGTGAAATGAAATTTGTATTCGTCAAGTTCGTTTTATTTCAAGTGCGAATATGCATGAATATAAAAAAGATCTCAGTGTACAATTGTTTAATGTTGGAAAATTGCAAAGAAATATGTATGCTGGTAGTGATGTTTTTATATTATTGGTTTCCCTTGCAATCTCTGATATGGCAGATTTCTCTGCTTCGTAGCATCATATAATTCTCTCCCATTCTTTTTCAGTCTTTTTGTATGTAAGTACATTTTGGAGATTTGCCGTCTTCATCTCTTCGGATTTGAAAGAAGACTATGACTGCATACACGGTTACAGAAAAAGGATCCCCTGCGATCAGAAGACTACCTTACATTCCTTCTACAGCCTACGCATATAATTTCTGATATTTTGGCCACCACTGCTTCTCTCTCGGTCACTCCCCACAAAGTGATATTAATAATCTCTGACCTCGTTCATTTTTCTCTCTCTTTCTTCTTCCTCTCTCTTCGTTCTTTCTCTCTCTTTCGTCTTCCTCTCTCTTCCTTCTTCCTCTCTCTTCTTTCTTCCTCTCTCTTCCTTCTTCCTCTCACTTTCTTCTTCCTCTCCCTTCCTTCTTCCTCTCTCTTTCTTTTTCCTCTCTCTTCCTTCTTCCTCTCTCTTCCTTCTTCCTCTCTCTTCCTTCTTCCTCTCTCTTCCTTCTTCCTCTCTCTTCCTTCTTCCTCTCTCTTCCTTCTTCCTCTCTCTTCGTTCTTTCTCTCTCTTTCGTCTTCCTCTCTCTTCCTTCTTCCTCTCTCTTCCTTCTTCCTCTCTCTTTCTTCTTCCTCTCACTTTCTTCTTCCTCTCTCTTTCTTCTTCCTCTCTCTTCCTTCTTAATCTCACTTCCTTCTTCCTCTCTCTTTCTTCTTCCTCTCCCTTCCTTCTTCCTCTCTCTTCCTTCTTCCTCTCACTTTCTTCTTCCTCTCTCTTTCTTCTTCCTCTCTCTTTCTTTTTCCTCTCTCTTCCTTCTTCCTCTCTCTTCCTTCTTCCTCTCACTTTCTTCTTCCTCTCTCTTTCTTCTTCCTCTCTCTTCCTTCTTCCTCTCTCTTCCTTCTTCCTCTCACTTTCTTCTTCCTCTCACTTTCTTCTTCCTCTCTCTTTCTTCTTCCTCTCTCTTTCTTCTTCCTCTCACTTTCTTCTTCCTCTCTCTTCCTTCTTCCTCTCTCTTCCTTCTTCCTCTCACTTTCTTCTTCCTCTCTCTTTCTTCTTCCTCTCTCTTCCTTCTTCCTCTCTCTTCCTTCTTCCTCTCTCTTTCTTCTTCCTCTCTCTTTCTTTTTCCTCTCTTTTCCTTCTTCCTCTCTCTTCCTTCTTTCTCTCCCTTCCTTCTTCCTCTCTCTTCCTTCTTCCTCTCACTTTCTTCTTCCTCTCCCTTCCTTCTTCCTCTCTCTTCCTTCTTCCTCTCACTTTCTTCTTCCTCTCTCTTCCTTCTTCCTCTCTCTTCCTTCTTCCTCTCACTTTCTTCTTCCTCTCTCTTTCTTCTTCCTCTCTCTTCCTTCTTCCTCTCTCTCTTCCTTCTTCCTCTCACTTTCTTCTTCCTCTCTCTTTCTTCTTCCTCTCTCTTCCTTCTTCCTCTCTCTTCCTTCTTCCTCTCACTTTCTTCTTCCTCTCTCTTTCTTCTTCCTCTCTCTTCCTTCTTCCTCTCTCTTCCTTCTTCCTCTCACTTTCTTCTTCCTCTCTCTTCCTTCTTCCTCTCTCTTCCTTCTTCCTCTCACTTTCTTCTTCCTCTCTCTTTCTTCTTCCTCTCTCTTTCTTCTTCCTCTCTCTTCCTTCTTCCTCTCTCTTCCTTCTTCCTCTCACTTTCTTCTTTCTCTCTCTTTCTTCTTCCTCTCTCTTCCTTCTTCCTCTCTCTTCCTTCTTCCTCTCTCTTCCTTCTTCCTCTCTCTTTCTTCTTCCTCTCTCTTTCTTTTTCCTCTCTCTTCCTTCTTCCTCTCTCTTCCTTCTTTCTCTCCCTTCCTTCTTCCTCTCTCTTCCTTCTTCCTCTCACTTTCTTCTTCCTCTCCCTTCCTTCTTCCTCTCTCTTCCTTCTTCCTCTCACTTTCTTCTTCCTCTCTCTTTCTTCTTCCTCTCTCTTCCTTCTTCCTCTCTCTTCCTTCTTCCTCTCACTTTCTTCTTCCTCTCTCTTTCTTCTTCCTCTCTCTTCCTTCTTCCTCTCTCTTCCTTCTTCCTCTCTCTTTCTTCTTCCTCTCTCTTCCTTCTTCCTCTCTCTTCCTTCTTCCTCTCTCTTCCTTCTTCCTCTCACTTTCTTCTTCCTCTCTCTTTCTTCTTCCTCTCTCTTCCTTCTTCCTCTCTCTTTCTTCTTCCTCTCTCTTCCTTCTTCCTCTCTCTTCCTTCTTTCTCTCTCTTTCTTCTTCCTCTCTCTTCCTTCTTCCTCTCTCTTCCTTCTTTCTCTCTCTTTCTTCTTCCTCTCTCTTTCTTCTTCCTCTCTCTTCCTTCTTCCTCTCTCTTCCTTCTTTCTCTCTCTTTCTTCTTCCTCTCTCTTCCTTCTTCCTCTCTCTTCCTTCTTTCTCTCTCTTTCTTCTTCCTCTCTCTTTCTTCTTCCTCTCTCTTCCTTCTTCCTCTCTCTTCCTTCTTCCTCTCACTTTCTTCTTCCTCTCTCTTTCTTCTTCCTCTCTCTTCCTTCTTCCTCTCTCTTTCTTCTTCCTCTCTCTTCCTTCTTCCTCTCTCTTCCTTCTTCCTCTCTCTTTCTTCTTCCTCTCTCTTTCTTTTTCCTCTCTCTTCCTTCTTCCTCTCTCTTCCTTCTTCCTCTCTCTTCCTTCTCCCTCACTCTTTCTTCTTACTCTCTCTTCCTCACACACTTTCCTGCTTCCTTTCATATCACTGATCTGACAATCATTCTCTCTGATTATTCCATCGGCCTTCCTCACCTTCTCTCTCCTGTCCAATGCAGCCAATCGTCAACAATTCATTGTCAATCAAAGATCGTCAGTGGAATTGAATTTCTCTATTATGGGCGCTTATTTCATGCACGACAATCGAGAATTGACCCCATGATTAATAAGAATTCTTTCACTTACCATTAGTTTCTGATTGCTTGCTGTACAAAATAGGCATTACTTACCGCTGAGAGTAGGAAACAAATAGTCTGGAAATGACCTCATGCGTTCGCTCTTCTATTGAGAGACACTTCTTCCCTTCTCGTCCTTTCCAATCTTCGGCGTCTCAGATCTTTGTGTCTGTTCAATTTGATGCATAGCTTGTCTACCTTCCTCGCAGTGACCAATGATCTGTTCAGTTTGTCTGAGAATGCGCGACGCGTCGTCTGCCGCTTCGCACGCGGCAGCTGCTCCGCTTTGGTCGCGGCGGGCCGTCCGTCTCCGAGTCGTCTGTCTGATCTCTCTCGCTCTCACCATCGAAGGACTCATGCGCACCAATCTACATATGGCTAGTTATTATTATTCACGTAAATTTTCTTCCCTTCTTTGTTCACATTGAACGACAAACACTACTTTTAATCATTAACCGGCTACAATAATTCTTCTTTCTTAAATTTTTGCAAAAGATAAATCCATTCAAATGAGCTTATTTATGTCATATTTTTGCAGCATTATTTTTGATTTAATTTTACGAATATTCATCGAAGTAAGGTAAAAACGTGAACTCTTTAAGTACATACTACATACAGTTAAAGTGACCGCTGAAACTGTATGTAGTATA
Source organism: Allodiplogaster sudhausi (assembly GCA_945643635.1). Classification (NCBI taxonomy): domain Eukaryota; kingdom Metazoa; phylum Nematoda; class Chromadorea; order Rhabditida; family Diplogasteridae; genus Allodiplogaster; species Allodiplogaster sudhausi. Next base: position 4,332,109 of record CALZFC010000015.1, read on the forward strand.
TCCCTTTCAGCGGTCACTTTAAAATAAAATTACATCTCTAGTTGCAGTCCATATTCTGTGTATTAATTGACTCTGTCTTCTCATCCTCGATAAGAGGCAAAGAGTCCAATTGATCTTTCCGGAGCACGTCAATGAATGGGAATGCTTTTTCTGCGCCCGTCTTTGCAAAGGGCATTCAAGGAGTGTGCAAACAGGGAAGGGAGAGAAGAGAAGAAGAACAGAGAAGTCGTGCACTGCACAAGGAAAGCAGACGTCACGGCCTCTTCTTCTTCTTCTTTCTGTAACGTATTCTTTTGCAAGCGGAAAGCGGAAGTCACACTCGGAGATATTCTTGCTGCCGGAAATAACTGAGAAAAGGGGCAGCTGCTCCGCTTTGGTCGCGGCGGGCCGTCCGTTAAAACTAGAGGCCATTTATTTCACAAATATGACTGGAAAAAGTGGATTCTCTACTTGGAAAGTGAAAAATAGCCTTGCAGGCTTACGTGTGCATGGTGGCAGATGCGCAGCTGGAGCCAGCCAGGGCCTCGCTCAAGGACAGCAACGACTCCTGCCCCGTTCTCTCACTCGGCAATACCACTGCCTATGAATATGTCAGTGTCTCTTCATAATTCAAGATGCCTCTAAATTGCACCAAGTTCACTCTCTTCATTATCCTATTTTGTAAAACAAATATTATGCGCGATGGTTTTCAACATTTTTTATCGATTGGTTCAAAACTCATAATCAAGTATTTAAAAAATATAAAACTAAAATTGACCGTCTTGTTTCTTTTTGTATATATATTTTTTTAAAGTACTCCTTTTTCGCGTTTTGGCATAATTCTACCTCGCTCTGTCTCTAGTGATCTCCCGCTCTCCCCATCTCTCTCACTTCCTCTCTCCCTCTCTCTCGCTCTCTCTCTCTCTCTCTCTCGCTGTTCGATTGCTTTCTATGTACGCTTTCACAGTAGTACGCAACAGGAATGGATCTTTCGAGACCAAAGAGCAGGAGAAGACTCCAATCAATTCAAGAAGTACCAGCGCATTGTCGGAGGGGTTCAACGGTTGTGCTAGGAAGTGGAATAAGAGATCACAGCCGGAGTAGAATGGATGAGAAGAAAGTAAGAAATGGGAATGGGAAAGAGATCTTAAAAGCCAAACAGACGAACACTACGAGTCTCAATCATTTCTCCGCTAGTTGTTGCCTTTTGTGAGGGGAACAAAGAAGATCATACGTTGAATATTAAACTAAATTTAGAACTTCTCTACCAATTGTAATTCTCTATTTTCCCATAAGGGAAATAAACAAAAATATAGAATTAAATTTTTTAAATGTTGTTCAGAAAGGCACACTGGAGTGGACGAGTGGCCAGAGAGCCTTTCTCTTCCCCGTCTTCTATGTCGGAGGACTCGCTGCTACTCTTTCTTGTGAACTTCTCAACAGGTTATCGCCCTTCTTGCACATTCCTTTTAATTGTGATTGTCTTATATCTGCTGCTTATCACAAATGGATAACAATCATCAATCCAATTGATTGTGAAGGAAGCTGGGAGCGAGTCGAGTTGTTCTGTACGGAGCAGTGGTGAACGTGGTGGGCACTCTCTCAACTCCGGCCATCGCTGTCCATCTTGGCCCCGCTTCTCTCGCCATCGTTCGATTCTTCATGGGATTCGGCCAGGTGCACTTTCCGTTTTTTTTTTCAACAATATGACAACATGATTCTATTTCGTTTTGACAATTTGAATGTGATAAATTACAGTTCATCGCTAGTACAGTTCGCCAAAAGGAGGAAAGATGATGAATGCTCTCGCACCTCCATCTATAATATATAATTTGTATTCTAGACAAGGGGACAGGAATAAGCACAACGTCATGAATAGAAACAGAAATAGTGAATTGGAATGAAAGGAAGTGCCTTGCAGGGAGTGCTGATGCCCTGCATGAGTGTGCTGGTTGCTGCGTGGTTTCCCGTCTACGAGAAGAGCACTGCTCTCGCCATTGCAACCACTGGCAATCAGGTCCGCACCTCGACACTTCTATCTCTGCGTATGCTGTAGCTCACATCTACATTTTTCATGCAGACTAATATTAAGTAAAGTTGCCAATAATTATTTTAGCTAGCTTAATAAATCGAGGATGTTTGTTTAAGTTGTCGATCATCTTCGGCTTGTTCTTCACTGCCGAACTTTGCCAGCTTCCGCTATTTGGCGGATGGCCTTTGGCGTTCTACATTTATGGTTTGAGATGGCTTACTTATTGTTTATTGGCAACTAACATTCAATTATGCTTGTTATCGTCATTAATAAAGGAACCAAATAACTGATTGTGAGTGATTTGAAGGAGCACTGGGAGTGGTTCTGGTTGTTCTGTGGTGGTTGGTGGTGGCGGACTCGCCCGCTGCTTCGAAAGCCGTCAGCGATGCAGAGAAGCAGCTCATCCTGGGCACCAACTCTTCTGCTGTTCCCACTTCTACCGTACACAGCACTAGCATTCTGGCCAGGAATCGAAAACCGCCGGTTTGCGCTTTTATTTGTCTTAGCTTATTTCGATACAACGTTAACAAAAGTTTTAAGCGGGTATTCCATAAATTCCTTAAATAATGTGATTCATACGAGAGCACTAATGAAGGAAATAAAAGCGGAAGAAGAAGAGGGGGGCGGAGAGATCCAAAACGGAGGAAGCAAGAAGAAATGCCTGATGATAGTGCCAAGGGAAGGGACAGAGAAGGAGCGAGGAGGGCGGAGGATCACAAATAGGCGACAAAAGGGTGAGAGCAAAAATAGGTCTCACAAAGGGTCTCCTGAAAAGGGTGATCTCCTAAGTGCTAACTCAAAGTTCTCTGAACAAGGGTACCGACAACATTCACAAACAATTCCAATCAATTCTCACGAGTTGGTCTCAATCCTGAACATCTTCTTCATCCAGAGAATACCCTAAACTCTTGGAAGAGTTCCCGAGAACGAACACATTAAATTATGTGAGCCTTTCAAGGGAAGAGGGCAACAAGTTTATCACTTGTGCAAAGAAAGGACAACGACAATACGATAAGGTGGACTATAACGGCTGAACAAGGAAGCTTTTCTCAGAGGAGCAAAAGCAAGGACGAACCGGCTAGCTAGCCACAAAAAGGACGGGTCAAACTTATTACTAAGAAAAACAAATCTGTTTTAAAACAAGATTTGTCAAACGTTGAATTTTTATATTCACTAAAAATTACGAGTTAATGAGATTAAATGTGAGTGATAATTTAAACGAAATGAGCAGAAGACGCGGTGGTCCGCGCTGCTGTCCTCCCTGGTTGTCTGGTCGATCTGCGCCTCTTCCTTCTGCCACAACTTCATCGTCGTCGGAATCGCAGTCTATCTTCCCTTCTACTACAAAAGTGCTCTCAACATGAGCCTGACGTCGGTTAGAGCTTTCATTTTTCAAGCGGACAAATTGACTATAATGAAATGAACATAACTCTGAGAATTAGAATGGATTTTGCTTGTCAGAATGGTCTTCTCTCTGCACTTCCCTTCATCTGCCAGTTCATCTCCAAAGTTCTCTTCGCCAGCTTCGCAGATATCTCCAAACGACGGCGCTGGATGAGCGTGACTGCGGCCACTAAACTCTGCAATAGCACCGGTTCGGTTTTTGCGGCGAAAAACATTTAAAAACAGTCAATAAGAAGAAAAAGAGAAATTAAATTGATTTGAAATAATATCTTGAGTTTTTGTGCTTAGCATCGTTTGGAATCGCTGGGAGTTTCGTGTTCCTCTCCCTCTGCGACTGCTCCAGCCGGTGGCTGGCTGTGGCTGCGGCCTGCACTGCCATGGCCTTCGTCTCGGGATTCATCCCTGGCTACAGTACTAGGCCAGTTCTACAGAAAAATTTTCTGAATTACAGAGCGTTTATTGGACATTTGCAAGACAATTGGACCTCGATCAATTGGCAAAGTTATTTCCTAAATATTAGCATTTTTTTTCTATATAAACGTATTAATGACTACCGCATGCAACCCTCTGTGAATTGCAGTGTGGTGTGCGTGGCTCCGTCGCAGACCGCGGGCGTTGCTGCGATTAGTCGTTTCTGGGCCCAAGTGGGGATGACCCTCGCGCCCTGGCTCATCGGGGTCTACATCCGAACGGTACTTTTCATTACCGTCACTTAAGTATGGAAACATTTGTATTCTCTATTTTACTGTTGATATAAGTGGATTTTGGACTAACGAGAATAATAGCGTGGAGGGAGAGGAGAGGAATGATGCAGGGGAGCATTGACGAGTGGCGAGTGATCTTCGTGGGGATGGCGGCGCTCTGCTTCCTCACCGGCGGCTTCTTCCAACTCTGTGGCTCAGGTATTCATTCATCTTCCTATTCATTATCTTTCTTTTCTTTCTTTTCAATTATGTAAACTATGAATCTCTTTCTCCCTCTTTCTCTATCTCCCTCTCCCTCTCTCTATCTCTCGCTCTCTCTCAGCGAGTCTACAGCCATGGAATGACGAGAAGAAACGTGCGTCTTCCCTTCTCGCAGACGCATCTAAGTCAGAGTTGACTACGGTTTTCTTTTTGATTAAACTGATATATTTTCCAAAATTTCGAATCGAACTCTTGGCAGGCATTTGTATGTATGTTTGTATGCACGTGTGTACATCTTATCTTTTCAGAAATAGCGGCGTCGGAGATTTGAAGCAAATGGCAGACAGGTCCTTGTTACTGGAACTCGGAAGTGTCGATGAGAAAGCTCTGAACAGCCAGGCAGCATAGATCGACGTGGCGATCAGGGAGATTGCCATCGAGTGACTGTAGTAGATATGTATACATCTGCACATCAAATTGTTCCATCAATTTGTTTTTCAGATATGACCAGTTAAATCGGATTAATGAGGTTTCTCTGCTTTATATTTTCTTTATATTTCTCCATTTACCTTATATTGCTAATTTGGAATCCTCCTGCTCTGACATACAGTACCGCCCAACATCCAGGGGTCACGGATATATCGGATATATCGGATATATCCTTAAGATCCATGCAAATTGTGGCTTGTACAGGCAGCGAAAATAGTCCATATTACATTTTTCTGAATGAGAATTTTTTTCTCTATCGAATGAACATATGAACTCCAGAAAATATGCCACTTTTTGACTTGAGATTTTGTGTGAAATATATGTCCAAATGGTGCGCATGAGATAAGGTACAAAGCTGTGTAGTGTACTTTACTTAAATTTTGGCAAGTTGTCAAAAAAATTCTTCTTCTTGCTGATCAAAGAAGTGGAAAGAGATTATCCACTTAATCCAGAGGAATAGACAAAAGAAGACAAAAAAAGTATTTAAAAAAAATAGAATAAATCGGTCCAAAGCGGAACCGAACATAAGACCATCTGCTCATGCTTCGAGGCGTGTACCAATACTCCTCTCAGCCACATAACACGGAAACTCCAAACAGTTTTAGTGAGCATTTTGACATCATTTTTAGGAGGTGTTTTCTCTAGAGTCCCCGCCACGAGAATTCCATGCCTTCGTTATTGTTGCTGTCATAAGACCGCTCTATACACAAAACTTGGTGCTCTCTTAGCCGGCTTAAACGAGCACACAATATGAAAACGCCGGTCATCATAGGGTGCGCGCCTGGCATAACAAACTCGCCCTTTTGGGAGCATCACGGTCAGGGCGACCGTTAGCCGACTCTGTTAAAAAATTTTGGAAATGGCGCGAAAATATAATAATTTTGAATTCGGTTACGTCATCTGCTGAAACATTTCTGGCCAGCCGATTGAATCGAAATCTGTCTGATGATGACGGATTCCAAGAAAAAGATACAAGATATCAAAGGAAGTTTATCAACAAAAAAAACTGTGCAAAACGTTGAACATGACGATGGAACCGATCCCTTGTCAGTTAGTCACACGAACAGCCTATACCACAACCAATCAGCTACAACGACACAAATGTTCTCCCGATTGATTTATAAGAAGTCTTGTTTGTGATACTCACCATCAGCGATATTATTCTAAAGCATCAGACAGATTTCGTTTCAATCGGCTGGTCAGAAATATTTCAGCAGATTCAAAATTATTATATTTTCGCGCCATTTCTAAAAACTTTTAACAAAGTTCACCCACGGTCGCCCTGACCGTGATGCGATCAAAAGGAGGAGTTCGTTATGCCAGGCGCGCACCCTACGATGACCGGCGTTTTCATTCTGTGTGCTCGTTTATACCGGCTAGGAGAACACTAACACGGGGTGTCAAGGCGACACTTAGATAACATTTTAGTGTACTGAGTGCCGAGTCTTTCGACATTCCGTGAATTGAAGAAAGGGTAACACTAATGCCTATACGGTAACACTTAATTTCCCGTTTAGTAGGGGTGGCAATGCGCTCTAAATTTTCAAATTTGAGAATTCTTGACACGAATTCTTTCGTACTGTTGCATTTATCTAAGTGTCGCCTTTGCACTGAGCTAACTCTCCGTGACTAAGTGTTCTGTGTAGAGCGGTCTTATGAAAACAACAATAACGAAGGCATGGAATTCTCGTGGCGTGGACTCGCAACATTCATGGTTGGGTGGAGTATTGGAATGCGTCCCCGTCAGAGATGGTAACGGCCCGGCCCGGCCCGGCCCGGCCCGGCCCTGGCGGGCCCGCGGGCCGGGCCGGCCCAATTTCCCAGGGCCCCGGGCCGGGCCCAAAAAAGTTGGGCGGGCCCGTGAGCCCGTTTGGGCCCGATAAGCACACAATGTCGTCCAGTCAGGACGACTGGTGGCATTGTTAAGAGCAAAACTTTTCTTCATTTGTTTATTTTTCCCCCTAAAAGTCTTTTTCTATACATTAAAATGAATATTCGAAGCACGAGCATGAAAAATTCTGAATTTCAACACACTTCGGACTTTTTTCCCAGAATTTTTTTGAAAATCGGGCTCAAACGGGCCCACGGGCCGGGCCCAAAATTCTAGGGCCCGGAAATGGTTCGGGCCGGGCCGGCCCAGACCTTGGGCCCGACTCGTCAGCAAGAAGAATTTTCTTGAGCGATTTTTTTGCAAATGTTTGCTACTTTTCTCAGTCCTCCTTTTCCTCCTCCTCTGCTTTACTTGCATGTTTAATAATCCCATTCCAAAACTCGTCAGCAAGAAGAATTTTCTTGACAACTTGCCAAAATCTAAGTAAAGTACACTACACAGCTTTGTACCTTATCTCATGCGCACCATTTGGACATATATTTCACACAAAATCTCAAGTCAAAAAGTGGCATATTTTCTGGAGTTCATATGTTCATTCGATAGAGAAAAAAATTCTCATTCAGAAAAATGTAATATGGACTATTTTCGCTGCCTGTACAAGCCACAATTTGCATGGATCTTAAGGATATATCCGATATATCCGTGACCCCTGGATGTTGGGCTTTACTGTAGCTATATTTTTTTATCTCAGTGAGTCATATCAATATTTGATGGTATTAGTAATCTTCTCTTATTTTCGATTGTACATTCCAAAACAAGAGATATTCTTCATTGGTTTCAGCGGGTTCTTAGATTAAGGGTGAGAAAAAAATTGGAATGAATGGATTTTGAAGCGATGGAAGCATGACTGACTTCTTCCTCTTCTCATTACCTTTTCTTCTTTTGATCGCTTCCCTTTCATTTCTGCTTCTTTTCCTCTTCATTGAATCGCCTTGTTCTTCTTGTGATGCCATAGAGAATCTGACGGGTGCGACAGTCTGTGAATTTCCTTCAAAGAACATATGATATGATTGATTAACGAATGTTACCTCGCCCTTTTAAATGCAATCGTCTTTTTTAACCTTCCATCTGTACATAGAGTCACTTTCTTTGTTTTCGCACTGTTTAACTTCATTGATGATAAAGATCAAAAGAATTGCCTCTTCTACGGTAGCCGATTGAAGGAGCACGAAACCCAACCGCAACCTATCTGAATTTTCCATTGTAGTCACTTCTCTGTAAATCACACGCTTTCTGGCCTTGTCTCAGTCAAGAAGGCGCGAATTCAATAGTGAGGTTTCGGCTCCAGGACCCTGGCAGATTATTCTTCTGTGGTATCCGTGTATATTCACTGTATGTTAAGTTTATCTTAAAAACAGAATATGAACATACTTTCTTTGTCCTTTCTGCTGAATATTCTAAGCATGAAAACATACAAGAAAAAATGGCAAGTAATGGGCTACGATAATTATTCACGGATGAAAAGCGCAGCGAGAGATAGGAAGAAGAGATATTTTTAAAAACTCAATTCGAAGCGAAATAAGCTCGCAATCCACGGTACAGAACAAATTGTGGGCGCAACTGACTGCTGACGGCCAATCACATTGAACTTGAACATTCCGGCCAATCTATTAGCGACAGAATCCAGGGACGTCTTATCACTATCAGATATCCACCGATTTCGCAAATTAATAAATAAAAACACAATGGGCACTCTACTCATTCATCTAAAACAGTAGATTATCACAATTATTCTCTATCAAGAACATTTGTCATGGTCAAAGGCACTGGGGGGAACTCCCGCCTGTGAAGCATCCGGATCGGGGAAGAGGAGCAAGAGAGCAAAGGCGGAGAAGAAAGAACAATATCACATAGGTTAGTTTATGGATTATAGAAAGAAGAACCTAAAGTTAAGTAGAACTGTACGGATTCATTATGAAAGTAGGAAAATAAGCCGGTGTTTCTAATCTGATACATCCAGGATGCCATCAACAAATGTAGCGCCAATGAAATGAGCAAATGGAATCATGACAAGTGAGTAAGCCGAGGCGCACCAACAAATTCAACAAAAAAGGTTATACGTATTGGCTATTGCATTAGACCATTCAGCCATTAAGTATTTATGACAATCGAGCACGAAGTAAGAAAAAAAACGAGAAAAAAAAGGAGAAAACACTGGAGGCAACCAGCTTGCAGCCAGTCTTATTGCCAGGCGTGGATAAATTTTGGAAGAGTAGGAGAAGGGGTGAGGAGAGTGGGAAGAGTGCGTTTCACGCAGTTATGCACTTTGAGGATACTGACAAACATAAGAGAGAAATGGAAAAGAAAATTCGACATGAAAATTCTATCTTGTGAGAAGAAAATATTAAGTATGCTCGGAAGCATTGGAAAGAGCAGAGAGAGGTCTCCGTTTCTGTTGTTGAGGAGTGGAAGGAAGGGGACTCGTGGTGTTCACAGGGCGGCGGACGACCAGCTCCACCTTAACACGCTCATTTATGTCTAAATAGATCAAGCTTTATTACAGGAAATGATACCAACATTTTTTAATGTCCATTTTTTTTTCAGAAACTGGAGTAGAAAGTCAAAGAATGATACCGGGCCATCTGCAGCCTTCAGCCGTTCTACGATGCGGGTTGGAGACTCCTCTCCCACCTTGTCACCATCCACCTGCAAAGCATGTGCATCTCTTCCACCCTTTCTCTCTCGCTCTCCCACTCTCCTCAAACCTTCCAAACTCGGTCTCCGACTCGAATGGTGCCGACAGCCTCGGCTGCGCTGGCTGCTCCAATCATGCGCACAAAGACGCCCTCGCAGCCAACTCTCTTTGCCAGGCTCAGTCCTACAATTTCATTTTTATTTATTTAATGGTCGTATCTTGAACTATGAAGAAAAAAAAAGATAAGAAAAAGAAATACAAAGGAAGCAGAAGATGAATGAACTAGCCAAGTGCACCGTAGTTCGTCTTGTCGAGAACGACGCGAACCTTCTCATCGGAGAGCGCGCGTTGCAGACCGAGACGGACGGTGCGGCCACCGCCACGAAGCAGGCCAACCACCTCGGCATGAGTGCAGCCCTCCGTGCTCTCCCCGTTCACCTCCAAGCAGGACAATCACTCAGGCACAAACAGAGGCATTCCTTACAGAAATCAGGTAGTCTCCATCAGCGAGGAGAGGGTGGCCGAGTGCTGGCTTGGCAGTCACTGCCTGGATACGAGCACGGCCTCCAGTCGACGACACTTGCACTCCCAGACTCCCCGACTCGTTCCGCTCGAGCTCCACCTTCAGTCACATCATGGTTACACTCACTCAAGTCTTTGCTGACTTTATTTGTTCGATCTTATGGAATTGTTGCGAATATAATTAAATTCTCAAAATGTGCCAAAATAAGAGGAATGCCCGTGCTAACCTCGAAGACAGCCTCTCCGTCGGAAGAGAAGAAGCTGGATCGGTCGTCTTCATCCTCGTCGCTCTCCTCTCCCACATCATCCAACTCGTCCGCCCAGTCCAGGTTCGAGTTTACAGATCTTTAAACAGCTATTTCAATTTCAAGCATTTGCAACAAAGTAATTGAAAGATTCCAAAAATAGGGTAATCGACATCTTGGCGTAACAGACCTTGCATATGCCGTGAAACGGCTGGCTGAGGCGGGAGAAGCTTCAACCACGCCGCGCGACCTCCGGCTGGCAGCCGAGGCGGCAGCCCCTCGCGGCGTGTCTTCTGCCGTGGCTGCGGCGTCTCCATCCTCGTAGATGGAAGCAGTGACGGGCACGCGGTACTCTCCCGCCGCTTCTTCATCCGAGTCCGAGCCCAGACGATTTCTGAGAGAGATCAGTCAGTTCCAATCTCAATGTCCCTCTCGACCCTCTCACCCCGTGCGCTTCTTGATGTCGCTGATGAGATCCTCGCTGTTCAGCTCGGGGAGAGCGTCTCCGATGGCGCCGAAGTCAGAGACGGCGCGGGCCCTTCTTTGAGGGGCTCTGCGAGGCGCGGGCGGAGTACGAGACCTTCACGAAGATATATTCAATGTCTTAATACTTGAAATGAATCAGAAGATCGCTCTAACCCTCCGGCAGAAGTGACTCCGGGCGCAGACAGTCGGTTAGAGATCGCGGCCAGAGACCCGGAGGCGAGATCGGCGGCGGAAAGGGGAGCTGCTGCTCCTGCTGGCGTCCCCTTGCGCAGTGTTCCCGACGAGAGGTCGAGCACAGCTGAGTGTACAAATGAGTCAGCCGCTCGCAAAATGAAACAAGAAGTGCTACCGTACCCCCTTTCTGCTGAGCGACGATCGCGTCGAGACGCGTGACGGCGAGAGTGACGAGAGCAGAGCTTGCCTTGACGAGAGCCACGGCGCGATGGCGGTCCGCGCCCAGAAGGGACTCGCCATTCACGGACAGCAGACGGTCACCCACGCAGAGACCCTGCGGGAAGAGAGGAGTGAGAAAGGAGGAAGCGGATGGTGACGAGAGTGAGATACGCATTCACATGGAAGGACATTCTGACCGCCTTGGCTCCGGGCCCGCCATCCACGACATTCTTGACGTAGATACCAGAGACGCCATTCAGTTGTCCATCCACCAAAGTCAGCCCGAGGCCAGAAGAAGGGTCCTGAGAAGAAGAGCTGGAAAGGGTAAAGTAACAATGTCTTACCTTGACAATGGAGAGTGTCAGCTGCTCTCCCTCCACGGCTCCTCCGGCTGCAACTCCTTCCATGGCAGACGCAGCATCAAGACGCGCTAGGAACGATTCTGAAATGCGTTTTAAAATCTAATTTCCAGTCAATTAAGAGACAACAACCTTAGGATGACTGCTACGAAAGGGTGCAAAGTAAAGGAACTCATATGTACCAGTGGCCGAGGTGTCAGCTGCTGGGAGAGTTCGGTCTCGGCTGGCCAGAGACATGTCGAGGACCGTGGCTGAAGAGGGCTGAGCTCCACTGCCACGGTTCGTCAAATCCACGACGAGGCCGCCCGAGGGATGGCGAACTGGCACCTGCAAGCATGAAATGCCCTTCGAGACGCTTCATTTTGCAAGTGAACCAGGGTTTATAAGGTGTAGCCTATTTTACAGATCCAGCCAGATTGTGGGCCTCTTCGGAGCCATAACCACCCCTTAATGTTAATGTACAAATTATGTATTCAGCTCTAAATAGTAGACAAGGGCATTAATTCCCGGAAGTGAAATACTCGTTTTTCTATCGAATAAAACCTGAGAAAAAATAACAAAGAGTAAAGAACTGACCTTCTCGAAAAGCGAAGCAGCTTCTTCTAGCGGAGACGCTGAAAATACATAGCAATGATTAATGAGCATCAAATTAACACACTTCGTACATACATATTTCCACACCTCAGATACATAAGGAAGCGGAGAAGACAGGGAAATAAGCATAAAAGGTCTCTGTTTCGACGCCGTTAAATTTAATAGCTGCGACATTAGAAAGATGAAGAAGACCTTTGTTAAAAGCGGCTACTTTTCGTGACTTGGGGCAGGGAGGAGGAAACAGAAGAGTTAGACAGGAAGAAGAAGAAAGAAGAAGGGAGGAACTGACAAGGCGGTTCTCTGCCTTCCACGGCCACATCCGGCATCGAAGCAACCCTCTTCTCACTCCTCAGCTGGTTACGCCATTGACGCATCTTTATCATGAAGCGATGCTGAGAGGCAGCAAAACGAACAAAGTAACTGCTTCTGCAAGAAAAGAGGGAAATGGGCTGAGTAGAACAGAGAGAAAGAAAAAGAGAGAGAGAGAGAAAGAGAGAAGGAGAAAGGAGAGAGAAATATGAGCGAAAGGAGAGAGAGAGGAGTGAGCGAGAGAAAGAGAGAGAGAGTGGACAAGCACGTACTTGGAGTGGTGATCAGTGTAGAAGATGCTCTCCCTCCGTTCTCCCTCCTCATCAGTTGCCATGTCGACCATGATGAATCTCTTCTTGTCGAACTGAAGAGTGTGCGTCCTCTGCCAGGGATGTTCTGCGATTTGCCGCCGTTGGCCTCCCTCAAAGACATCTTTTATCTTTCCAACTCGGCTAGCCAATCGGTTGCTTCATCTCTTCACTGACCTGCTGCTCCGCAACGACGATTCCCTTCGGCATGATGCCGAGCCAGAGCGTGGCTCCGTGTTCCGCGTCGAAGGGAGAGGCGGACGAGGCGAGGGCGGCATTCTTGGAGCGGAAGACGCGGTGCCAATGGCCACCGAAGAACGGCGCGGCTTGGCAGGTCTACACAACACAGGCATAGTATCTGTGAGAGAGAGAGAGGTCTTTCATTAGATACCTTAATGTACTTGATCTCAGCTGCCCGACAAGAAGTGCCCATGTAATGCGAGTGCAACTCAGACAGCAACGGCCGCAGCCTCTGCCGATCCTCCCGGTCCAATATTCGCTGCAAAATATATTAAACATTTGTTCTTAGAACTAATTAATTAAAAACTTGAGCGGATCTTTCTCCAACCTGCGGGAGGTAGTGTGTGGGATCGAAATAATCGACAACTGCCGGTGGAGGCCGATCGTGAAATTCGGCCTGGCAAAGAGATGCAGTCATGTTAGCAAGGAGGAGACGCAGAAAAAGGGTGAAATAAATCAGCAAGAAACCTGAAGGGCGATGGCAGCCAGCTCGAAGCTGACATCTCTCGTCGTTTCAAGTCGACCAGCCAGAACATCTCTTCGCAGTTGCAAGAAGAGGGCGTGGCGAGTTGCCGGAGTTCTACAGCAAACTTTTTATTATTCTTCTTATCAATAATGTTTACAAACATAAGATATCTTTTAAAAAAATGACATAGACTAACTTAATGAAGTCGTCCAGGGCGGGGTAGTAGCGGAAACGGAGAAAGAGGAGATATGGATTGGGTGGGAGGCCAGTGGAGGGACGAGGCGACTTCCAGCCAGGAGGGGCGAACTTCTCCAGACGATGGTCATCGTCCAGGAAGAACGGCTCACCGTCTGAGATGAAGAAAGAAGTGAGAAGAGAGCGAGAGAGAGAGAGAGAGAGAGAGAGAGAGAGATTGAGAAGAAGAAAATAGGAGAGAAGTAACAAGAAAGACCTCTCTCAACGCAGAGACCGAAGAAGATGTGCTCCCCAATGTTGCTGTTGGCAACAACGAGAGAGAAGACATCCGAGGCAATGGCATCGGAGCGGCAAGAAACCTGTTAGATAGTGGATAGGTGGTAAGAGAATGAAAGGAGTGAACCTGGATGAGCTGCCCGTCCAGCAGACGCACGCTCACGCTCGTGGTCTCCACTCGTGTCAGCAAATTCTTCTAATAAATCAACACTTCGTGCAAAATTATAGAAAAAAAAACAAAAAGAAACAATTCCAAAGAGTAATCCCTTTAAAGAAACCTTTCTAGTCGGAGGAGCTTTCAAGCGAATTGCTGGAAGTTGCTCCTTCTCAACGAATTCTGGCTCTGCACGCGTCTAAAAGAATTCGTTCTACTCGTCCATGAAAATGTTGGAAGCATTATGGCATGATAAAGATAAAAAAAGGCTCGCCTTGTTGGGCCGTCGCTTGCTGTTCCGGGCCGACATTCGGCCGGCAGCAAGAGAATTACGACGCTGGAATGCACCTCCGCTACTAGCTGCTGGAGAGGCACGCGCCAGGGAGGCAGTTGAGGACGGAGCGTCTGGGTGGGAGAGAGAGTGAGTGAGTGAGAGAGAGAGAAGGAGAGGGGGGAGGGAGAGAGAGGAGGAAAGAGAGAGGAGGAGAGAGAGAGGATATGGCACGGCAACCGTAGGTATGGCGAACCTTGAGAAGGCGTGGCCGATGACCCACTGTGTCCCATCGCTGCCAGTGACTTTCGTCGAGTTTCAATTGCTTCCTAAACATGTCACGAACATAAAAAGCAGGCAAAAGAGCAGGGGAATAGGAAGTAGCCGGCAACTGTTGAAAGGGTGTTCAGTCCATATTACATTTTTCTGAATGAGAATTTTTTTCTCTATCGAATGAACATATGAACTCCAGAAAATATGCCACTTTTTGACTTGAGATTTTGTGTGAAATATATGTCCAAATGGTGCGCATGAGATAAGGTACAAAGCTGTGTAGTGTACTTTACTTAAATTTTGGCAAGTTGTCAAAAAAATTCTTCTTCTTGCTGATCAAAGAAGTGGAAAGAGATTATCCACTTAATCCAGAGGAATAGACAAAAGAAGACAAAAAAAAGTATTTAAAAAAAATAGAATAAATCGGTCCAAAGCGGAACCGAACATAAGACCATCTGCTCATGCTTCGAGGCGTGTACCAATACTCCTCTCAGCCACATAACACGGAAACTCCAAACAGTTTTAGTGAGCATTTTGACATCATTTTTAGGAGGTGTTTTCTCTAGAGTCCCCGCCACGAGAATTCCATGCCTTCGTTATTGTTGCTGTCATAAGACCGCTCTATACACAAAACTTGGTGCTCTCTTAGCCGGCTTAAACGAGCACACAATATGAAAACGCCGGTCATCATAGGGTGCGCGCCTGGCATAACAAACTCGCCCTTTTGGGAGCATCACGGTCAGGGCGACCGTTAGCCGACTCTGTTAAAAAATTTTGGAAATGGCGCGAAAATATAATAATTTTGAATTCGGTTACGTCATCTGCTGAAACATTTCTGGCCAGCCGATTGAATCGAAATCTGTCTGATGATGACGGATTCCAAGAAAAAGATACAAGATATCAAAGGAAGTTTATCAACAAAAAAAACTGTGCAAAACGTTGAACATGACGATGGAACCGATCCCTTGTCAGTTAGTCACACGAACAGCCTATACCACAACCAATCAGCTACAACGACACAAATGTTCTCCCGATTGATTTATAAGAAGTCTTGTTTGTGATACTCACCATCAGCGATATTATTCTAAAGCATCAGACAGATTTCGTTTCAATCGGCTGGTCAGAAATATTTCAGCAGATTCAAAATTATTATATTTTCGCGCCATTTCTAAAAACTTTTAACAAAGTTCACCCACGGTCGCCCTGACCGTGATGCGATCAAAAGGAGGAGTTCGTTATGCCAGGCGCGCACCCTACGATGACCGGCGTTTTCATTCTGTGTGCTCGTTTATACCGGCTAGGAGAACACTAACACGGGGTGTCAAGGCGACACTTAGATAACATTTTAGTGTACTGAGTGCCGAGTCTTTCGACATTCCGTGAATTGAAGAAAGGGTAACACTAATGCCTATACGGTAACACTTAATTTCCCGTTTAGTAGGGGTGGCAATGCGCTCTAAATTTTCAAATTTGAGAATTCTTGACACGAATTCTTTCGTACTGTTGCATTTATCTAAGTGTCGCCTTTGCACTGAGCTAACTCTCCGTGACTAAGTGTTCTGTGTAGAGCGGTCTTATGAAAACAACAATAACGAAGGCATGGAATTCTCGTGGCGTGGACTCGCAACATTCATGGTTGGGTGGAGTATTGGAATGCGTCCCCGTCAGAGATGGTAACGGCCCGGCCCGGCCCGGCCCGGCCCGGCCCTGGCGGGCCCGCGGGCCGGGCCGGCCCAATTTCCCAGGGCCCCGGGCCGGGCCCAAAAAAGTTGGGCGGGCCCGTGAGCCCGTTTGGGCCCGATAAGCACACAATGTCGTCCAGTCAGGACGACTGGTGGCATTGTTAAGAGCAAAACTTTTCTTCATTTGTTTATTTTTCCCCCTAAAAGTCTTTTTCTATACATTAAAATGAATATTCGAAGCACGAGCATGAAAAATTCTGAATTTCAACACACTTCGGACTTTTTTCCCAGAATTTTTTTGAAAATCGGGCTCAAACGGGCCCACGGGCCGGGCCCAAAATTCTAGGGCCCGGAAATGGTTCGGGCCGGGCCGGCCCAGACCTTGGGCCCGACTCGTCAGCAAGAAGAATTTTCTTGAGCGATTTTTTTGCAAATGTTTGCTACTTTTCTCAGTCCTCCTTTTCCTCCTCCTCTGCTTTACTTGCATGTTTAATAATCCCATTCCAAAACTCGTCAGCAAGAAGAATTTTCTTGACAACTTGCCAAAATCTAAGTAAAGTACACTACACAGCTTTGTACCTTATCTCATGCGCACCATTTGGACATATATTTCACACAAAATCTCAAGTCAAAAAGTGGCATATTTTCTGGAGTTCATATGTTCATTCGATAGAGAAAAAAATTCTCATTCAGAAAAATGTAATATGGACTATTTTCGCTGCCTGTACAAGCCACAATTTGCATGGATCTTAAGGATATATCCGATATATCCGTGACCCCTGGATGTTGGGCTTTACTGTAGCTATATTTTTTTATCTCAGTGAGTCATATCAATATTTGATGGTATTAGTAATCTTCTCTTATTTTCGATTGTACATTCCAAAACAAGAGATATTCTTCATTGGTTTCAGCGGGTTCTTAGATTAAGGGTGAGAAAAAAATTGGAATGAATGGATTTTGAAGCGATGGAAGCATGACTGACTTCTTCCTCTTCTCATTACCTTTTCTTCTTTTGATCGCTTCCCTTTCATTTCTGCTTCTTTTCCTCTTCATTGAATCGCCTTGTTCTTCTTGTGATGCCATAGAGAATCTGACGGGTGCGACAGTCTGTGAATTTCCTTCAAAGAACATATGATATGATTGATTAACGAATGTTACCTCGCCCTTTTAAATGCAATCGTCTTTTTTAACCTTCCATCTGTACATAGAGTCACTTTCTTTGTTTTCGCACTGTTTAACTTCATTGATGATAAAGATCAAAAGAATTGCCTCTTCTACGGTAGCCGATTGAAGGAGCACGAAACCCAACCGCAACCTATCTGAATTTTCCATTGTAGTCACTTCTCTGTAAATCACACGCTTTCTGGCCTTGTCTCAGTCAAGAAGGCGCGAATTCAATAGTGAGGTTTCGGCTCCAGGACCCTGGCAGATTATTCTTCTGTGGTATCCGTGTATATTCACTGTATGTTAAGTTTATCTTAAAAACAGAATATGAACATACTTTCTTTGTCCTTTCTGCTGAATATTCTAAGCATGAAAACATACAAGAAAAAATGGCAAGTAATGGGCTACGATAATTATTCACGGATGAAAAGCGCAGCGAGAGATAGGAAGAAGAGATATTTTTAAAAACTCAATTCGAAGCGAAATAAGCTCGCAATCCACGGTACAGAACAAATTGTGGGCGCAACTGACTGCTGACGGCCAATCACATTGAACTTGAACATTCCGGCCAATCTATTAGCGACAGAATCCAGGGACGTCTTATCACTATCAGATATCCACCGATTTCGCAAATTAATAAATAAAAACACAATGGGCACTCTACTCATTCATCTAAAACAGTAGATTATCACAATTATTCTCTATCAAGAACATTTGTCATGGTCAAAGGCACTGGGGGGAACTCCCGCCTGTGAAGCATCCGGATCGGGGAAGAGGAGCAAGAGAGCAAAGGCGGAGAAGAAAGAACAATATCACATAGGTTAGTTTATGGATTATAGAAAGAAGAACCTAAAGTTAAGTAGAACTGTACGGATTCATTATGAAAGTAGGAAAATAAGCCGGTGTTTCTAATCTGATACATCCAGGATGCCATCAACAAATGTAGCGCCAATGAAATGAGCAAATGGAATCATGACAAGTGAGTAAGCCGAGGCGCACCAACAAATTCAACAAAAAAGGTTATACGTATTGGCTATTGCATTAGACCATTCAGCCATTAAGTATTTATGACAATCGAGCACGAAGTAAGAAAAAAAACGAGAAAAAAAAGGAGAAAACACTGGAGGCAACCAGCTTGCAGCCAGTCTTATTGCCAGGCGTGGATAAATTTTGGAAGAGTAGGAGAAGGGGTGAGGAGAGTGGGAAGAGTGCGTTTCACGCAGTTATGCACTTTGAGGATACTGACAAACATAAGAGAGAAATGGAAAAGAAAATTCGACATGAAAATTCTATCTTGTGAGAAGAAAATATTAAGTATGCTCGGAAGCATTGGAAAGAGCAGAGAGAGGTCTCCGTTTCTGTTGTTGAGGAGTGGAAGGAAGGGGACTCGTGGTGTTCACAGGGCGGCGGACGACCAGCTCCACCTTAACACGCTCATTTATGTCTAAATAGATCAAGCTTTATTACAGGAAATGATACCAACATTTTTTAATGTCCATTTTTTTTTCAGAAACTGGAGTAGAAAGTCAAAGAATGATACCGGGCCATCTGCAGCCTTCAGCCGTTCTACGATGCGGGTTGGAGACTCCTCTCCCACCTTGTCACCATCCACCTGCAAAGCATGTGCATCTCTTCCACCCTTTCTCTCTCGCTCTCCCACTCTCCTCAAACCTTCCAAACTCGGTCTCCGACTCGAATGGTGCCGACAGCCTCGGCTGCGCTGGCTGCTCCAATCATGCGCACAAAGACGCCCTCGCAGCCAACTCTCTTTGCCAGGCTCAGTCCTACAATTTCATTTTTATTTATTTAATGGTCGTATCTTGAACTATGAAGAAAAAAAAAGATAAGAAAAAGAAATACAAAGGAAGCAGAAGATGAATGAACTAGCCAAGTGCACCGTAGTTCGTCTTGTCGAGAACGACGCGAACCTTCTCATCGGAGAGCGCGCGTTGCAGACCGAGACGGACGGTGCGGCCACCGCCACGAAGCAGGCCAACCACCTCGGCATGAGTGCAGCCCTCCGTGCTCTCCCCGTTCACCTCCAAGCAGGACAATCACTCAGGCACAAACAGAGGCATTCCTTACAGAAATCAGGTAGTCTCCATCAGCGAGGAGAGGGTGGCCGAGTGCTGGCTTGGCAGTCACTGCCTGGATACGAGCACGGCCTCCAGTCGACGACACTTGCACTCCCAGACTCCCCGACTCGTTCCGCTCGAGCTCCACCTTCAGTCACATCATGGTTACACTCACTCAAGTCTTTGCTGACTTTATTTGTTCGATCTTATGGAATTGTTGCGAATATAATTAAATTCTCAAAATGTGCCAAAATAAGAGGAATGCCCGTGCTAACCTCGAAGACAGCCTCTCCGTCGGAAGAGAAGAAGCTGGATCGGTCGTCTTCATCCTCGTCGCTCTCCTCTCCCACATCATCCAACTCGTCCGCCCAGTCCAGGTTCGAGTTTACAGATCTTTAAACAGCTATTTCAATTTCAAGCATTTGCAACAAAGTAATTGAAAGATTCCAAAAATAGGGTAATCGACATCTTGGCGTAACAGACCTTGCATATGCCGTGAAACGGCTGGCTGAGGCGGGAGAAGCTTCAACCACGCCGCGCGACCTCCGGCTGGCAGCCGAGGCGGCAGCCCCTCGCGGCGTGTCTTCTGCCGTGGCTGCGGCGTCTCCATCCTCGTAGATGGAAGCAGTGACGGGCACGCGGTACTCTCCCGCCGCTTCTTCATCCGAGTCCGAGCCCAGACGATTTCTGAGAGAGATCAGTCAGTTCCAATCTCAATGTCCCTCTCGACCCTCTCACCCCGTGCGCTTCTTGATGTCGCTGATGAGATCCTCGCTGTTCAGCTCGGGGAGAGCGTCTCCGATGGCGCCGAAGTCAGAGACGGCGCGGGCCCTTCTTTGAGGGGCTCTGCGAGGCGCGGGCGGAGTACGAGACCTTCACGAAGATATATTCAATGTCTTAATACTTGAAATGAATCAGAAGATCGCTCTAACCCTCCGGCAGAAGTGACTCCGGGCGCAGACAGTCGGTTAGAGATCGCGGCCAGAGACCCGGAGGCGAGATCGGCGGCGGAAAGGGGAGCTGCTGCTCCTGCTGGCGTCCCCTTGCGCAGTGTTCCCGACGAGAGGTCGAGCACAGCTGAGTGTACAAATGAGTCAGCCGCTCGCAAAATGAAACAAGAAGTGCTACCGTACCCCCTTTCTGCTGAGCGACGATCGCGTCGAGACGCGTGACGGCGAGAGTGACGAGAGCAGAGCTTGCCTTGACGAGAGCCACGGCGCGATGGCGGTCCGCGCCCAGAAGGGACTCGCCATTCACGGACAGCAGACGGTCACCCACGCAGAGACCCTGCGGGAAGAGAGGAGTGAGAAAGGAGGAAGCGGATGGTGACGAGAGTGAGATACGCATTCACATGGAAGGACATTCTGACCGCCTTGGCTCCGGGCCCGCCATCCACGACATTCTTGACGTAGATACCAGAGACGCCATTCAGTTGTCCATCCACCAAAGTCAGCCCGAGGCCAGAAGAAGGGTCCTGAGAAGAAGAGCTGGAAAGGGTAAAGTAACAATGTCTTACCTTGACAATGGAGAGTGTCAGCTGCTCTCCCTCCACGGCTCCTCCGGCTGCAACTCCTTCCATGGCAGACGCAGCATCAAGACGCGCTAGGAACGATTCTGAAATGCGTTTTAAAATCTAATTTCCAGTCAATTAAGAGACAACAACCTTAGGATGACTGCTACGAAAGGGTGCAAAGTAAAGGAACTCATATGTACCAGTGGCCGAGGTGTCAGCTGCTGGGAGAGTTCGGTCTCGGCTGGCCAGAGACATGTCGAGGACCGTGGCTGAAGAGGGCTGAGCTCCACTGCCACGGTTCGTCAAATCCACGACGAGGCCGCCCGAGGGATGGCGAACTGGCACCTGCAAGCATGAAATGCCCTTCGAGACGCTTCATTTTGCAAGTGAACCAGGGTTTATAAGGTGTAGCCTATTTTACAGATCCAGCCAGATTGTGGGCCTCTTCGGAGCCATAACCACCCCTTAATGTTAATGTACAAATTATGTATTCAGCTCTAAATAGTAGACAAGGGCATTAATTCCCGGAAGTGAAATACTCGTTTTTCTATCGAATAAAACCTGAGAAAAAATAACAAAGAGTAAAGAACTGACCTTCTCGAAAAGCGAAGCAGCTTCTTCTAGCGGAGACGCTGAAAATACATAGCAATGATTAATGAGCATCAAATTAACACACTTCGTACATACATATTTCCACACCTCAGATACATAAGGAAGCGGAGAAGACAGGGAAATAAGCATAAAAGGTCTCTGTTTCGACGCCGTTAAATTTAATAGCTGCGACATTAGAAAGATGAAGAAGACCTTTGTTAAAAGCGGCTACTTTTCGTGACTTGGGGCAGGGAGGAGGAAACAGAAGAGTTAGACAGGAAGAAGAAGAAAGAAGAAGGGAGGAACTGACAAGGCGGTTCTCTGCCTTCCACGGCCACATCCGGCATCGAAGCAACCCTCTTCTCACTCCTCAGCTGGTTACGCCATTGACGCATCTTTATCATGAAGCGATGCTGAGAGGCAGCAAAACGAACAAAGTAACTGCTTCTGCAAGAAAAGAGGGAAATGGGCTGAGTAGAACAGAGAGAAAGAAAAAGAGAGAGAGAGAGAAAGAGAGAAGGAGAAAGGAGAGAGAAATATGAGCGAAAGGAGAGAGAGAGGAGTGAGCGAGAGAAAGAGAGAGAGAGTGGACAAGCACGTACTTGGAGTGGTGATCAGTGTAGAAGATGCTCTCCCTCCGTTCTCCCTCCTCATCAGTTGCCATGTCGACCATGATGAATCTCTTCTTGTCGAACTGAAGAGTGTGCGTCCTCTGCCAGGGATGTTCTGCGATTTGCCGCCGTTGGCCTCCCTCAAAGACATCTTTTATCTTTCCAACTCGGCTAGCCAATCGGTTGCTTCATCTCTTCACTGACCTGCTGCTCCGCAACGACGATTCCCTTCGGCATGATGCCGAGCCAGAGCGTGGCTCCGTGTTCCGCGTCGAAGGGAGAGGCGGACGAGGCGAGGGCGGCATTCTTGGAGCGGAAGACGCGGTGCCAATGGCCACCGAAGAACGGCGCGGCTTGGCAGGTCTACACAACACAGGCATAGTATCTGTGAGAGAGAGAGAGGTCTTTCATTAGATACCTTAATGTACTTGATCTCAGCTGCCCGACAAGAAGTGCCCATGTAATGCGAGTGCAACTCAGACAGCAACGGCCGCAGCCTCTGCCGATCCTCCCGGTCCAATATTCGCTGCAAAATATATTAAACATTTGTTCTTAGAACTAATTAATTAAAAACTTGAGCGGATCTTTCTCCAACCTGCGGGAGGTAGTGTGTGGGATCGAAATAATCGACAACTGCCGGTGGAGGCCGATCGTGAAATTCGGCCTGGCAAAGAGATGCAGTCATGTTAGCAAGGAGGAGACGCAGAAAAAGGGTGAAATAAATCAGCAAGAAACCTGAAGGGCGATGGCAGCCAGCTCGAAGCTGACATCTCTCGTCGTTTCAAGTCGACCAGCCAGAACATCTCTTCGCAGTTGCAAGAAGAGGGCGTGGCGAGTTGCCGGAGTTCTACAGCAAACTTTTTATTATTCTTCTTATCAATAATGTTTACAAACATAAGATATCTTTTAAAAAAATGACATAGACTAACTTAATGAAGTCGTCCAGGGCGGGGTAGTAGCGGAAACGGAGAAAGAGGAGATATGGATTGGGTGGGAGGCCAGTGGAGGGACGAGGCGACTTCCAGCCAGGAGGGGCGAACTTCTCCAGACGATGGTCATCGTCCAGGAAGAACGGCTCACCGTCTGAGATGAAGAAAGAAGTGAGAAGAGAGCGAGAGAGAGAGAGAGAGAGAGAGAGAGAGAGAGATTGAGAAGAAGAAAATAGGAGAGAAGTAACAAGAAAGACCTCTCTCAACGCAGAGACCGAAGAAGATGTGCTCCCCAATGTTGCTGTTGGCAACAACGAGAGAGAAGACATCCGAGGCAATGGCATCGGAGCGGCAAGAAACCTGTTAGATAGTGGATAGGTGGTAAGAGAATGAAAGGAGTGAACCTGGATGAGCTGCCCGTCCAGCAGACGCACGCTCACGCTCGTGGTCTCCACTCGTGTCAGCAAATTCTTCTAATAAATCAACACTTCGTGCAAAATTATAGAAAAAAAAACAAAAAGAAACAATTCCAAAGAGTAATCCCTTTAAAGAAACCTTTCTAGTCGGAGGAGCTTTCAAGCGAATTGCTGGAAGTTGCTCCTTCTCAACGAATTCTGGCTCTGCACGCGTCTAAAAGAATTCGTTCTACTCGTCCATGAAAATGTTGGAAGCATTATGGCATGATAAAGATAAAAAAAGGCTCGCCTTGTTGGGCCGTCGCTTGCTGTTCCGGGCCGACATTCGGCCGGCAGCAAGAGAATTACGACGCTGGAATGCACCTCCGCTACTAGCTGCTGGAGAGGCACGCGCCAGGGAGGCAGTTGAGGACGGAGCGTCTGGGTGGGAGAGAGAGTGAGTGAGTGAGAGAGAGAGAAGGAGAGGGGGGAGGGAGAGAGAGGAGGAAAGAGAGAGGAGGAGAGAGAGAGGATATGGCACGGCAACCGTAGGTATGGCGAACCTTGAGAAGGCGTGGCCGATGACCCACTGTGTCCCATCGCTGCCAGTGACTTTCGTCGAGTTTCAATTGCTTCCTAAACATGTCACGAACATAAAAAGCAGGCAAAAGAGCAGGGGAATAGGAAGTAGCCGGCAACTGTTGAAAGGGTGTTCATAGTTTCGTGAACCTCGAAGACTTCGTCGATGGCTGCGTCGCCCCCTCCGGCCAGCTCGTCCTCGTCATCCGAATGCTGTTGTCGCCCGTTCAGTTGGGAAGGCTTCTGTTCCTGAAATTGACAATATAGAAATTAATTATCAAGATTGACGAATCATAATAGTTTTCCTTTCTTTATCTCCCGTGCATTACTGTAGCTCACAAGGAAAAATAGAATAAAAATAAAAATAAAAGAATCTGTGCCATGAAAGACAGACATGAATGACAACGGCATCCACGTGGTGCCGCAGACTGCCGGCCCTTCCCTCCTCCTCCTCATCGTCACTCGCTTCTCTCACACTCATTCTCTTCTTCGGTGTCGGCGCGCTTGGTCGGTTCTCTGATGTCGCCTAGAAAGGTAAACAAATAACTTTCAATAACGAATTCAGTTCTTAGCTCAGGAAACATGTTAGCTACCGTATCCGAATGGTGTCGTTGTGAGAGAGGAGAGAGAGAGGAAGTGGGAGAGGAGGAAGTGGAGGGAGGAGTGGGCGGGGCGTGGTGAGACTGTTGCTTCTTTTCTCTGGCCTCCTCTTCTTCTCGTCTTTCTCTCTCCGATGCAATCTCATCAAAGTATCGTCTCCCTCCACTCGATGGCAGAACTCCGTCTAACTCGTCCACGCGTGCCTGTAAGCTTCACAATGGAATCGTGCACATTTCTATTGTTTAATTAACTAGTCGATTTCACTTGGAGTGTTAACAAGAACTCAAGGGACTTAGGACAATACTGATGAAAAGGAGCGTACGTGGACAATGTCGTCTTCTTCATCGTAAGAAGCGACTCTCTGTTGCTTGGCGAGTGCAAAGGGTGAAGTCGTGGCCGAATCGCTTTCCTCCCTCGCCGTGCGCAAGGCTGCCAACACGGAATTGGTTGTCGTACGCCCTCCCGCCGCCTGACAACAACACAAGGTTTGAAGGATATTGTCCAGACGAATTCATAAAATATTCGGTGACGTCTTGTATGCAAGAAAAGACAAAAAAAATTACCCAGTTGGAAGGAAAAAAAGAAAGAGGGGAAGAAAATTTTATGCAAGTAGTCGCAATAAAAAACATAAATAAAAAAATATAAAATTAATTAATTAGGAAACGTTCTAACTCCGTTGGGTTGCTTGTGAAACTCTGCTTCGCCTTGCGGCTTCTTGGTCTCCTTTTCCTCCTCCTCCTGACTCAGTTCGTCCTCGTCCTCTTCGAGTATTCTCGTGCTGTTCGCAAGAGGAGATGCGACGTGGAAGCTCCTTGATCTGTCTGGGATCTCCTCGTGGAAGTGGCCATTGCTGCCTGAGACGGCTGCGGAGTCATGGCCGAAGTCATCTTCGTCCGACGCATCTTCATCCTACGGAATCAATACTTGCATGAAATGCGACGACCGAAAAGGAGTGCCGTTTTGAAATTGCAACCCTAATAGTAAGTCTGGGTCAAGGATGGGCGGCCCGGGCCGGCCCGGCCCGCTTACCCCACGGGCCCGGCCCGGCCCGCAAGGAAGGCGGGCCGGCCCGGGCCGGTTTTTGTCCACCCCTGGTCTGGGTATCAACTAATTTAAGTATTTCCAAGTAGTGTTAAGAATGAACTGAACAAGGTCATCGTCCTCGTCATCTGAAATGTACTCGACGGCCTTCTTGGCCGAGCCGGCCGCGTCGAGTGGAGGATGGATGACTGCGGCTGCACTCTTCGTCTTCAGCACGGGAACGTCGTCCGAGTTGAAGGAGACGTCGTCATCGTCGTCATCCATCTAAATCCACTACTATCGAACAATTCTGCTTCGGGAACATTTAGGTCTTATATTTCGTAATGTGAAAAAATATACAAATCTTACGTTTAAATAAGCCTTCCGCTGCTTCTAAATAAGGGGAAATAGGGCAAAAGGACACTGACGAGATCGGATCCATCACCCATGATCTCCTGGAAGGCGGCCTGGAGGATGGGGGCGGGGGCCTGGCCTCTCAGCTGATTCTTCGCCATCTGAGAGGCACGTGCCGCCGTCGGCCGAGTTCCCACCATTGAGACCGTCAGCACGTTCACCAACGAGAACAGATCCGCGTCCGCTGCCACTGCTGCCCCCGCCGCACGCAGAACTACAAGGTGAGAGAGATAGAGAGAGACAAAGAGAGAGAGAGAGAGAGATAAAGAGAGTAAGAGAGAGAGAGAGAGAGAAAGAGAGTAAGAGAGAGAGAGAGAGAGAGAGAGAGAGAGAGAGAGAGGTGGGGAGAATGAGAGAGAAAGAGAGTAGGCTAAATTCGTAAAAGAGGTATTGACCAATAAGAGATTTGGAGAAGAACACTTCTAGATGGGGAGATCTATGGACGGGCGCAAGTAAAAAAGTAGATAACACTCGTTTAAACGAACTGGCGAAAACCAGAAAATGAATAGGCCATTGAGAAGCGAGACGAGAAGGAATCGCCCGCTGGGGCTTCGAAAGGTGCGACATTCGAAACGCTTGAAAGGTGGAGGACAAAATAAAGGAAGGAGAGGCGTGCATCGAGATAAAGATAAAACGAGAGAGAGAGAGAGAGAGAGAGAGAGAGAGAGAGAAAGTGAGATGAATGAGAGAAAGCGATAGAGGAAGGACGAGAACGAGCTAGAAAGAAAGTTGGCTAGAGAGAAACAAGATCAAAGTTGGCGGCAGAGAGAGCGAAAGACGCAGAGAGAAGTAGAATAAGAAGACTTCCGGCGAATCCTAAGGACTGTAAATGTCGTCAATAAAGGAAGTTGGGAGAAAGGGATGGGTGCAAAAAAGATGAAAAAATCACGAGAAAGAGGACCATTGACAAGGTGTTCCAAACAACGAAAAAGACCAGGCCGATGAAATGAACGGAATGATGAGGGGAGAGAGCGAGAACGGACCAGCCCCGAGGCAGAAGACAGAGGCGGAAGTGGGGTCGGCCGCGTCTTCAGAGGACCATTCCGGAGGGTGGAACTCGGAGGGGAGGGACTCGCTCTGCACTGTCTCGATCTATAACATGTCTTTGAAAGCGGAATGAGTGATGAGAGAGAGAGCAAACCTTAATGCTGCCATCGGGGCCGATGAAGAGCTGAGCGGGTCCGAAGGCGCGGCCGCGAGGACAGGGCGGGAGGGCGCCAGCCGCCGCCGTGGCCGCCAGCGCCAGCAGCTCGTGCGGTAGAAGGGGGGCTGCGCGCACCTGCGGGTGAGATAGGAACTCATTACGTGTTTATTTGTCTGCGAAACATGTGCACTTACTTAATTACTAGCTTATCGTTTTCACGCGACAATCACTATGTTTATGTTAGGCGCCCAGTTTGCCTGTCATAAACAAAGCAATCGTAGCCGGTTATCACCACTCTGCTAGAGAAAGGAATTCACTGCTGCCCGTATCAACTCTTTCTCGAAGCATTTCATTTAGGGGCTCTTGCAAAGTCGTTGAGTCCATGTATTGTTCAATAAAAGACTGATATGCAAGTTCGACGCCTTCTTTGGGGAAAGAACTCGTTGTAATAGCTGACCTCAAGCAGCTCGGCGACAGAGACGAGGAGACCGGGCGCAGCCGGGCCAGCGACGCCGTTCATCCCCTCTCGGCCTCTTCCTGCGAGACCGCACCGCGTGATGCACTCTCACTCAACACACCGAACATACTTAGGGGGAGGAAACGAATAGAGAATTCAGCCAAATGGACGAACAGTGAAAATGGGTAGGAGAACATTATGGTAAGCTGTTTATGGTGCTATCCATGCAGAAAAGCATAGATGAAGGCTGTGATCACGGTTTGCAATCGAAGGTGAGAGATAGTGAGAAAGTGAGATACCAGTGAGAAAGTATTTCCATAACAGGCGGTGGCATTTCCAAGTTAAGCTCACTCTTCGTTTCTACTATTCCCACTTCTCTCTCCAGGAATTGTATGATGGCTACAGTACTGGGCAAGAATAAAAATGGAAAAAATATTCCCCGAATACGGATACGGTATCCTTGGCTCGCAAAAATTCATCCATAACTCTTCATTTGTGATAGAGAGGAATAATCTAATCCAAACATGTGATCTTTCTGCGACCAAGAGGCAGTCCAGAGAAGGAGGAGAGAAAGCATGTAGCGGCACCATTGAATACAAGCAATGCATGATGAGGGTGGGAGAGTGACAGAGCGAGAGAAAGAGAGAGAGAGAGAGAGGAGAGAGAGAGAGAGAGAAGAGCGGAGAGTGCGAGCATGAAAGTGTGAGAAAAAAGAGAGGAGCGGTAAGAGAAGAGAAGTCAGAGTGAGAATAAAAAGGGAGAGATAGGTGAAAAGAGGATAAATGAGAGAAACGGCACGGTAGAGAGACAGTAAGAAGGAAGCGAAATTGAGAAGAGCCCGGTCCGAAAGCTGATGAGGTGGAAAAAAGCGGCATTTCGTCCCGCGATGTTGGGATGAGAGGGGGTCTCCTGCTATTGGGCCTCTCCATACTACACCTTAGGCCGACAAATTGTGGTCTTTCTAACCCCCTCCCCCTCCCTCTCAATGGTGCCATGGAATCTAGAGGGAGACACGAAATCGAGATAGGCGGAAAGAACGGAACCCGTGAAAGAGAAAACACGAAAAACGTTTAGAAGAAAGAGAGAGAGATAAAAAGAGAAAGAGAGAGAGAGGGAGAGAGAGAGAGAGAGAGAGAGAGAGAACCAAAAGCGAGATAGACTGCTATAAGGGGAGGAATCGAGTCAGAAAATTAGCGAGAAGACAGAAATTTTTTGCAAATAAGACAAGATGGAAGGAGGTGAAGCAGATGAATGCAGAATGCCGGTCAATCGGAAACGAGGACAACAGTTAGGGTGAGAAAGCGGAATTGAAAAGAGGGCGAGAAGGAGAGAGGAATGAAAGGGGAGAGAAAAGAGGCAGAGAGGGAGCGAGGGCAATGAAAAGAAAGAGAAAGAGAGGACGAGAGAGGAATGAATGGGAGGGATACAGAGGCGACAGAGAGAGAGAGAGAGAGAAAGAGAGAGAGAGAGAGAGAGAGAGAGAGAGAGAGAGGGAGAAAGAGCAATGAAAGAAGATAGAACGAGAGGGCGAGAGGGAGGGCAAGAGAAATAATAGCAACCAGAATTAAAGATAAATGTGAAAGAGCAAGATGAAGTGCATTTGTTGAGTCTTTTCCTGCAAACTGTGTTCACGCAACGAGGGCGGCATTTGAAGACAGCGATAATGGAAAGATGGACTGTTAGAAGAAGCTTCAGCTTAGATGCAAGGCTAATCATGCGCGTTCTTCATTAAGGAGAGAAGAAAGAATAGATAGAACGAGGAGATCAAGCTTGGTGGCGATTTACAGTCTGTGGTCGAATTATAGAAGAAGCAGAAAGAAAGAAATAGAAATAAAGAGCAAGGGAGGGAAAGAAACAGGGAGAGATGGAGGGAGAGAGCGAGAGAGAGAGAGAGAGAGAGAGAGAGTGAGAGAGAGAGAACTATTCTTCTAAACCTGTCACATTTCCGTTAGTGTTCGTTATAGAAAGTAGTCATAAATAGAAAAGCCATTGAATTTCCCGAATAATCGAGAAACATACAGAACTGTGGGTTAATCCACGAGCCATCTTTATACTGTTAAGTTGTCCGTCGAATAGCGGTTGGAAGGAAAACATGATTTTCCACACTCGCAATTATTAGGACAGATTTGGAAGACTTGCGCAGGCAATGAAGACATTATTATATTTGATATGAGAGTGAGAAAAGAGAAAATAGGGAGGAATGAGAAAGGAAGAGAGAGAGAGAGAGAGAGAGAGAGAGAGAGATGGCATGGACACCAATACATGAAAGAAAAGACGAATGGATGGTAGGAGAGGCATGCGGAATGAAATACAAAGGCATGCGCTGCGAAATGAAATCATGCGACAAAGTTGCCCCTCTGAATCAGAAAGACACTTGTCGCCTGTGAGAGGGACAATGCAGACAGGGAGATATGACAAGGCATAGCCAAGAGGAGAGATATGGGACAATGAGAGAGGGAGAGAGAGTGATAGAGAGAGAGACGGGAGAGAAAGAGAAGAGAGCGAGATAGAGATGACAGACAGAGCGAAGAGACAGAGAGAGAAAATATGAGAGCTGGTTCCAGTGATCACGGCCCGCTGCTTACAACACCACTCACCTAGTATCTGCATAAGTATGCATCTATCTATAGAATTAGATGACTTACCTTAGCTCTCTCCACCCTCTCTCTTTCTCTTTCCCTCCATTCACTCTTACTCTTCTCACGATCACTCTTCTTATGGCTAGAAGTAGTAGAGATGTCAGAAACAAAATATGCACACAAATAAGACGAATGTAAAGGAAAATAGAAAATAAATTAAAAGTTACCGAAGCCGAAGATTCAGAGGAAGCCTACTCCTTACGCCCTGATCTGTGTATGCAAAACATGTCAAATGCCTGAACCAATATCAGAAACAGAGGCAGAGAGGCAGACAGGGAGCGAGGGGGGGGGGGGCGAGAGGGAGAGAGGAAAAGAAAAAGAAATATCAAGGCCTCGAGTTTTTTGCCAGTCTGTAAAAGAGTTTAATATGAAAACAAAGATGTATGTACATACATGACATACATACCATGACGATGTTATCGGTGGAAATAGGAATAATAGGTTTAATGTATTCACAGGGAAGCCGATGATAGACTGTGACACTGGAAGAAGTTGTTTGTTAAACAAATAAAAATAACATGGCGAGGCATGCAAAAGAAGAGGATTATCAAGAGTCATTTATTGTTAGAGAGAGAAAGGACGAGATCAGAGTCGCCGCTCTCATTGCTCTGAAAGGAATCGATCAATCTCTCCCTTGGAGAAAGAGAGGGAGAGAGAGAGAAAGAGAGAGAGAGAGAAGGAGAGAGAGAGAGAAAGAGAGAGAGCTAAGCAGAGGGAGAGCGCGAGAGAGAAAGAGAGAGAGAGAGAGAGAGAAAGAGAGAGAGAGAGAGAGAGCTAAACAGAGCGAGAGCGCGAGAGAGAAGGAGAGAGAAAGGTTACCAGAGATCCGGAATGTATGTATGTACCAATAGTGAGTGAACAATAGTGAAAGCAAGTGAGAGAAATAGAGATGGGCAGGTGGATGAGACGGAGAGAGAGAAAGAGAGAGAGAGAGATGGAGAGAGAGAGAGAGTGATCAAGATGAAGAAACACAAAATAGAATTGGAGTGTGCAGTGCGAGACATGACAAGATAAAACAAGCGATACGAAATGTAAGGAGGATTCCGTATTTGATAGCAAGAGTGGAAGAGCGAGAGAGAGAGAGAGAGAGAGAGAGAGAAAGAGAGAGAGAGGGAATGGGAGAGCGAGAGAATGTGAGAGAGCTCAGAGGAATAGAAAGACAAAGAGAAAATGCAAAGCGACGGTCTTTTGACGCCCATAACAGGCGGAGCAGAGAAGACAGCTAGGGGACTGTCGGTGCGAGAGTCACTGAGCTCCTCTTCTCTCTTTTTCTCTCATTCTCTCTTTCTCTCTCTCTATCTCACTCGGCCTTCTCGTTCACTTTACTTCTTTTCCTCATGTTCTCTCACCTGGGAATTGATAAACAGAAAGAGACGAAGGATGGAATGAATGGTGAGTGATGGGGGTGGATAGAGGAGGTCGAAGTTAGCAGAGATGCAAATAGGGAATGGAATACGAGCAAGTGAGAGAAAGGAAAGTGGGGAGAAGAACATGGAAAGACAGGGATTAAGAGAGATAAGAGTGCGAGATCCCTTGGACACTTTGGATGATAGCCAGCAGCTACGCGAGATCAGCCGAGTCAGCTCTTCCATTTCTACGATTAAATTATGTTTTTACAAGCATCTTTGCAAGACATCAAGAAATTGCAGAATCGTATTGGAGCATATCAATTCATCTAAATATTCCGGGTTTTTTTTAAAATATTAATTAATTAAAGGTTGGCACCCCCTGGAGCGGAGTGTTGACGGCGCTAGTCATCCCCTTCCTTCCCTCCCGTTCACCCCAATTTCTGTTATTTCGACTCACAGTAGTGCTCTTTGTTCCATTCTCTCTTTCCGCTATCCAATTGCAAGGATTTTTCCATGATTTTCGCGGTTTTAAATATCATGTGTGGTCGCATCATATATTCAATGGTGTAATAAATTATTATAGAGGTTATCTAAAACGCATCAATGCGAGGCAGCCTTTGTTTGATTCTTCAAACAATGTATCGTAAAAAAAAGAATACGCCGCATTCTCTCACCAAAGGAAATATTTAGAATTGAAAATGAATGAAGAGAAGGCCGGTGATTATTAAGTTGTGATGGATAACGGATTTCGAAGCGGAGATAAAGGAAACAGAAGAGGATGAAGATGGATTGAGAGACGGACAGAAGGAGAGAGAGAGCGAAAGGGAGTAAGAAGATAGAGAGATAGTGATACATAGAGAGGGCGGTACGGACAGACAAGGAGGTGGAGAGAAATAAATAGAATGGTGGTGATAGGGAAAGACATAAGAGACAGCAAGCGAAAAGGGAGGGAGTGAAATTAACTGTTCAAGCTGTCATGGTCATGGCGGCGTGATGGCGGGAAGATCACTAATCATTTTCCTTTTAATTGTAGGCCTGAAAAATTATCGTAATTTCCCAGAAAGGACGATACAAATATTTAAAATTAATACATTGTCTCACGTTACCTTTTTAACTTTTCATATTTCAAATATAAATTCGAATTAAATCCGCCATTTGCACAGTCTTCTCTCCCCGCGTCTCTCGTCGCTCACCTTCATCTCTCTCTGTCTCTATCTATCTCTCGCTCTCTCTCTCTCTCTCTGGCTCTCTGTCTATCTCTCTCTCTCTCTGTCTCTCTCTACCTCTAACTCTCTTTATCTTTTTCCTCTTTTCTCTGTCACCTTCAATCTCGTCGACCTGCCGTTTTGCTAACAGTCAGTGGTGAACTAGTGCGCAGTGTGAGTCTCAGGGTTCAGGCATTCGAATGTCATGGGATCAACTGGAATGTGTGGAAGGAAACGGAAGGAGAAACAGAGAAAGTAAAGAGATAGAGAGAGAGACAGGGAGAAGAGAGTGACAGAGAAGAGAGAGAGAGAGATAGAGAAAGAGTGAGCGTGATACAGCTAAATAATTGTTAATCTTTACACAGTAACGGACGGCGCCAACCGGTGACTAGTAAGTAACCAGATGCAAATCTTAAGAAATGCGAAAATCGAACAAGTGAAATCCATGTGCTGCCTAAGACAAGAATGTTTCAAATTGATAAACAAATTTGCAAAAGGCAGAATATGAGAAAAGTAGTGCTCAAAATACGAAATCCCCCATAAGCAAGTAAAGGCCCCGTGTAACTACACTTTGATTAATTTGGTGCTCTAACAGAGTTTCGGGCTTTTCCCCTCCTCTCTCGATTTCTCTGTCTCGCTACAAATGTAAGAATGCAAAATGAAAGAGATAAAGGATGAATAACAGTTTTTCCTAACACCACAAACGGAAACAAGTACAGGTCACAACAACTTGACGGTGAGCACGCTTACCCTATCCATAAAAAGTTGACGTGGTTCAACGATCGAATGAAGCAAGAAAAGTAAAAATCAACTTTCACATATTGCCTTTTTTAAATATTAAAAGAAGTAAACAAATTATACTTTGACTTCGGGTTAACTTTGTAACTTACAATTAACATCAATGAGATGGAAATTTGACCCCGGTAACCGGAAACATCCGGTGGTTCCTACATGAATGGAATGTGATAAGAAGCAAGCAGGAATGGTCGGGCTATAAAACGAGAGTGGGAGGGTAATGACGAGCAGGGCAGAGAGATAACGGAGATAGAGAAGAAAGAGAGGATGACAGTAAAGAGAAAGAGAATAGATAGAAGAGAGGCTATCAGAGATAAATGACAGATGGAATGCAAGAAAGAACAGAGGAAAAAGGAGCTATTGGGGACTAGTGGGGTGAGCGGTTAAGGAGGTCAGCAAGGAGGTCTTGAGGCCCCTCGAGCACTTTGCTGAGAGAACGAGAGAGAGAACGAGAGAGGGGAAAGAGTGAGTGATGGAGGAAGAGAGGGAGAGAGAGAGGACGAGAGAGAATGCGAAATAGTGAAAAGAGAAAGTGTGAGAAAGAGTACGACAGAGAACAAATAAAAGCAGAGAAAAAAAGAGAAAAGAGAAGAGTATATAAAGAGTGAAAGGGGAGCAGACTTCGGATTCCCGCACTCGACTCGGCCGCACGTGAAACCATCACGTTTTGTACTCTTTCCCTGTCCTTTCTCTCACTCTCTCTCTCTCTCTCTTTCTTCTCTCTCTCTCCTGTTTACATATGGAAAAGCAGAGAATATCCCCAAATGCATACCAAAGTGAGAGAGTACAGAGAAAGAGAGAGATAGAGGTGCAGAGAGAGAGAGAAAGAGAGAATACCAAATCGATGCTCTCACAGCCAGCTCGGCAGAAGTGCGCAGAGAAAGGTGTATGCAGGTAGATGGATAGTGGCCATGGGCAGTGGCAGGCAGCAATGGAGAGAGAGTGTGGAAGAACGAGAGAGTGAGAGAAAGAAAGAAAGAGAGAAAGGCAAGAATAGGGCGTGAAGAGAGTGGAACGGGTAGCGGAGGTCATTCTGCAGGCAAGCAAGCCCAAATAGACTTCCCTTTTATGCATTGCATATCCAGACACGATGGCCACTTTGGTTTCCAGGCAGACTGATTGTCAACAATAAATACTGTTGTAATCTTAGCCTTGACTTGATCGAAGTATTCCTGTTCCCTCTCTCTCTCTCTCTCTCTCTCGGTCTCCTTTCCTCAATCTACATAAACATATTACCAAGGAAGTCAATGGAACAACGAATATGGGCAAATACGAACAGATATAATGCTGCGAGATCTGCTAATGAACAAATGGTGGAGCATCATCTGCACGCGTGAAAGGAGCAACGGTGGACAGATGAGAGGGCAAGAGAGACGTAGACAAAAAATGAGAGAATAACAGAGAAAGGGAGAGAGAGAAATAAGAGACAGAGACACAGAGAACTAGAGCGACGGAAGCCAGACAATAAACATAACTCTTGACAAAGTCTGTGGCGGGCCACTTTGCTTTTGTAAACTTTTGTATATGAATGGCGAAGTTATGATGAATTTGGTTCAATGTGAATACATCACATGAATAGATAAGTATATAGAGAGGGAGAGAGAGAAAGGAGAGAGAGAGGAGAGAGCCTAAGTAAGAGATGCTGAAGGGAGGAGGGAGGCAGAGAAGGAAGAGAGAGAGAGAGAGAGAGAGAGAGAGAGAGAAAACAGAAATATATTAAATGGAAAAGAAGAAATGAAATATTCACCACGAAGTCATTTTCCTTGAAAAGAAAGAGCACAACTGTTCTAGCGCCGAAACAATATGAATGAAGATGGCAG
The DNA here is from genome assembly GCA_945643635.1 of Allodiplogaster sudhausi. NCBI lineage: Eukaryota > Metazoa > Nematoda > Chromadorea > Rhabditida > Diplogasteridae > Allodiplogaster > Allodiplogaster sudhausi. The sequence goes on from CALZFC010000015.1 coordinate 4,367,517, forward strand.
AACAGACAGGTGAGTCAGCAGAGACAAGTGTGTCGAAATACTACCCAGCCAAATGTGGCGGCAAAGTAAAAATGAGGAGAGGGCACGACCACGTCGTATGAAGAACATTGAGAATGACCACGAAAAAGAGTGGAGCCAGGGATGAAGGTCGAGAAGAGGGATAAATGGAATAGGCAGGAAGACTTTCATTGCTGCTGCGAGCAGCTCTGCTGCCACATCATTCTTTTAATATTTTGCAATAAGTGTTGTGATCACCAGAAAGAGAACAATGCGGTACTCTTTATTTATGCGAACGATGCGTCGAACAAAAATATAAACAAATTAATATATAATGTCAACATTATAAAAGCATTCGATAAAACAATTGTAAGTCGTCCATTATATTCTCGTTGCAGAGAAGAATATCCGTATGTCAAGGCGCAAATTAGAATAGATATCGTAAACGCTAAACAAATATCAATGTAATATCAAGTCTTATTACATAAAAATCTTAATCTAACTGCAAGTGATAATCTATACTATCTAATACAGATTCCAACTCTCAGAATGAATGGAACATTTCAATTTCTGTAATGAGCAAACGTGACAAGAATGCGAGTTTTTGTTGCGTAATACCAAAATATGCATAATACTGTTTGTTCCCTTAGGAATTGCGCGTCATGTGAGAGACAATGAAATGAAGAGGAAGAAGATGGCTTGGATGAGTGTAAATCGGCAAGGGGAACACTTCATAATAATCATGTCAATAAAGAAGGAGAAAGAGACAGAAAGAACAAAGAGAACTGAAACAGATGAGAATGTGAGGAAAGAGAAGCCTAATATTCGTTAAGGAAATGTACAATTACCAAAAAAAAACTATTATGTGACTGTTAGTCTTAAACAAAATATAGGAAAGAAATGACTAGGAAGGCAGCATCAGTTTTGTGTACATCAGAGATGAAATATTCTGTTATGCAACAGAGACTAAAGAATACTCGTTTTGGTGCGTAGCGTCAGTAAGATTCATTAGGAAACATTGATAGAAATAGAAAGGCCGTACTACGAATGGAAATTATAATTTTCAGGATTTGTTATCGAAATAAGACCGGCGAGGAGAAAGGGAAATGAAAAACACGCTGTGAAATGACAGCTCGATCCCTATGGCTATCACAAAATGCATCTAATTTCATATCAAACAAGAAAAGCCGTGGCAAAATGACAACCTGAGATGATCAGAATTTAATGACTTCCTCGCGATGTGTCTTTGTGAAAAGTGAGCTCTGCTGCACGGCCGATGTGAACTCTCTACCGTAGTCATCGCGGGTCGGCGAGTCTACTGTAGCCGACGAAGGACGGGTCAGACTGCAAATAGAAAACAAAAATAGTTAGGAGAAAGAGAGAGAGAGAGAGAGAGAGAGAAAGAGAGAGAGAGAGTAGGGGGGGGGGAGCGAGAGAGAATGAATGCTTACGTGACTTTCGGCTTTGGTGGCACAGGCGGAGGCTTTTTGCCGCCTGCCCCGAAGCCACTGAGATTATCGTAGCTGGAGGGGGCAGATGTTCCATTGCTCGCTGCCATCTTTCCAGTCTTGGGGGTCGGGGTGGTGGTGGAGCCTGCAATGCCATTATAACCCTCATCCTTTGTTGTGAACAAACAAACCAACAAAAGAAAGAAAAAAACCAGCCTCCTGGCGACGAGGAGGAAGGCCGGGAGCAGCAGAAGGGGATGGAAGAGGAGAGGCCGGGGCAGAGGAATGGCGAGAGCCGTTGCATACTGTAGATCCATCTACCGTAGTCGGAGGGGGAGTGGCTGAGAGGCCGTTGCCACACTCAACCAGCAGCCGGTACGCCTCTTGAGCCTCGGCAGACCACGACGAAGCCATCGGATCACAGAGTGGCGATGGAGCAGAACATTCACTGCAGTCAAGAAGGGTCAGTCGGGAAAGAGATCTTCTTCTTAAGCCATTCGAAATATAGACGCTGGCAATGATAGATAAATAAATAAACAAGGTGAAACCTGGCTTGGATTGCCTGGAGGCTCTTCGCTCGCTCCGCTGCCAACTCCTTCCCCGCCCGCTTGTGCTCTTTCCGCTGCTTCTCCCGAAGTCGCGCCATTTCCTCTTCATTCATGAGGCGGACAGCGGCAGTTGATACGCAGGAGGAGGATACGGTAGAAGTCGTAGGGGGACCCGGGACACGACCAGTCAAGAGAGGCCGTGTATCCGAGGCAGTGGAAGAGGCCATTGAGTCGAGCGAGAAGTTCGTCATGTCACGCACGAGATCCGTCAACTCGTCAGCCAGAGCCGTGTCTTCTGCCGAGAGAGAGGGGGAGATATCTCTGGAAAGAATTCAGATTATTATTATTAGGCTTTTAACCAAGCAAGGATTGTCTCTCTCCACGTACCCATTCTGGCATTTCGAAGGGTGCGCGTAGACCGCGTGGATGGGCCGTTGATGCCCCGGCCCGCCTCGTGGCACTCCCACTATCGTATCCAGCGTAGAGTTCGAAGAGAAGGAATTTGAATTTCCCGCCGCCCACGCATCGCACAGACCGCCGCTGCAGCTCGAGTCTGACAACTCCGGCTACAAATTTAAACCGATTATTCCCCTCAAGTGGTTGGAATTCCGCTAATCAAAAAAATTAAGGGTAAAAAAAAACTCCGATTGACTGAAAAGGCAATCGATCATCATAGGTACTAATGACTATCGCTGTCATCCACTTTATGATGGACAGCAAACAATGCGCTTAAATATGTCATACAATCATTTAAAATAAATATCATCTTCCAAAAAAAGACCTAGATGTCTAAAATATATGAAAGTAACCGTGAGTGGCGGAGCAGAAGGCATTGGCTGGCGAGCGACAGGGGGAATCTGCGCAGTTCCACGGGGAAAGAGAGGAGGCTGAGAAGGGGCTCGAGGCATCGGAGGAGAGAACGAAGAAGACGCTACCGAGTACGCCGTGCCAGCTGAACGAGCGAAGGTACAGAAAGAAGAAGAGGCAACGAAAGAAGTGCAAAATATAGGATTTGGAGCGGTTTGGTGGAAATCCCGGTACAACAAATGACAGTCAACTCATCTAGAAAAGTAAGGTAAACCAATGTTGTTAACGAACGTGCTTTTAAAGCAGCCAACGATAATCAGAATGGTAAAAAAGTAGGAGTGATGTGATATGTGACTACGGCGTTGGTAAACAACGACAGACTTTTGTATATATTGCAGAGGAAAGAGTGATTTGAAGATTAAGAGGGATGATATCACGATTGCCATTGATAAGCAAGTCAAATGGCAAAGGTGCGAGGGCGGAAGGGTGTGGATCAGAGAACGAGCGAGCGAGTGAAAGAGAGAGGGAGAGAGAGAGAGAGAGAAACTGAGTGAGAGCGAGAGGTATAGAGAGAGACTGAGTGAGAGCGATAGTTTTAGAGAGAGAGAAACTGAGTGAGAGCGAGAGGTATAGAGATAGAGAGAGAGACTGAGTGAGAGAGAGAAGGTAGCAAGAGAGAGAGACTTGGCGCTTCTGGTAGAGACTAGCCTGATAGAAGCAAGGGATTCTAGAATGGAATGGCGGGGGAAGCGAATCAGGCGATGGCCGCGTGCTCCCCAAACAATCACAGCCGCCCCTTGTGACGATGACTCATCTGGGAGGGAACGACAAGGAAACCAGAAACTCCAAGAAGGCGCAAGCTACAGAATGCTCAGTTGACACTTGGAAAAAAGGAACGGCATCATTCAAAGCGTCCCAAGGAAAAATAGGCAAGCGAATAGACTTACAGGCAAAACATAATACAAATCATGGCAATGATTTGTATTATGTTTTGCCTGTAAGTCTAACACCAAAACAAGTTGTAAGTGATGACTTACGAATTGAGGGAGTGCTGGTGGTTGAGCGAAGCGAGGAAGGAGAAGGTTGCTGCGACTCCATGCGGATATCTTTCTTATCCATCTAGGTAAAGAATAGTTTTCTCACAGAAGTAACACAATAACAATCTTCAGATCGAATCTAACAAAACCCTTCATTTTCCAATAGCATTGTAATCCCTCGACAAGAAAAATTCGAATTCGAGTTTTCTGCTAATATTCAGTAATCCATCTGAGAAATACAGTATTCGTGAGTATGAACAAGATTGCAGACTTTACTTGCCCTCCTCAATCCTTATCAGACCTGCAAGAGCCCGAAGCTGGTTCCATCAATGCCGAGGTGTGAAGTGTGGCGGACAGCTTGCGGCTCACTGATAAGTCTCTTCATTCGGTCGCGTTCGCTTTCCTTCTCCTAAAACAACAAAGCATTCAATAGAATAAAAAAAAGATAAGCTTGTAATAAAAGAAGAGCACAAAAATTCATAGACAAAGATAGTTTGTAGGAAAGAAGAAAACCTCTTTCTTCTTCTTTCCTTCCTTGGCGGGAGGGGCCGTCTTCTCGGGAGTTTCACTCTTGTTAGGGGCGGGAGGCTCTGCGCCCAGATGAGCAACTGTGTCCGTCGGCTTGAAGAGACCCGTCTTTCCGTTCTTCAATGAACCAAGCCAGAGGGCGCCATCCGAGGAAGGCGATTGATCTCGACTGAGGAAAGCCATTCGTCATGTCTCCAGGTCACGGCGAAAATAAAAAAAAAGGAGAAGAAGCTCCACTAACGTTTTATCTATCACATAAATGAGTTCTTCTTTGGCGAATGTTAGATGCCCTTCTGGTGCTTGGGATACCGTAACAATGGCTCGCACCGGAAGAGGCATTCTGAAATTAAGCGTTCTACTATGTGAGTTCATGCATGGAAAAGACAATAATTCGTAAAAAAAGAAATGGTAAAAATCATAGGATAATGAACCGATCGGGAAGGGAGGCGAGAATAGCAGCGAAGGTGGGACGGGAGTCGGGGGAGTGGGTCCAGCACTCGACCATCAGGGAGTGCATGTCATCCGGGCAGAGGTGGGGACGCGGAAGCAGACGACGCTCTCTGTGGAAGACCTTTTATTCGCTATTCAAATTGACATCTTTATAGGAAGTGCACAATGGAAAGGGAAAGATGACAAACCTATCAACAGCATCGAGGATTTCGGCCCCGCTCAGCCCATCCCAAGGCATTTCTCCGTAAGTGAACATCTCCCAAAGAGTTACGCCGAATGCCCAGACATCTGAGGCCGGAGTGAACTAAACTTCCTCTTATTTTCACAATACAAATACTGATTATGAATACGAATCGACAACGAGAATATGTATCTTTTCTCAAATGAGAAAAGGAGGGTGTGTTTTGCATAGAATACCTTGAGGAAGTTGATACATTCGGGAGCACACCAAGCGATGGGGAGTCGCAAGGAAGGAGTCAGCTCTCCCCGGTAGTAGTCTTCTCCCACTCCAAGCGACCGAGACAGGCCAAAGTCAGAGATCTTCACCTACAAATGACCACTTAATAATAGTTATTGCAGCAACTGTAAAGATATTGCAGCCGGAAGCGAACCTTCGTGGAAGAGAAGACCAGGACATTCCGGGCAGCGAGGTCGCGATGAATAAGTCGCTGAGCTTCGAGATACGACATTCCACGCGCTATTTGCACTGCGAAGTTGCATAAGATGTGCACCTAGGAATGAGCGGAATATAATACTGACATTCGAGAAGACAATCCTTTTTCTTGATACATTAGGCACTTCCTTAATGCTTGCATGTCTACTAAAGGTAGTCTATTCCTGCTCAGTGCTCATCCACTGCTGACCGGGAAAGAGTCGCGTAGCGCAGGTCTCTTCAGGCAACTCAGAAGTGACCCGCAGGTTGCCAACTCAGACACCTGTTAACATTCCCAGTCATTGCAAACTGCAGTCTTTCTCACCAAGAACTGAACAAACCATCATGATCTGCCTGGTGTCCAGCACTACTCCGAAGAGTCGAACCACATCATCGTGTTGCATTCCTACAAGAAAGCTATTATTCATTGAGGGCTTAATGCGACTCAAAGAAGCAAAGCCTTCGATTCCAAGGATTCTGTTTAAGAAAGTGGGAATCGTAGAGCAAATAACTCATATGTTGAAGGCATGACTAATTCTAGCTCAATTTTTCAAAATATATCGCTTTCAAACTAGTACTATGCATGATGGCTGCCTCGGAGAGGAAGTTGGCGGGCGCAGAAAGGAGTTTCTCACTGCTAACACACTTCACGGCCACCTGAAGGATGATCCCTGCCTCTCATCTCTCTCTCTCTCTCTCTCTCTCGCTCTTTCTCTCTCACTCTCTCTTCTGTCTCTCCTCTGACCTGCATGGTCTCTCCAGGAGTAGCCCCATGCCTCCAGATTGCCTGGTGGACAGTGCCAAACTCCCCTCTCCCGAGTTCCTTGCAGAGAGTGACTCTCTCAATCGGAATGACATGCTGGTGCTCCGCCGCGCCATTCATCGCATCGCCGTTCGTATCAGATCTAGAAGTAAGCAGGAGTAACTGGGGGAGAGAGGGAGATAGCGAGAGAGAGCTAGAGAGACAGAGAAAAAGAAGAAGGAGCGAACGAAAGAGAGACATACAGAGATAAAGAGACCTCTTCTCGTCCTTGGAGAAGACCTTCTTCAGTCGCCCGACAAAGGATGCTCGGGGAAACATCTTCTGGTAGTCTTTGCGAAGTCGCTTCTGTTCTGGTCGGCTCATTCCTGAATGACGATTTAGAGATGAAATTCCTTTTATTTAAAACCCTCCCCGCTATTTCTCTCTTTCTCATCCCCTGCTTCACTCGTAGTTTCCAGCATTGATATCTCAAGGAAGATAATGCGCATGAAGGTAGTTTAAGCAGGGATAAAAAGATGAAGGAACCCGCAGCCGACAACCCACTTCTTTTGAACTCCCTCCCTCAAGTACCCCATTAGCATGCCGCTGTGTGAGATGACTGTACTGTGCACACAAGAGATAATGAATTCGTACAATCACTAAATGGTATGAAAAGAGCACATCGCGTGGGAATTGAATGTGCCAGGTAGAAAAAGAGGGAAGGAGTGAAGAAGAACAGGTGGGGAGAGGAACAAGCTCAGGATTGCAAATGTGAGATGAAAGGAATAAAGAAGAGAGGAAAGGGGAGGAAGAGCATCGGAAACCAAAGGGAACAAGTCCTCCCAGAGATGCCCCCCCTGCAAAACAAAGGCAGGCCAAACAAGCAAACAGAGTGGAGAAGAAAGTGTGGGAGAGACTGCGGCAGAGATGACTGCACTATACAGACAAGGGGACCGAGATTTAGGGGGATGAGGGATTGGGGAATTCTACACGGATAAAGGGAACAGGCAGATGATGGAAGAAAAAGGGTGAATCATAAAATGGAAAGCAAGACATGGCACGAAACGAGAGAAAGAAGAGCGGAAAGTAAGAAGGTGAATATGTTTTATTCCATCGCCTCTCTCGTTTATGGGACACCAAGACATATTATTCATCTCGCTGTTACTTCAAGCAGGGTTGCAATGGGCTGCCAAGACTAGAATTACCAAGCTTTCCGCGGTATTCAATACAGCGAGCAGATGTTGATCAACAGAATGCCAGAAAATCAATATTTCCCAGTATTGAGACACTCTCTATCAGTAAACACAATATTCAACCTTTTTTTAATCATTCCCGAATGAACACTAATAAGCGTGAATTAAAAAAGGAAAATAAAAGAGACCGATGGCGGTGAGATCATCCTCATCGACGTATTGGATGTCCCCCGCATGGCGAAGACGCAGGTCATTCACAAGACCACTCTCGTACCTAAACAACACCAAATTAACATGGCATACATTCACGCAACTTTACTCGAAATCAATATATGATCCAGAGCATATATAATTAAGAATAAGTCAGAAACAACCGAGTGAAGGAAAAATGAACGACTATAACCTTAGCAGATCGGCCTGGACGAGCAGGGCATGCAGGGAAGGTGGTTGGTCGGAAGAGGACGAAGAGGAGGGGACTACGGTAGTAGCAGACACGGCTACGGCAGTCGACGGCGAGGGCGACTCAGAGTCCGCCACTCGCATGGTGTCCCTCTCGCTGCGCAGGAAGAATTGCCGGAATAGAGAGATATGGATAGCCCAAGGCCACCGCAAGCAAATAAAGTAAAATTATCCACATTATACTTTACTGAAAGCAGAAATATGAAGATCATTTAATTTGCGCATTGAAAGAACTGCACAATCGGCTGCCATCAAGTCGTCTACTTTCTTTCATCGACTTTATCTCTCTTCTTTTTTCTCTCAGTTTCTGCCCTTCTATTCTATTTCATTCTCTGTCTTCTATTCACATTCTCCACCTCCCGACACTTTCTCCTCTTTCACTGGCCGTCACCAAGGGATATCCATATGTCGAAATGTCCGAAGAAACCTGAGGGACTACTCAGTGGCCATCCTCTGCTTCTCTCATCTTCTTTTCTAGCCATCGCTAACTTCTTTCTTCTCGTGTCATCTTTCACGCTCTTTTTCTAGCACATTTTCTCTATTTTCCTCTATCACTTTCTTACGAGAGAGAGAGAGAGAGAGAGAGAGAGAGAGAGAGAGAGTGGAAAGAGAGAGAGAGAGAGAGAGAGAGAGAGAAGTGGCGATCCGTTGGAATGGCCGACAAGTCGACTGAACTCATAACTACAAGAGATTGTTTCGAGAAAGGCCAGGGGACTAGAGATGCTAAGACAAAAGCAACAGGAGAAAAAGGCTACTCAAAGTGCAGTGCCCGCGGGGCTGTGAAGCGTTTGCTTGCGAAGACTGCGGAGAGAACCCAGTCACACCACACACACTTTCTCTGAAATATATAAAAAGAATCTCAGGGTTAGCCTTGGTTCAACGAGGGAAAGAAACAAGGTAAGAGACTGAGGGGAATCGAGAGAGTGTTAGAGAGAGATAGAGAAAGAGAGGATGGAGAGAAAGAGAGAGGGGAGAGAGAAGGTGCAAAAAGATGTGGAATCAATGGACAGGTGCCCGGCTGTGCATACCGCCCTTGCACTCTTTATCGGCCTCTAATCTCCTTTGTCTTCCTTCTTTCTCTGCTGCTCTTTCCTCTCTCATCTTCTCAATCTCTCGGCTGGTCAAGGGCTCTGTGTCAAATTGCGAGGACGGGGACTTCTTCAACGTTGCAACAGCAAGTAAAGAGGGGCCATTCTTTCAAAGAGAAAGAGAAATCTCCCAACTCCACAACCTACGCCTGGCAAACATAATATGTTCCCGCGAAGATTACGAGAAAAAGGCAGATTCCACAGCGTGGAATAAGCAGTGGCAAAGAGCGCCTGAAATAGAAGAGACTATAGGATGATCGCGGTGCCAGGAAAGGAGAAGACGAAGAAGCGAGAGACCATCAATGGATTCTACCTTTAATAAGCTAATGGTATGGGAAACCCGGAAGTTGTTTGGGAGAAGCGAGCAACTTCAGGAAAGGGCACAGGATCATCAAGTACCTTAAAATAACACATAACAATTTTGAAACAAATTGCCAAAAAAAACATTGTCACGCTTTCAAAATGGAAGGCGGCGGAGGAAAAGGCTAAAAATGGAAGTGGTACGCTGCCCAAAGAGTGCGCTAGAAAGAGAACTTTCGGAGCTTCGGCCTTGCTTCCAGAATTGAATTACAAACTTGGCTGCTTCTTTTTCGAGATATTTTAACCTTTCTCAATTGAGCTTTCTTACAAGATCATTTTGATTGGAGCATCTTCGTTTAAAATGCTTTTGAGAAAGCACGAAAATACAATCCAAGATGATATTAATTCCTTGCATTTTGTATAATTGGAAAGGAACACTGTCCAACAAGGGCGCATCCCTTGTTGAACCTTCCACATCATGAGTGGAAGCTACAATAATACGTGTGAGGAAGGGGAGGAATGGGCTCACTGGGTATCAGGGGATGAAAAGGAAGATTAGCAGCCAAGATAATGACGAAGATAAACGTGATCGACCACTGGCGACAGCTGCTAGCTCAGTTCCGTCTCTTAAACTCCCCTTCACCACAAGCTTCCAAAATTCATAGCAATGTAAGCGCTTTTGGAAAGTAAAGGAAAGTCAACTAACAAAATGCATCAGTTTTCAGAAGGAACAAAGAGAGAAAAAATCCGCTTTGTTCTGTCTGAAAACCTCTGATTCGTAGAGTGAGAAAGGCCGTAACATAGCAGATCTTTAGTAGCGACAACTACAAAGTTGCGCAAGTTGATGAACAACAACTGTGGCTGAGACGGATTGATCAATCGATTGATACATGTAAGGAAATTTGAGATGAGCACAGAAAAGGCAACAAAAATGTGCTTTCAGAGTTAAGGGAGCAGAGATGTGGCAAGAGGAGTAAAAGGAAGTGTTAACAGAAAAGGGGGAACGAACAAAGGAACGATTGGCAGTCCATTCAAATGAATCATGTCAACAACAACGGCAAATGATTATACAGCACGGCAGAGGAATGCGATGGAGCGAGCACTTGCGATGCGCGAATAATAGAAAGAGGGAGTGAATCGGGAAAGCGAAAGAGCGTGAGGGAGAAAAGGGGAGAGCGGGAGAAAAGGGAGAGCTAGAGAAAAAGAGAGAGCGAGTGAAAACGGGAGAGCGAGAGAAAAAGGGAGAGAATGAATAATAGAGAGACAGCGAGCGAGAGATGGCATTTACCCTCAAAGGATGATGATTTGCGTGGTGAAGGGCAATGAAGCCCGACGCAGGCCAAGATCGCGATGTTCTATGGCACTCACAAGATTAAGTGCCGCGACCGTCATGGGGAAAAAAAACAGAATACTACACAAGAGCAATTCAAAGACGATGATTGGATTTCAGACAATGGGACATGAAGCGGAAAATGACCGGGTGGTGAATTAGAGCCGGTTGGGCTGATCTATTAATCTCAGTAAAATATAAAATGCATAAGAGCGAGGAAGCCAGTTCTCCAGGAGAAAGAAGCCAGAAAGCAGAGATTTGCTTGAAGACTAGCCAGATGAGGGAGAGAGAGAGAGTTACCAGAGAGAGAAGGCGAAAGGGGGAAGAGAGCACTCGCTTAAGAGATGAAGAGACAGAGAGATGTCTCCAATTAAGGAATCAGAACCTATTAGCATTCACAACGAATCGGCAGCTAACAGAATAGGTACCCTTCATCTCGCGATTGAATCGGGATGCTTATTACATAATTCGATGGGCCATGAAAAAAATTAATATGGCAGAAATTACCAGAGTTTATTAGGTTTTCTATTGCCAAAAATCGACCAGAAAAAAAAGTTCACTAATTGGATACCCGTCTGATGCCCGGGCAGGCCTGTACAATTTTCTGTTCCAGAAGCCATCTATCGACAAATATTTCTCTCTTCAAAGAATGTGTGAATATTTAACAATGTACTCCGAATTTCAGCCCGGCACAATGTTTTTTTTAATGTAAATTAATATCCAAGATTTCTTTTGCCTTTTAAAACAAAACACATAACCCGTGCAGATCGGTCAACCACAGTAGTCCGAAGCTTTCAGGAGAAGATACCTTCTTACAATTAGATATAGCGGGGAATTGCGTTTAATTTCGTTTAATTTAGTTGATTATTTGTATAAACATCATTCCCATCGGTCCTTCCATTTCTTTGCATATCATTTATCATTCCATACGAGGCTGTTTAGATGTCTGCAACTGAAATATGTTTTATCGCTACGAAGATTGAACAAAAAACAGTGAAATAATAGCGACGAACAAAAGCCAACGTGGTTCAACAATTAATTTTAACAGTTACAAACAGTAATATAGAAGAACCAGCCTGACTTCTTCTTCAACAAAACATTCATTTTGTCTTCGCATCCGAAAGTGACAAGAATGATAAAGGATCATCTCAATGCATCATGCTCTTTGACTTGCCATGAAACTTCCTCTTCTTGATCGCCTTGCGGACGTTCTTGCTCAGCTCTGGCCGCTGTTCCGCTCCTTCTCCACTTTCTTTTCCTCGCCTCTTGAATCCTCCTCCTCCGTTCTTGTGCTTCTCTCCACCACCGAACGTGCCCCTATTACCCTTCTTCAGCTTCTTACCACCTCCTTGTCTCTAAAATGAATATCATTCTCAATACCAAAAACCTACGGCTGAGAGGCAGCAATCTCAAATGTCTCCACAAGTTCTCCATATAGCTGTCTATTAATTATCAAGCAGGAAGCTGCAAGAAAAAAAACACTACAACTCTTCTAGAACTGCTCGTAAATATAATGTAAAAGACCCAAAAACAAACATTTTGGAGCTTCTTCTTGTCCTTCTTCTTCATGATCTTCGTGATGCGCAGTTCCCGTTCTTGGAAGGTTGGCTTCTTCAGCTCGAGGGCGATTTTCACCGAAACCAAATCCTTCAAAATGAATGTGTAGATGAGAAGCGGAGATCTAAAATAGGTGCAACCGTACCTTGAAGGAGACAAATCCGAATCCCTTGCCGTATCCGCTGTCAGCCTGGCGGACGACGCGCACGAATGCGACAGGGCCGATGTTCTGTTCTGCCCATGCAAACAACTCGTCATCCGAGGCCTCGAAGGGGAGCCCGCCAACGAAGACTGTCACTGAAGAAGAAGAGATAGCACGATGATGCTGAGTCACAGTTAATATACATTGTCCGTCGTAGTCCTTCCGTCCAATACAAGAGTCGACACGCAAATGATGCCCCTCCACTTCGAACCCATTCCTCAAAAGGACAAAATGAGGAACAAGGAGAATGAGGGAAGCAAACAGGAAAGGCACTAACTTCGCAAGGGCTGTTTTCGCAGACTCCTCTTCCTTGTACTTGATGTAGAAGATAACTGATTTGAGATTCGGATTAATCTTCCCGCTCAAGAGAGCCACCTGCGCAACAGAAATTACGTAAAATTATTAGCAAAATGAAGTTTTACTATGAACAGCGGAAATCTATCCAAAAAATATTTGGAGAACAGAAACTTTTTTCGACAAGGTTTCCTTCGTTCCCACGGCTCCGCGGCAACGGACTGACTCAATTGCTCCGCATTCCTAGAAGAAGTGAACGCTTGTGTCAACTCAGTCAGTGCTATTTCACTTCAGACAAAGCAACAGCAGATTCGCTTGACAGAGTACTGAACAGACCGACCTTGAATATCTTGCTGATCTGTTTCCTTGTAATCGAGGGCGGGGCATTGCCTACGAAGACAGTTCGCTTCTTCTCTTCCGCAGTCATCCGCTCATCTGCAGTCTGCTTCTTCTTCCGGTTCTCCCTGATTAGTGACAGGTATAAGAACACGGTTTACATTATTCATCTCAGCTTTAACAAAAAATCAATTATTTAACTGCTTCCCGTTTAAAAACACATACGTAAATAGCCATATAGATTTCACCGGAGCTTAATATCGGTGCCATTTATCAACCAAACGGACCTTTGCTTATCGCGTCCCTCAATCTTTTTGTCATCCGCTTCCTTCTCGGATGTTCCCTCGGAGGCAGGGGGTACGGAAAGGGTCACTTCGACAGGGACAAAACCACTCTCGCTCTCTGCATACTTCCGAAACAAATCCTGCAAAACGCGATATGGAAAAAATAACATATAAAATGCTTAGCAAACAGCAAATACGAAAGGCTCAAATAGAAATCTAAAAAGACCTTCTTGCCATGGCTCTCAGAAGAGTCATTGGAGGAGAACAAAGAAGAGAGGGCGCCAGGCTTATACGCCGACTCTTCACCCGTTACTGATTTCATCGATCCCTGAACAGACAGACGGATTCAAGAAATTACATTTTTTTTCATTTTACCAATTTATGATGTCTTCAAATACGACAGACTAACCTTCTTCTTCTTTTTCTTGCGTTCCGGACTATCTGTCGACGACTGAACTGCAACAAAAAGAGTGAATAACTAAAAGTTCGAACGTCATATGTAATCTATCTGAAAAAAAAACAATAGGAAAAGAAGACTACGATTCTCTGTGGTAGCCGGAACATCATCCAACGGCCGCTTTTTCTTCTTCTTATCCGTTGTCGGCGTCGCTTTTGCTTGAACAGCGGTCTGCTCCTCACTCGTCTTCTTAGACTAAACTATTAATTTGTATATGAACCAGCGGCTAGATTCGATAATCTAATGGTTAGCAACGGAATGGTTTTCTTTATTCTATTTATTATTTCTTTTAAAATGCCTGAAGGATTTTTTTTATTTTCTCAAGAAGATTAAAAACAATTAGAGATTCAAACATTAGAGATTCATAAAGAGTTCGAATACCTTCTTCACGACCAACTCCGGAACTTCCGAATATACGTCGACACTTTTCTTAACTTTCTTCGTCTTCTTCACAGAATTCTCCGATGTCATCTTAAATTTAAGAATATTGATTGTGAACAAAACTATAAACATATAGAATCGTAAATAAATAAAGCCCTATCGAGAAACAATGAGTTTGCAGAGTTATTATGGTGAGAAATAGGAAGACATATTCCATCACACAGCACACATACCGTATTAGTACACCAAAATCGAGATATGCGAGATCAACGATAACGAGTTCACCGCTCTTGCTGCTATTAAAAAAAAACTAGGGAAGTATTGGGGTCTGTTGGCATATCCCCCTACCTATTTTTCCTTAACGCATGTACTTTAGAACGAAATTTCTAGAAACTGTACAATGGAATGCAAATTTATGTTGGGTGTAAGCAGAGAACGAAAGCATAGAAAATGAGGAAGGGAGATCACTTCATCTCTTCAATTGTCTTCTGACCGGCAGTCTTCTTGTTTCGGTCCGTAAAGCTACAGATCTCTTTTTGTTCTTACGATTAACCAATTTTTTTACAAAGTATTTTCGTTGCAGACAATAGTAGCAGTGATGTTGAATGGAAATTCTCTGTCGCAAACGAGAGCGCATGAGGTTTCTATTTGACTTGTTTTCTTAGCCTAAAAATTCCTCTTCGTTTCTCCCCCCTCACTCCATCGTTCTTCCTCTCCCTCTCTTTTTCTTTCTCTCTTTGTCTCTCTCTATCTCTCTTCATCTTTCTCTCGCTATCTCTCTCTCTCTCTTCATCTCCCTCTATCTCTCTTTCTCTCTCTCTCTCTCTCTCGTTCTTTTGGTCTCTCTCTCTCTGTCTCTCTCTCTCTCTCTTCTGTCTCTTCAGACCTACCCAGACAGTGGATTCACCTTGTTCGCGACCAGCATGCACCGTCGCCTGGGTGTGTGTGCGAGGGAGTCGGATGCTGCCCACACGGCCAGACCAGCCTGGAATCGCCTGTCCGACCAGGAGAAGCATGTTGGTTGTCTTCTCTGATTTGACCAACTGGATCTTGCTCTTTAGCAATGGAGAGCGCGAGCCCGTGAATTGTCCCGTGTTGAGAAGAGACCGCCAGCCAGCGGAGACCGCAGAGGTTCGCTCCCACTCATCTGCATCTCCCAAATGTCTTATCTCTTCTACCTCTGTTCAGACCCCCCTGCCTGGCGTGGTCGTGGTGGTTCCTCCGCGGGTGGTCGCCGTCGTGTGAAGACAACGCAGAACGAGCACTTCCGGGCGATCGAAGCAGAGGACGACGAGATAGACGAGGAATTCGAATTGGGAGAAACCGCGGCAGAGAACACTCTCTACTCTGTTCTCGGTTTGTCATCCCTCTCTCATTGACTGTTCTCTCCCTCTAACATTCCCTCCCTCCGTCCCTCTCTCTCTCTGTCTCTCTCTCATTCTCGCTCTCTCTCCCTCTCTCCTTCTCCAGACCACCGCCGTGCTGCCCTCTCGTCTAAGCTGGAGCACGACCGCGTGTTGGTGTCTGCTTGGCTGGCTGGCCGCTCTCCCCCTGAAATCCGCGAGCTTCGCTGGCTCTTCTGCTCACTGCAGACATTCGGAATCACGGAGACGGAATGTCTCCCGGCTGAGATCGCCATCGACGAGTTCACAATGGCAGATGGAGTCATTGATATGGTCAGGGTCTATGACTTTCTCTCTCTCTCTCTCCCTCTCTCTCTCTCTGTGTCTCTCTCTCTGTTCCATTCACTCTCCACAATCCTCTGCTCTCTCAGCTTCACTCTCTGGTTGCTGGCTGGCAGGTTGACTCGGAGATTCTTCTGACGCGTGCCCACTTCCACTCCAATGAAACCCACCATATTCCGCTGCACGCCTTCGACCCTTTCATGCCCAAGAGACAGGTGAGAGATTCCCTTGCTCTTCTCCCTTCTCTCTCTCTCTCTCTTTCTCTCTCTCTCTCTCTCTCTCTCTCTTTCTCTTTCTCTTTCTCTGAATCCCTGGTATTGATTTCCTCTCTTTAGTTGATGAGCGAGATCCTCGGTCGGTCGGAGCCTCGAATCGCGTCGTCTCAAGGAATCGCAGTCGGTCTGTACTCGCCGGAGTTGACGGCAGAAGAGGAGGCTGCCATGCGGGCCGGCGTCCAGACGGACTCCCTCGCCGCGCACTTGGAACGACTCAGTCATCAGGACTTTAGTTAGCTTCACTCCATTCATTTCCTCTCCGCCCGCTCTTCTCTCAATTTTCTCTCTTCCATCTCTCTCCTCTCCCCTCCTCCTTCCTCTCTTTCAGGTAATGTCTTCATCTCTGACGAATCTGGCCGTCGTCCCCTCCTCTGCCTTGCCAGTGAATACGAAGAGATCGTCGCTTCGATGGAAACCTTCAAGCGTCGCATGCGCCTTGACTATGATGGTTCGCTGTTGACGGCTAGATCTGGCTTGAGTGAAGAAGCCTGCCTCAGGCTTCCCATCTTCTTCCGCCCGTTTCATCCTGGCCGAGTCCTTCGCCCTTGCCGTGGCTGATGCCCTCGGCCATGGCCGTCCACACGAGCAGTTCGAGTGCATGCTGGACGAACTGGGCAAGCCGCTGCCGCCTGATTTCTCCACCCCCTGGGAGCGTGACTCGGAGGTCTTCTGCCGCGTGCACGCCCCCACCCGCAACGCGTGCTGCGCGGCAGTGACCGCGGCCCGCGCGGTCTTCGTTCTTCTCTACGCGGCCGACCGCTCCTTCACCGCCTCCCCCGCCACTAAGGCTGCCTATGCTCTGCCTTAGGGTTCTTCTCTCTTCTCTTTCTGTTCTCTCTCTCTCTCCTTACTCTCCGGCTTCCAATCCATTGCTTGCAATAATATTTTTTTATTATCGTGGAGATAAAGGAGAACTGTGCGTTTATAAACTCTTGGACTTAAGGTGATAATAAAATAATGGAGAGGAACAACTACGAGGACTTGATAATTCGCTTCTTTATTCATCGTACATAAAATAAGGTATTTCAATATATAAGGTGGAAACGATGAACACGGGTCGCACTGAGTCTGGAGGCTCCACTACTCGGCCTTGTCTAGACCAGAGACGGTACAAGGTGGTAAATAACACCTCTTACTTACTTAGAATAAACCATAGTCTTAGAAATTGAATACATTGCAAAGAGATGTGTATCCTCATCAAACCCTTCTCACTCTCCTGTCTCTACGTCTTCTCGCTCTCGTTCTCTCTTCTTCTCTTCTCGCTCTACCTTATCCCCACATCCCTCTCTCCACACGCTTCATTGAACCTTCCTATTCCTCCTCTCTTTCTGTCTCTCCATCTCCTTATCTCCTTTCCCATCTGTCCACTCATTGTCAGTCTACTCCGTTCCTCATCGCTCACCTCTCCTTCTGTTGTTCCTGTCCCATTCTTCCTTCATATCCCGTTGTTTCTGTGAAAACAAATCTAGAACCAATGATCAATCTTCGAATGCCTTTATTATTATTATTGTTATTATTATTATTTAAAAAAAAGTTTTAAAGTGTTAGAGAAGTCAAAAGTTTTGCCTCGATATTTATTATTACAAATCTTATGGTAGGATAACAACAAAGCGAAAAGCAATGAAATAATACTCTTTGTAGGCGTTTAGCCACCGTTTGACTTTAAAAGTGATCGTGAAGCTGAGCATAACAATGAATGAATAAATACATTGTGTATGCACAACTTGGCACATTCTGACTCACGATAAGCGAATTAATTTGAAGGAATGCATAAGCAAGATAAGTGGGCAAATTCCCAGCAAAAAATGGAAAAGCGAAGTAGGGGAATTCTTCAAGCAAATCACCGATTAGAGCTCAATTATTTTTGTGTGTAGTGAAGATTGGTCCATGACTAGCATTATCAAGACAAGTTATTGGCAGCACGCGAAAAAGGCGAAAATGTTATATACAATGTACGAAGGTTAAATTACTAAAATGGACACAATGGAGGGAGAGGCATTGCACTATTTACGTTTGCTATGAAGACATTTGACGTATTTCGGCAACCGGAAAATTGCTAGAAAAACATTAGTGGACACAATGGAAATAAGAGAAAAGAGCACACATTTCTTTGTTTTGGTCGTGTCGATTGCAGAGCACCAAATCACGAGGACAACGGAGAGAACGGGAGTTCAGCAGGATGCAACTAAGGAAACTACTAAAACAACAACGAAAGGATGTTTGGAATCGGCATTCGTGGAGGATGTAATGGACAGGAATGAGAGAGTGAGAGGAGGAAGGGAATGAGAGAAAGCAGCGAGACATCACAGACGAGAGTGAGAGAGAAGAAGAGCACGCGCGAGAGAGTGGTCGATTCGGTCCAAGCAGGAGAGACGGAGGCAAGGAGAGAGCATCTGAGCAGGACAACAAGACAACATGGGCAGCGAAGTGGCCTTAATCTCCACAGGAGTCTATGTAAAATATGGATAAATTGTATTATTGTGTCTAAAAAAAGCAATCACACACACGAAGCATTATAATAAAAGGAAATCAAAGACTATCTAGCTGGAATAGGAAGAAGCTGAACACGTGGCAAGAGTGGGCACGACGCTGTCAAGAGAGGGCGAACAGGAAAGAGAGCATACCATTATGGCTGATTCTGTAGTAATGAAACTAGCATCGACATTATGACTTCGATTGGGCCCGGAGATGTAATGGATTTGGTTGTTGCACATGGCCGAGAATAAAAGGAGAAGAGCAGAGTGACTGAGTGGATTAGAATAATGATGAAAGAATGCTGGAAGATGCCTTCAGTGCTCAGGCCTCTCCCTTCATCTAAAGCTTGCATGGTTTGCAGTACGAGTAGCGATGATTCATGTGCTGGGAGTACGAGCCGGAGTGTGAGAAGCGCTTCAGGCATTTGTCGCACTGTCAAACATATTTTATCTTCTACTGTTTCTCGCCTTTAATAAGAAAGTAACTGATATCCAAGTCTACATTCAGACGTTCATTTTGTTTAAATTAATCAACGCTATAATGACGGTTACGATAGCGAGGAACGGTACCTGGAAGGGCTTCTCTCCCGAGTGGAGTCGCTTGTGTTCAGTGAGATGGTGCTTGTGCTTGAAGGCCTTGCTGCACTCGTCGCATTTGTACGGACGCTGGCCTGGAAATCGGAGAAAATCAGACGGCAGAGCAAGCTCCCTTATCTCAAACCTTTCTTTATGCACATAGATTGTCGACTGAGAATGATCACCGATTGCAAATCTCCAAGTATTCAATCACTTTGAAGCCGATCCCTCACCTCCAAGAAGCGTAATTCGTCTTAATCTCAGTTCCCCACTAAATCCAGCTAGTCTCTGGCTCAATTTCCACTCCAGTGCCATCCACTGGCCGCTCCATACATCTGGCAGCAGAGACTGAAAGTGCTCTCCCTCTATTTATCTCTCTTTCTTTTTCACTGACTTTCTCTCTCTCTCTCTCTCTCTCTCTTTCTCTCTTTCTCCCTTCGCGCTGATCCCGCACAGAGACAACTCTTTATGCACTTCTGTTGTCAGATATCTATTATTCAGGCCACAGGTGTTGCGAGGCTCGGACCGCAACAGGACAAAGACCCATTCCACCGTGGCAGCTCATCCCAACCCCTCTTTCGCTCCCTCTGCCTTGAATGCAAAAGCCCCGCGGCCACTTCTTATATTAGGTGTGCTTCTGCTCGGTGTCATCACGGAGACCTTTGATTCTCGTCCCTCTCTTTTATATCTCTCTCTCTCATCGAAGGCCTATTAATGTCGTAGAGAGAGAGAAAGAGAAGCCTCGCCATTAGATGTGTCATGGATTAGAGGAGCCGTGAACACGGCGGATATTGGGAAGGCGGAAGCAGTGTCTCCCCACAATGAGCCGTGTCCAACACAATTAAGACGGAGGACGCGCACAAGCACACACCTCTGCGCAGATGGAAGAAGGAAGAGTGAGAGAGAGAGAGGGAGAGGGACAGAGAAAGAGACAGATAGAGAGAGAGAGAGACAGGAGGAGAGACACATAGAGAGAGAGATAGAGGGATAGAGAGAGAGCAAGAGCGAGAGAGATAGAGAAGAGAAGTGGCAGCAAGCTGTGAAGCTGCCTGCTGCGGCGGCACCTTAGGAGAGAGCCAGATGGCCCACTCTTCTTCAGTCTCCTCCACCTTCCCCCACCGGCTGCACACTCTGCATCCCCTCGGGAGACTACACGACAATCACTGCCAAAGAGATGGCTCCAATTCCATTTTCAATCGCTCTTTCCATCGATTGGTTCAGTATTTGATACTTCTGAGGATGAGAGTGGAAGACTGACCAGAGTGTTCGTACTTATGGCGTGCGAGTGAACTCTGCTTGCCGAAGACCTTCTCGCACTGATCACAGGAGTAGATGCCATTGGCCCCAGTCGGACTGCTTCCGCGTTCGTTGTCTTCTGACTTGGCAGCTCGCCAAGTGGGCGGAGCCACGGGAGTGCTGGCGAGGGAGGAGGAGTTGGCAGATGAGCTCGTCCGGCCGACACTCGCAGCCTCGTCGTCGGCGCACGCCGAGTCCTCTTGGGCACCGCGCTGTAAAAACAATCATTTTGCAGTGAATAAAGCAACATAAATTATTTTATTTTTACCAATTCTAAATTTAGTATGAATATTAGTGGAAATGATAGTTTTCTTCCACAACACTGACTTCATAGACGCGCTGTAGCTCAGCGAGTGCGCTGGCACTGAGCATGGAGTACTGCGAGAGGAAACCGTTCGTCGTCGCCGGATCCGGCCAGATTCCACTCGTTTTTGTCGTGGGCATCGTGTTCATTATGACGTCATCCGAAGCATCCTCCGACTTGTTCAGCTGAAAGAGAACACGATCCATGGCATGCTTTTTGAGCTAGCTGTCCAATCAACAATAATTAATTTAAAAGAATTTTAAATGGAGGAAATGCTGCACCTTCTCGTCGTGAACCGGTTTCTTTTCCTTGTCATCATCCGCTGGCAGTTTGAGAAGCTCGCGCACTGTTTCACTCCCGTTCTGTACGCATTCTAGCAGTTGCGCAGTCCACGCAGGAATCTCTCCTGGAGGATGGAGGAAAGTGATTATGAGAGAGCAACAAGTAGAATCAGCGATATGAACATAGTTATCACTGTAATTAATCTGCATAAGTATTGATCAACGGATATGTGAATGAATGGAAAGGAAAGGGGAAGTGGAAGAGAAGTTGATACCCGCAGCTTCATCCTCTGCTGCTTCAGCCGTGCTGTCTTCGTCCCGAACAGAAAGATCCAGCGGCTTCTCTCCCTTCCCTCCGCCCGCTGCTTCCGATTCACCATCCGTTTCTGACTGAAAATATTAATTTATTGAATATTTTGATAACTATTTTTAAGGATCTGAATACAATTTCACCCATGAAAGTCCCTTCAGTTCCCATTTGGCTAATAAATAAAGCGCACACGTGTTCTGCCTTTCCCCTTTCCACTTCTGATCTAATTGACTCTTCTCACCCTGCAGAGCCCCTCATTTATCCAGAGTCTTGATTGGCTCCTGACACATCCCTCCTGCTCGCACCCTATCAGAAATAGTGTTCATTGTCTCTCGTTGTCTGCCTGTCTCCTCCCTCTCTCCTCTGCCACCTGAGTTAGCCCCTTCCCTCATGAACAACCCTGTCATCCCCATCACCCACCCGGCTGGCACTTTTTGCCCTTCCTTCAACTCCTCAAGCACCTCCTTCCTCGCGCACCTTCTGCCACGCACTCGTCATCTCTTCCACCTTCTCTCATACCCCTCTCCATTTGGCTCTCTCTCTCCCTCTCTCTCTCTTTCTCTCCTTTTCTCTCTCCTCTCTCTCTCCTCTCTCTCCCGCACATCCTTGAGGCTAACAACTATTATCGGGAGAGCAGCAGCAGTGAACAAGAGTAGAAGTAGCAGCCTCCTCATTATGCTCTATTGGCTCCTCCAGCAGACAGCCAATCCCACAATGGCCAGTCATTGGAAGGTGCCAACTTGGCAGTCTGCCAAGATCTCGCAACTTACCTTTTATATCTTGGCATGAACAAGTGCAGATGATTACTTCCCTGGCTCTCTCTCTCTCTCCTTCTCTCTCTCTCCCTCTCTCTCTCTCTCTCTCTCTGTCTCTGCCAGTCTGACTTTGCAGAGAGCACTGCTGCAGTGCTGAGCCCAAGCAGTGAGCATGGCAGCTTCGAGTGCCTGCCAGGCGGGTGCAGTCGGAGTGGAGGGACAGGCCACCGCTCCGGATGAGGCGGCGCGGCTGCTGCGACGCTCCTTCGCTCGCGTGTTCTGGAACCACACCTGAAACAGAAAGAGTGAGAGAGAGAGAGAGAAAGAGTGGCAGAGAGCTATAGAAGAGAAATAAATAGCTTCATGCAATTCTTGCAGATTTACACATGTTTTTCCTTGCGTTCAATTTTCCATTGCTATCGGCTTCGTTATGAAGACTGCAGTTCTGGAGCAATCCGAAGGCATGTGATAGAAAGATTATACCAAGGTGGAGAGATGGGAGTGAGAGAGGAAGAGGCAGCGAGAGAAAGAGAGAGAGAGAGAAAGAGAGAAGAGAGAGAGAATCCCGAGGCCCCTTCGAATCCATCTTCGATGTCCCTTTTGCCTGGCACACCGGGCCCATTCTTCTTCTTGGCAAAGGGTTGTGGTGCTTCTTTCCACGAGTGGCTTTGCGCATCACTCACATTATCTCCCACCCTATTTCGCCACTCTCTCTTTCTTTCTCTCTTTCTTCTTCTTTACCAACCGTGCCCTCCCCCCTTCTCTCTCCTTTTCTCTCGCTCTCTCGTCTATCTCTCGCATCTGCTTTCTTCACTCAGCCCTAACACTGACTAAGGATGCACCTGTCAATTCCCCAGAGGGATGCCTGAGAAGTGAAACAAATCAAAGCAAAACCATCTTCCTCCACTATTTTCTCCCATCACTTTCTAAATACATGCCACGAGCTAGGTTATTGCACTTTTTGAAAAAAATTCCCTTCCTTCAATTGCAACGGAGAGATACATAGAAGGGGAGGGGAGGGAGACAGCGAAGGGAAGGAGGAGAGGAAGAGAGGGGGTGGGGGTAAGAGAGAGAGAGAGAGAGAGAGAGAGAGAGAGAGAACAAAATAGTAGGGGACAGCGCAAAAAACACAGATGGAGGAGAAGGAGAGGTGATATGTTAGAACGATTCAAGCAGACCATCACTGCTTTATTTTAATCTCGTTCCAGAAACGAACCTCCAGGTGTCCCGGCCTCATCAAATGCTTGCATTTATGAATGATCGAAGGGAGGGCAAGAACAAAAAGTGAGAAGGAGTGTGAGAGAAACAGAGAAAGAGAGAGAGAGAGAGAGAGAGAGAAAGAGAGAGAAAGAGAGAGAGCGAGAGAGAACGAGTGATATAGATGTCAAGAAGTTTGTGAAACGATAAGGAAAGGAAAGAATGATGGGGCTCCATAGGAAGCAGTGGTATCCGAATTCAGCGCAAAAATAGTTAAAGTGGAATAGGTCAAGTAAATGACAGAGTCAGATGTAACACAACTTATCGCGTATCTTTATAGTCCTTGCAGACTTTTTGCTGCGTTAATTCTGCAACCCAATCACAAGCACTTTCTTATTCGATGCGACGGGAGAACTTCTCGCAATTTAGATGACTCATTCAGTAGCAGAGGGGCTTCTGCATGTCATTTTCCTCCCATTGCCGTTCGCTGTCTCTGTCTCTCCTTCTCTCTTTCTCTTTTCTTCATCTCTCCCCTTGTCCTTCCTCTTTCTCTCTCTCTCTCTCTCTCTCTCTCTCTCTCTCTGATTCTTACTATCTCTCGTCTGCGTTGAATCGGGCGGTGTGCAACCACAGGACTGCGCTGATGGCAAGAAGAGATAGGGAAGGAAGGGTTAGCCAAGCGACCGGCGATGACATTTGGATGAGAATGAAATGGGAGAGAGAGGGAGATAGACAAAGAGGGAACGGGAGACAGGACAGAGAAATAGAGAGAAAGAAAGAGAGAGAGAGAAAAGGGAGAGAGAGAAAGAGAGAGAGAGAGAGAAAGAAATAAGTAAGATGAATGATGCCCTTAGATATGCTAGGTGGCACGAGCAGGCTGCGTCATCGTCCGAGATGATGGACTTGCAAACATCAGCAAGTTGACCATGAAGAACAGTTCAATGGGGCAGAAAAGAAAACAGAAGAAGTGATCCCGCACCGACAACAACCGTATACAAGAAAAGAGAGGGAGGCGGAGAGAGAGACAGGAAAAGAGAGAGAGAGAGAGAGCGGTAGAGAAAGAAGGAAAATAAAGACTCGCTCACCTGCACAACCCGTTTGTTGACTCCGATGGCGTCGGCAATGCCGGACAGTTCATATTTGGAAGGAAACGCGTTGCGGCGGTAGTGGGTCTGACATAGGGGATTACTGTAAAATTGAATAGAAATGTGAATGGAAAAAAGGGATGAGGAGA
Organism: Allodiplogaster sudhausi; assembly: GCA_945643635.1. Taxonomy (NCBI): domain Eukaryota; kingdom Metazoa; phylum Nematoda; class Chromadorea; order Rhabditida; family Diplogasteridae; genus Allodiplogaster; species Allodiplogaster sudhausi. The sequence continues at coordinate 4,391,994 of CALZFC010000015.1, forward strand.
GAGAAGGAGAGATACCTGGAGAATGGTGAGCTGCGCGTCGGAGAGGAAGGAACGCGAGCGAAGCGGCTTCCACTCTTTGCCGCCCGCGGCTGGCGCTGGCGCCCCCGAGGCGTCCATCTGAGAAAGACACCAAGTCAGCCAATTACATCTTGCTTATGCAAATTTACACAATCAAATCACGTAATTCTTGTACTTTATAAAGAGAATGTACTAATGAGGTCATGGCAAACAAGACCTGACCTTGGCCTCGTCATTCGCTGTCGGCTTCTCTTCATCCATGGCCACATCTGAAGAGTGTTCTGAGGGTGGCGGGGTCGTGGTTGCGGAGAATGCCGCCTCGGTTCCGGCAGCTCCTTCCGCGACCGGAGCGGAAAGCGGAGGCGAAGCAGGAGCACAGCAAGTGGAAGAGAGCAGAGAGGAGGAGGGCGAGGAAGGCGAGGAGGAAGAGGAGTTCGGCGTCTGGAAAGTTGAGTGAATCCATTCCCTCCCTCTCTTCTCTCTCAAGCACCTCCCGAGTTCTCTGCAACTCACTCAATGTCAGATATCGACCTGAACCAATTAAAGAGACTAGGCTGATGAAGAGAGATGTCTGCCCCACTGCACCTCCCCCTACTCTTCCCATGTTGTTGCTTCGAAGGTGTGGATAAAGTATATCTTCTCTGCTACCATGCCTCCCCCCACTTTATACTTTCCCGTCTGTATCACTTTAAGCATTGCCTGGATGCTACATTTACTGGTTCCGCCTCGTAGGAACGAATTCCAGCACACGGAGTATATTCTGATAATTAAGGGTGAAAGCAGGCGACAGCCTATGAGAAGCTTGCAGAAGGTACCCTTTCGGGAAGAAGCATGCAGAAATAGTGAGGGAGAGTGATGGAGAAAGACATAGGAAGAGAGAGAGAAAGAGAGATAGCGACGGCGAGGCTCAACTAGTAGAGCAGAAAGAGCGTGAGTATATGTGAGAGTGAAAGAACGAGAGGACGAGGTGGCACGAATGGAATTGGACACCTGAGCCCGCACGCCGAGTGCCGCGTGTGCATGTCTGCGTCTCTCATCCTCGCACACTCTTTCAACTCTCTCTCCCATCCGCCATTCATTCACGACCCACCGTATAGCGGGGGCTCGCGCACCTGGGACCACCGAGGAAGGGGAGAAGGAGAGAGAGATGCATAGGGAGACACAAAGAAAGAGTGGATGGAGGGCTGCACCAGAATTCTTATGAAAGCGAGTCTGGCCAATGTGAGAATGGCGTTGTGGATCTTTAGCAGAGGAAGGGGCGCTACGAACACTGAGAAAAGAGGAAGACGTGTAACCCAGAGGAGTGAAAGGGCAGAGAGAGGACACGTTCAGATTCAACAGTGTCTTCTGCTCGTTTACAAAACGATGCGAAGATGGGAATTAAGAGAGAGAGGTGAGTGATTCAATTCGAGTTGATATAATGAAGATCGGTTTGACACATTTAATACACTTATATAACTACATATGTAGGTGGTCTGACCTGCCCAAAGTTGTTAGGGAAGAGAAATGGCGGAAAGGGGAGAGCGGCGAACTGCTGGAGCATGAGGTTCCGCATGAGCAGCAGCTGCTGGTCCATGGGCAGGGAGGGCGAGACGGCGGAGGAAGACGAAGGAGGACGGACTGGGGCTGCAAAGTGGATTATCAAGAGAGAGAGAGAGAGAGAGAGAGAGAGAGAGAGAGAGAGGAAGAGAGAGAGGAAGAGAGAGAGGAAGAGAGAGCGAGGAGAGAGCGAATGAGGAAAGATAGAGAGTAAGAGAGAGCAAGAGAAACTGACTGGAAGTGTGGTTGCTCGGGGAGGAGATAGTGCACTTCTTGCTGCTCATGTGAGAAGAATATGAACCCGAGTGAGAGAATCGCTTGTGGCAACAGGGACACTGAAAAGAACGAGAGAGAATGGAAAGAAAGAGAAGTGAGAGATAATGGGTGCAATATTGTGAATGAAGGAATGAGATGATCAAGCAATTTCCTTGGATAGTTCTCTTTTCCTAATGAACAGAGCCTTCCTCCACCTCCAGCCATGCATATCATGCGTGCTCCCTGCTCTCATTGGCTGGAGGAGGCTGACGTTGCCCTTGGCAACACACCTTTCCTTTTCTCTCTTACTCTCGTGCTCACTCTCTCTCTCTCACACACTCTCTCGCTGCGCAGTTCATGGTGGCAAACAGGTGTGTTGCAGGGGGCGGGCAGTCTGAGCAGGGGCAGGAGTAACACGGTAACCATTCGTCCAAATCGCATATTCGTTATATTTTCGTCAAAATAACCGGTTGAAAATGGTTAAAAAGTGCCAAAATAAACATGACTCATTTAGCTTGCAGCTATGTACATAGCTTCCGAAAGGCGCAATTATCACAAGCCACGTAATCATGTGGAACAGTATTGTAGGACATGATTATAAAGTACCAATGAAAGTAAGTGCATTTAAGGAGAGCAAGAAAGAGAAGAAGAAGAAGAAAAGTGCCCACCTGAAAAGGCTTCTCCCCCGAGTGAATCCGCATGTGCTCCTTGAGGTGGTGCTTGAACTTGAATGCCTTTGCACACTGAACACACTTGAACTTCCGCAGAGCGGAGTCGTCCGCGGGGGAAGCGGAGGACGCCGCGTTCGGAGTCGAAGCGGCAGCTGCAGCCGCCGCCGCGGCCATCAGGAACTCGATCCCGCTGTCCGCGATGTTTAGCATCTGTAGAAGAGAGAGAACGAGAGAGCGAGAGAGAGAGAGAGAGGAAGAAAGAGAGAGAGAGAGAGAGGAAGAAAGAGGGATGGAGAGAGATAGAGAACAAGTGCGAGTAACACACAATGACACTCGAATAAGTAGGAAAATTGGGACTGCACGAAAAAAAATGAGACAAAGAAGGTTTTAACAGATAAACAGGGAACAAAACGCCGGTAACTGTTTGAAAACACTTCTAACGAATGTGTGAATTCACAAGAATAGGAGTAGGGGGTGGATTGAGAGGCGGTGAAGAGGAGCACAGGAGACCCATGAAAACAGTATAAGGAATCTCCTTCTCTTTGGTCAATCACGCCTACTGTACTGCGCGAGGTGCCAATATAGAAAAGAAAGAGGGAGTAAGAGAGCGAGAGAGAGAGAGAGAGAGAGAGAGAGAGAGCGAGAGAGAGAGAGAACGAGAGAGAGAGTGAGAGAGCGCGAGAAAGAGAGAGATGGGAAGATGGCACCAACCGCCACCACCTCTGCTGGTCACCTCTCAAGATGTATGATGGTCGGGAAGAGTCGGCTGACTCCACCTCCTCTACTTTCTCTTCTGGACAGAGAGTGGGAAGTGGGCGGGGCCTAATCAGGTCTCTCTCCCTTGCTACCTCCTGAGACTCTCTGTGTGGTGCGACTCCTTCTGAGGGGTCTGCCTCTTCTTCCCTCGGGGGGGGGGCCTCCCTCACCCCTCAAAGGTATGCCTGCTGCGGTGGCACACACATGCATGCCGAGGTGAGTCTCGAGATCAATGAAGCCCCGAGAGAGAGAGAGAGAGAGAGAGAGAGAGAGAGAGACAGAGAGACAGAGACAGAGACAGAGAAAGAGAGAGAGAGACAGCGAGAAATGGACGTATGCCAGCGGCAGCATACACTTACGGGGATGGCGAGGTAAGTGTCTAGAGAGAGACGGTAAAGGTATGAGAAACAGAGAAAAAAGGAAGGACGAAAAGAAGAAGAAGGGCGGTGAGTATAGACAGGAAGATGAAAGAGACATGCTTCTAACTGCGCCGGTGTGACTGGCAAACGAAGCGAAGAGAGAAAGTGAAGGAGTGAGAGGTGCAGAGAAAGATAGAGAGAGTGAGAGAGTGAAAGGGAAGAGAAAGATAGAGAGTGAGAGAGAGAAAGTGGGTGGGAGGGGCAGAGAAAGATAGATAGACAGAGAGAGTGAGTCAGAGCAACGAATGCGATGTTGGCTACCGGCTCATGGATGTCACAATGCAATGCATGCATACGCACATGCTACCGTACAGAGGGAGAAAGAAAAGGTGAGGTAGAGAAGGAGTGAGAGAGAGAGAGAAAGAGAAGAAGATGATAGAGAGAGATACAGAGATAAGGAGAGAGTGGGACGGGAAGGAGAGTGAAAGAAAAAAGGAGTGATAAATGAACGATGACAGAGTGCACACGTTCGCATGTTTCGACTGTATTAGAGAGCGAGAAAGAAAACAGAGATAGAGAGAGAGACAAAGTGGGAAAGAGAAAAGCTAGATACTTCTACAGATAAAAAGTAATTGTGGTGGAGTGATCGCTGCATTGATAAAATGTATAATTATTGAAGGAGAATCGAACGCGTGATTTTAAACTTCCTCTTCATGAAAACAGAAGACGCTCGAAATTCTTCGAGAGCTGCCACCTTTTCCTTTTCTTCTCTCTCCATCTATCTCTCCCTCTCTCTTCGCTTTCCTTTCGTCTTCTTCTTTTCCCATCCCTTTCACTTAACTGTCCATTCTCTTCTTGCCTTCTGGCACACGAAAGGTGAAAAGCGATGGAGAAGGCCGATTAGACAGATGTCCTGCGGCTCGTACAGAATGCGCGTGATAACAGAAAAGAGGAGGAGAGAGGAGTGAGAGAGAGAGAGAGAGATTAGAGACGGAGGGAGATGAAGAAAGAGGAAAGGGGAGATGAAAGAAGTCAAGTGAGACCCGAGTATAGGAGAAAAGAATACAGAAAATAAGTAAAGCGTGAGAATACAAGAGAAAACATGACTGATGCAGAAATGTAAGGAGTTGAGGATAAAGAGAAAGCTAGAAAAAGAGAGTGAAAGTTAAAGGATGCAATGAGAAAGCGAGACAGTGAAAGTGAATGAGCTAGAGAATGAGAGTGACAGGGCGAGAGAGTCAACGAGAGTGAGAGATCGGAACCACTGATAATGCGGCCTGGATAGCTTAGGATAACAACAAGGGATATCCTTGTACACCGGCGAAAGGTGGGAGAAGAGAGAAAAGACAGCGAAATGCGCAGCTAACAAGCAATTCGAGCGGCTTTTCAGGACAATTAAAAACAAAGCAATCTTCCAAGAATCTTAAATCACATTTATGACTTTCTTTTGTTATGGGAATAAAACTAGTTCCTCTTCAAATCTAAGATACTGTTACGTTCGGCATTTCTTGCTAACTCTTACTGTCACATGGATGATGAGAGCGAAAGTCGGAGAAAATTAAACTGGAGGAGGAAAAAAAGTGATCTCACGAGGGAGAGAGAGAGAGTGAGAGAGAGAGAAACAGACAGATAAAGAAGAAAAGAGAGAAATAGACAGAGTGAAATCAGGAAGAAGAGAATACGAGAAATGTAGAGAGCCACGACCTGTTGTAGCGGTGACACTAATCAAGGAAAACAGCTATCAGCCGGTGGCGGTTCCTCTCGAGATCCCCTGACACGCATAAAGAGAGAGGAACCAGATAACTTCCGCAGGGTTATCAGGCTTGTTCACAATCCCCTTCTCTCTCTCTCTCTCTCTCTCTCTCTTTCTCTCTCTCTCTCTCTCTCTCTCTCTCTCTCTCTCTCTTACTCTCTCTTTCTCTCTCTTACTCTCTCTTACTCTCTCTCTCTCTTACTCTCTCTCTCCCATCTCTCTCTCTCTCTTCTCTCTCTCTCCCTCTCCCTGTCTCTGCCATATAAAAGGCATGTGCTTGACTGTCGAATTCTAAATAAAGATAGCGAGCAAGAGGGAAAGTGACGCAGAGTTGAAGAGGAATAAGGGATGTTGGGTGGGCAGAATCAAGGGGATGGCAGAAGCACCACTCACTGAGTTGCTGATAGAGGAATAGGGACTCCACGGACAACGGAAAGGAGTGGGCGGGGCTTGTGGAGAAGGGTGGGAATTGAGGGAGGAGAGGCAGCTGCCGCCTGGGCCTCGCACATGTGCTCATGCATCGCCCTAGGCAGATCAGACAAGGAGGGAGAGGGGGACGAGAAAGAGTGTTCAAGAAGAGGAGAAGCAGAGAAAGAAAGAAAAGGTGTGTTTACGTCTTACTTCTTCATTGCTCTGCTACTGATCAGAGGAGACCACACCTGGGATCGCTTACGCTGATGCGACAGGTGGCGAGAGAGTGAGGGGCAGGTGGAGAGAGCAGAGAAAAAGAGGAAGGAAAGAGAAGAAGGAGACTGGCAGAAGGAGAAGGAGCGACAGGTGTACGAGATGTCCGCCAGGGTTCCGATGGGGTTAGGAGTCACAAAGGAAAGATGCGCGATCGGCAACAAAATGGAGAGAATCCACTTAGCACTCTCTCTTTCACTCTCACTCTCTCTGAGTCCCACATCAGTCTCTTTCTCTCTCTCTCTGTCTCAGTCTCAGTCTCTTTCTCTCTCCCTCTCTGTCTCAGTATCTCTCTCTCGCTCTCTATCACATCGCTCTCTTTCTCTATCACTCTTCCAATTGTTCCATTCGTCGCCGTGTACGGCCACTCGCCAGGCAGATGAGCACAGAAAGAAATGGAATCGGACAAAGGAGAAAGTCCGATGGAAGGAGGGACTAAAAGGGCTCTTAAAAAAAGCCCGGTGCGATCTGCATCGCTTATTTGAATGGGACAGAGAGAGACAGAGAGCAAGAGTGAGAGAGAGAGAGAGAGAGAGCGAGAGCAAGAGGGATGGAGAGCAACAGGAACAGAGGGCGAAAGGGAGAGAGAGCGAGAGGGGGATAGAGCAGGAGAAAATGAGATTAAGATGAATAAGAAGTGGCCGCTGCGGCGGCTGCTGATAGAGACAGGTGCCATCGGCTGTCACAGCAGAGGTAAGGGAACAGAGAATAGGTGGTGCTCTCTCTCTCATTCTCTCTCACTCTCTCTCACTATCTCTCTCTCTCTCTATCCCACTCTTTTCCTATGCCTCTGCTAAAACTCCACCGCAGTTACCATAGACTGAATTTATAACCATGTAGAAACAGGGAGCAAAATAGTGAGACACGTGTCTAAAGTGTATTGAACGAAGAGATCCGTGCATTTCTCTTGTATGACATGTCAAAGTTAGAATTTATTGCTCTGCGGAGTGTTGGCTAACAGACTCGCTATGAACGGATTTGCACCTCTTCTTTCATTCAAATATTGCACAGTTCTTAAAGAAGTGGAGGCAGAGAACGAAAAAGGGAGAGAGAAAAGAGAGAGACAGAGGAGAACTAGAGATATTAATAGAGCATGCTGGCGGAAAAAATTTAGGGCCAATCTGAGAGAAAGTATAACAGTTGGACAGGTCTCGAGAGGCAGAAGAGATCCAGAAAGTAGAAAGAATAAAAGGGGTGGCCTGAATGGGATTGACGCAAGTGTGAATTGCTGGCGTGTCTGGTGATACTCTCCGTTGGTCAACTGAACACAGTCACGGCTGGCGATTACGTAATGCGGAACTGGACAAGGGACATCCACACAGCTGGAGCAGCCGAGAGGAAGGCTAAGGCGCACACTTACATTTTGGACTAATATATCATTCAATTAAACCGGTGAGAAATGGGTGAAAAGGAGATATGTACGCAGCTAAAGAGAAGAGAAGTATGTAGAGTGAGGAGGAGGAGGAAGAGGCCGAGTGGAGAGAAAGAAAGAGAGAGAGAGAAGAGAAGGAGAGGGAGAGAAACAGCGCCAGGAACAAATCGACGGGTGCTATCAGATGGAATCAGCTGGATGGTGCGCAGCTGTAAGCCAGTCCCGGGGTGCTCAATCTCTGCCACTGGCACTCATGCAAATTTCCTCCGTCAAGCTGTTAGATGAATTCAGTCTCAGTCATCCTCTGTCTACTCCTCCATCTCTCCCTCTCTGTCTCTCTCTGTCTCTCTCTCTCTCTCTTTCCTTTCTCTCTCTCCCTTTTAGTGTAACTGCCATGGCCCTCTCAGTGTCTACATACTTTCTCTCTCATCTCTGCTCTTCTCTTCTTCCGCTCATTAGCCAATCGTCAGAATTCTGTGTCTATGTACAAATGACTGAAGAAGCGATAGGCAGAAGACAAGAAGCAGGAAGGTTATGATGAGCAGTAGAAAGGAAGAGAGAGAGAGCTGAGAGAGAGAGATTGAGAACGAGAGTAGAATCCTGCCGGTGAACCCCTGGGCAATCCGATGTGTTACCCCTCGACGTGCCATCTTATACGACCACTGCAAATAAACAGAGATTTTGGTCTTCCTGAGTGGGAAGGTAGGGGGAGGGGCTCACCAAGAAGAGGTCCAGAAAGGGTGAAGAGGCGCTGGAGGGGTCTTCTTTGAGCAGAGCGCGGGGGGCAGGTGTCGCTTACGCGAATGTGTGAATGAGGACGGAAGAAGCATCCTGCTGCTCCACCTCGTATAGCTCTCTGCTTCCCACTTTTCCCTCCATCTTCTGTTCTCCTCTCTCTCTCTCTCTCGCTCTCTTTCTCTCATTCTCTTAACCTCGTGTACACCAGCCATACGTATGTATACGCAATCTACCGTAGATGTATCTATGAGAGAGAGTACATACCAGAAAGAGTGAATGACGCATAGAGAAAGGAGGGGGAGGGGAGAAAAAGAGAATAGAAAGGAGAGGAAGAGAGAGAGATATTGAAGAGAGTGCAAGGGAGAAAAAGATGCGAGAGTAATTGAGAGACAAAAGGAGGGCAGATTAGGGGACGCATCTCTCCCATTCCTGGCTTCAGGCACATCTGCGCGGGGAGTCCGAAGGCCCCTCCAGGCACACCTCGCATCTTCACTCATTATGCATTTACTTTGAGAGAGCGAGATAGAGGGAAAGAGAGAGAGAGAGGGAGGGATTAGAGTGAGAAAAAATGAGAGGAAAGGGAATGAGGAAAAAGCAGAAGCTTGGCTGAGAGAGCAGAATGATCAAACTCGTGATTGAGGGGAGATTGCGCGAGGGCTTTATGAGGAAGGTGGCAGCACTGAAAAGCGGGCGATAATTGAATATACATAGATGCAGGTTTCTGTTTGCGGGAAAGGGAGAAGACCGGGGGAAGTGGAAAGACATCTCTCAGAGTTGTAGATGAATACACGGGTTCACTGAAACGGTCGTGGGAAGGAGGCGAGCAGGAAAGGGTGATGAGAGAAGGGGGATGAGGGAGAGAAGGGAGGTGAAGAGAGAGGATGGAGGTGGAGGGAGATAAGAGAATTGGAGGGGGCAGACTCCTGTGGAATCAACGGCATAGATAGAATAAATAGGTCTTTATAACCATTGAAAGGATGCTTTTAATATTTTTCGATCATTTTACTTGGTATCTCACTCTCATTTTTTGAATGATCGTCGTCTTTCCTGCCCATGTGGTTCTAATGGAGAGCAGCCCTCCGTGCTCACTCTCACCTTACAACCGGGACACTCATTCATTAGCCGTCATTTGTATATACTACACGACACTTCGGCCATAAATACCCTCTTCCCTTTTCCTTTCTCTCTCTCACTCTCGTTTTCTTCCGTCTCTTCTTTTCTCCTCGCAGTCTTTTCTTCCTCAGACACCGAATGGGCAGAATGATGGTTAATCTGGTTCTTTTTCACTCAGCGGGCGCCACAAACAGGTGCTCGTTCATTGGCAGGGCTCAAGGAAGAGCAAAAGTTGGCAGACTGCCAACCATTATTATTCCAAGCCAGAAAAATCTTCAGCTTCGTGATAGATTCCGCACTTCTTTCATTTCGTACCAAGCCACGCCCCTTGAAGACATGCGCGAGTGGCATCCACCTGGGTCAGGTAGAGAGAGGAGAGAGAGAACGAAAGATGGAGAGATGTTTGCTCTCTCGCATGACGCGCAGCAGTGGGGCTACCGTACCCAGTCCAGGTAACTAGACAGAGGTAGGAATGAGGACAATTCAATGCACTCATTGTCGGAGAGCATAGGGAGACAGTCATATTTATAGTGGAATCCACACTTGACTCATAAAGGTAATACATAAGCAAAAATCCTATAGTTCATATACATAACATCATAGAACTACATCAGATACAAGGCAAGGTATCGGGAAAACACTGAACTGTCATTTAAACTCCCAATCAAGAACGCCACAGCAAATTTAGTACTCATTCGAGATGACCACTACATACATAAATTCATAGAACAGTGAACAAATGGTAGTGATGATTCGTTATGTTCGGCCTTACTTTCCTGTTTCTCTGTCTGCCTCGCTTCTCTTTTGAATCTCTGTACTCTCTCATCCCTTCCTGGCCAGCTCTGATTGCAAACAGGGAAGCTTCTTTCGGAAGCGACAGCCTCACCTTTTCCGCTCCTGAGGGCTAGAATCGAATTGACGACTCTTCTTCGTTCTCGCTGCATCTCTTTGTCTCTCATATGCCAGTGGATACTCTCCACTCCCCTTCCTCTCTTTTTCTTCTCTTTCTCTACAAATCTCCAGCCTCCTGAACGCGGCACCTAAGCCCCGTGTGCCGCCGGGCCCTAAGACAAATCCAAATAGAATTTAACCTTGATTCTCGTCCCTTGCAATTAGCCTACGGGGAAGGCAGACGGGCCTCCAAGGCACTCCTGAGCTCGTGAGATTGGATTACCCCTTACTTCTCTCTTGCTCGCTCTCTTTCTCTCACATACTTCTTCCTCCCTCCCCACTGCATTTCCCATGATTTTGGGTGTGAACTAAAAGGTAGGGCACGGTAATGTTTACAGAAGAGAGTGAAGTGTCTACTGTAGTGGAGGTGCGCATCTCGACAGAGTGACCAGTGGTATTAGAGAAGAACAGAGGAGAGTGGCAAGGTGGACAAGCAGAAAGTGAAGCAGAGATGAAGAAGCTCACGGCCCTCTGTTTATGAGTCTGCCACACAGACGCCGTCATTCCCGCTCTCTTGCACTCTTAACCTTACCTTATTCTCTCTCTCTCTCTCTCTCTCTCTCTCTCTCTCTTTCTCTCTCTCTCGCTCCTCTTTCTCTTTCCCTCTCTGTCTCTATGTCGCTCTGCACAATTTCATGTACGTATCTCTCATTTCTGATCTGTCTCTCGAGTCTCGACTATTTTGGCTGGAGGACAGTACACCGCTGGCGAAGAGCAGACGGCGCCGTAGCGAGTTGGGATTATAATGGAGAGGGGGAGAAAGAGGAGAGAGGCAGAGAGATGGAGAGAGTGGGCGAAAGAGGAGTAAAGCAGAGAGATGGAGAGGGCGGGAAAAGAAGCAGAAACGTGGTCCTCATCATATTGCAAGTATTAAAGAGAAGTAGTGGGAGGGGGGAGCTTCACTTTCATGGCCTGCAGCACCTTTCCTTCCGAGTCCCTCCTGGTTGCAAGGAGAGGGGATCGAAGTAGCGCGCTTTGCAAATTAGACTCTACTTTGTCTAACTAAAGATTTCACTCTAGTCACCACCATTTCTTCAAGCCCTCAGCTACTAAACTTCTCTGCTTCTCGCACTCTCTCAATCACTCGCCCTCTTAACTTCCACTCAATCTGCTTTGTCTTCTACGTAATGCTGCGGCCAACCGTTGATGTGCTCTCTCGACCTTGGCGCGCTACTTTTGATCTCTTTTCTTAGGCCTACGGTGTTCCTCTTAGCACCTGCGGTGAGGCCACTGAAGGAGGCCTCCGAAACGGCCCCTCATAATCCTTCCCCGACAGGTGGCATCTCTTAAGACGGTCATGTTGCTGCTCTCTTTTACCGCCCTTCTCACCTTGACTCTCTCTCTCTTTCTCTCTCTCTCTCTCTCTCTCTCTCTCTCTCTCTCTCTCAAGCCAACTCTCTCTCGCTCACTAAACGTCTTATAGCACGTACATTTGCATGTGGATAAAAGGCTGATCCCTGCACGGCATGCCTCGTCTATTCATTGGACTGACTGAGTGACTGTTTCAAGAGGGGGAAGACAAAGGGAACCGCCGCGTCAGTCAAGGAAAGGGAAGAATCTGCCAGGGGCAGGGAACGAGGCTGCTTTGCATAGAAACACTCACTTAACAGTGCAACTCATCTCAACTGACAGCTGCTCCCTCGGTGGAGATATCAGCAGAATGACCGAAGAAATTTAGAAAGGGAACCAGATGAACGGAAAGAATCAAATAAAAGGAAGATGAGTTGAATTAAATAGGACAACACAGTATGCCAAATTAACAGTGTTATAACGGCTAACGTGAAATTAATGTGTGTGTGTGAGAGAGCGTGAGAGACAGAGAGTGAGGGAGAAAGACTATGACAGAGAGAGAGAGAGAGAGTGTAAGAGAGAGATAGATAGACGATGAGAGAGAGAGAGCAGATGAGAGATGGGAGAGAGTGAGCTAGTCAAGGATGCTCTTCTGATGATGTGACACTGCAAAAGGTGCGGCGCTTCCTCGGTTGAATATTTGATGCCAACGAGTGCGAGCGCGGTACGCAGAATGAGAATGGTGAATGGACTGAAGGAAGGGAGAGGGGCACTGCGAGATAGAGGGATACAGAAATACTGAGAGAGCATAAAGATAGAGATAGAGAGAGACAGAGAGAGAGAGAGAGAGACAGAGAGAGAGAGAGGATGTGCACGCACTGCATTGAGAATGTGATGAGCGTGGCAGCGGCAACGGTGTCTTCCATCCTGAGGGCACCGATCCTTGTTTCTCTCTCTCTGTTTTCTCTCTTACCCTGTCGCCCACCTCCTCCCTTATCTATGGTGCCATTTTCCCTGCGCACCGGCTGCCAAGACGAGCAGGACAAAGAACTCATTTTCTCTCTCTCTCTCTCTCTCTCTCTTTCTTTCTCTCTCTCCCTCACCCAGCCAACTCTCTGTCTCTCCGAATACACTTCCCCTCCTTTCTCCTCCTACTCCAAGCCTTCCTTTCCTACCGTCTACCGCTCATTTGCATGCGGTGCCCTGACAAAGTAAAGTCGCCCCGGCTGATCCTACTGCAGGCAGCCTGGCAGGGGCTTTCCAGGAGTCAGCCTTGTAATCATCGTCAGAGCAGCCCAGGTCGGCATGGGCTTATGGCATTCGGAGGGAAGTCCCAAGGGCGGATAAGACGGACTCCTTCTCTACCTTCCCACATGCGGAGATCGAGAAGCGGCACAAGAGGGGGGTTGCCGAGTGCTCTGCTGAATTCCTCTCTGCAAATCAACCACCTACCGACTCCTAACAACCTCCTCCACCCACTCTTCCCTCCAACCACCATCAACCACCGGCAGAGAAGTGCCGAAGGTGTTTACAAGAAGGGGACAGGGCGGAAGCTACATTTGCCTTTCTTGGCCACTGACAAGGCGAACACTCGGAATGGGGTGCTTCCGGGATGGGAACTACCGTGGAATGGAGGGATGTGGCAAGGAACGTAAGGAGTACGAGGAACTAACACAGGATTGCATGAGAGGGCGACACAAAAAAAAGGTGCAGGGCAGAAAAATTCATGCGCATCTTCAAACTTAGGCTAGCTGCATACATTTATATATGTATGTACAAACTATTTTCATTTCTCTTTTTATTAAACCCTTTATTCTTGATCTTGAAAATCTCAATGACAATGACAGTTGTATAGTCGGTGGGAGTCATGTCGTCTCTTCTACTCCAGCCGTGGCTGCTCTGCTGGTGCTGCGGCGAGTGCAGCATCTGTGGCTGCTCCAGTCGCTGCTTCTTCGGAAAGGTAGCCAAAGTTACGGTGGCGCACCGGAAGGTACGAGTACCTGAAGCAACCATGAATAAAGCATGAGATGTGGATGATTCTCTCGGAAGGCCAACCTGGGGGCGACTTCCTTTCCGAGGCGACCAAAGATGGGATCATCCGCCTCCTCTTCGTGCATCTTCGGCATCAGAACACTGAAAATGACATAACTGTCGCAGCTCCTAGACGAATCCGCCCTTTTCATTGCTTGAAAAGCGAAATGCTGGTCCAACTTCTTGATTGTCTTCTTCTTGGTATATGCTGGATTCGCTTCACCTTCCTCTGGGTCCGCGTCGTCGTAGTACCTGTTGACATCAAGAGAGAGAGAGAGAGAGAGAGAGAGAGAGAGAGAGAGATCGAGAGGGAGTGAGAGAGTTGATTTTGAGATAGAAAAGGAATCAGACCATGATATGAGAAGAGCCGTCAGAAGACTCACGGCGAAGATGATTGCGAAGGGAACAGCCTGTCTCAGCCTTCAAGCAGAACATCGATTACCACATTCTCATTCATTTCATGGAAATACTCCGTCAGTGCTTGAGAACAGCCTTCGTAACTCATGCTTTGCTTCGTTAATCAGAGACAACCTCGACTGCGAGTTCCAGTAGGACTAATGATGTAGGGGCACGCCAGGGACCACTCGGGAGACCAGAAACGGTCCTCCCTCTCTTTCTCTCTCTCTCTCTCTCTCTCTCTCTCTTTATTCCGTTCTTTCTTCTCCCTTATCTCTCGCTCGCTACACAATGAGAGCCACGAACGATTGTGGTAACCGATGAAAGAGCTAAATTAGTTGTGCTTATCCTAACTGTTTTCACTAGGTCTCCTCTGGTGTCACAATACTTGTGGGCAATTAGTATGTGAAACTCCTTTTATTCTGCATCCTATATCTCTCATTCATCAACGCTCTCTCCTCTTTTTGACTTTCGTAAAAATTGTCCAACTCAGAGTCTTTTTCTCTCAAGTTAAGTTTACATTTACTCAAATGTGCCAAACAATCGTTGGTGCTTTTACGATTTTTCCACGGTCATTGCTTTCTCACCTTGCAACCATGCCATCGTCTACCTCTTCCAAGTGATCACGGTACGAACACCTCTCTCGTCACCTCTAGCTACCGTAGTAGAATGGAGGTAAACGGTTCAGAATGAAGATTGAACTATATGACGGAACTCGCTCAAGTGTGCACAGTAAGATTGATCAATTGTCGATTAATCGTTCGCAACGTCAATTTTGAGGCAAGGGAATAGAAAGGAACAAATAGACAGTCAAATTGGTGATCATCATTTAATCCCTTTCTCCTCTTCTTACTCCCCTCCCTTTTCCTCTCTAACTGTCTCGTCCTCTCTCCCCTCTCTCACTCTTCCTCATTCTGCTAACACCGATGGGTGCAGAAGAAAGAAGAGAGTGATCTCGGGTGGTGGCGGACACCTTGCCATCTGGTACGGAGAAGCGTAGCACATATGGGCAGAGAGGGGGTTCCAAGGAGATCTCAGAGGCATCTTCTCTTTCTCTTCCTTCTCTCACTCTCTCAATGTATCCTTCTCTCTTCTCCCTTCTTTCGGTTTTCCTCTCACCTTGCAATCCCTTGCGGGCTGTATAGAAAGCAGCGCCAGAAGGTGCAAGCCAGGAAAGTGCATCTCGAGACAGAAAGGTGATAGATGGCAGGGATGGACAGAGAGTGTGAGAGGCAGAGAAAGGGTGCAAGAGTTGGAGAAAGACAGGAGACGCTGCAGGAGAAAGATTGAATGTTAGCTGAGATTTGGCTGGCCAGACGGTGTGTGGTGGTCCTTCTCCTCCTCCACCGGGCAACGCTTCTTCCTTCGCGGGAGGCATAAACACAGTGGAAGAAGGAAGTGGAAGGAGAACCCTTTCTCTCGAACAATTCGAGTGGGGACCCCAATATCAGATAGTAGCTAGAAACCAAAAAGATCAGAGATCCAACATGACATTCATTGCATAAATGAATTTCAACCTACCCAAAGAGTACAAGAGAAAGAGAATGTCATTCTTGTATCCCTCTCTTCCTTCTCGCACTCATTCTCTCTCGCTCTCTGACCCTCTCTCTCTCCCTCTCTTCCTCCTCTCTCTCTGACCCTCTCTTTCTCTCCCTCTCTTCCTCCTCTCTCTCTGACCCTCTCTCTCCCTCTCTTCCTCCTCTCTCTCCTACCCATCTCTATCTCTTCTCTCTGTCTCCCTCCGAACACTTGGAGTGCAGAGACGTCTCGATCGCAGCAAGCGGGACTGCCACGAGTGTTGCAGCAGCGAGCAGTGGTTGGGCAGAGGTAGATGTTCGGCTAGAGGAAATTTTTTGTACTACTGGTGCTGCAACATTTTGATGATGAAACCTGGAATGGAGGTAGCGAGGTGTTGAAGATGCAAGTGGTGGTGTCCTCTCCCATCACTGAAGGGGAAGTGTGTAGTGAGAAGAGAAGAATGGGGTGAGCAGACAGTTTCAGTCTTTTCAGCAACGGCCACGACTTCATCCGGCGGTCTACAGCGATAGTTCCCGAATGAGCAGATGGCAGAGAGGGACGAAGCCTTTCTTCTGTGCCAACTCAGCCAAGTGCCTCCTGGCAGTTTCCCGAGGCAACGTTGCTCCTCATGGGAAACCATAGAGAATTCGGATAGAAGCAAGCAGAAAATATGAAGAATTTGCCCATCCTAGTTATCTTTTAACCTTAAATTTTTTTGTAAACTTCCCTTTTGCAATTTTCACAATCCATCGGGATGATAATACTCTCCCAGAAATGGCTTCTCTCTCTCTCTCCCTCTCTCTCTCTCCCCCTCTCTCTCTCTCCTCTCACTGCCAGATGTGTATATCCCCCTGTACCTTCTTCCATTTGCATATTTATGTTCTAATAAATGTGCGCGGCCGCGTATGCCTTGTCCTGTACAGTGGCAGAGATCGAGGGGAGAGAGAGAGTGGGGGGGGGGGGTGGGAGAGAGAGGGTACAGAAAGACAGATCGAGCTGAGTGAGAGAGGGAGAAATAAGAGAGCGGATAGAGAAGCAGACGAGATGAAGGTGCGAGACAAGGCACTGGGGAATAAGAATGGAACGAGGAGAGGAAGAAGCGTAGCCGTGTGGTCACCTAATGAGAAATTGGGCTTCGTTAGACATTGATGGAGCGAAGTGGAGGTGACTTGGGATGTCTTGGGGAGGGGAATGGGGTTGAGAAGGGAGTTGAATGGGCTGATAAAGGGTGATTTACGACAGGTTTTCAAATTGCATCCAGGTGGCTTCTTCATGTCTTCTTCGATGGATGTGAACAAATCCAGGGACAACCAAGCAGACTTCTCTAGAGACAACCATCTTCTTCATTCACAGAAAGAAGCCAATCCACCCTTGACCTGTCAGACTGAAGATCTCTCCTGGCAATTGTCTCTCCGGAATTCCAGCCGGTAGGCCAATAGACATCTGTTTCTGTGTGTATACAAATTGGATTATCTCAGATATCCCCAGAATGTCCCATGGCATTATCCGACCGGCCATCTCCTCCCCTCCTCATCTCTCAACTATCCTTCCCACCTCATCTCAGTTTCATCGCCTCTTCTCTCCATCCTACAGAAACAGGACAGTAAGTATCTTTATTTCTCACTCTACGTCATGCTCTCTCTCCTTGGCTCTCATCTTCTCTCTCTGTCTCTCTCTGTCTCTCTCTGTATTTATCTATCTCTCGCACCCTCTCTCTTTCTCTCTTTCTTCAAAACACCTACCACTAATCCTAACCAATGACCGTCTAGATAGAATGTAATGAAAGAAGATGATCGAGGCAACGAAACCGTGGGATCATCTGATCGGCTGGAAGTAGACGAGGGATCGAAGCAGTTCATATGTACATTCACGAACCATACCGCATTTGGAAATACGAAATAGATATTGGTGTTCCTATCAGCGATTTCTCTATCAAGTGGCAGGAAAAGAATAATGAGTTGAAGTGAGGTAAGCAGACGAACGTCTCTTCACTTCAGTGCACCCTGGTTACCGTTTCTACCGTTTCACGAGTTCTTACTCTGCGTGGGCTCCTTCCTGCTCTCTCTCTCTCTCTATTTCTCTCTCTCTCCTTCTCTGCCTCTAACTCTCTCGGTCTCTCCACTAACCTATAGTTGCTCTTGACCGCAAGTGGTGCACATGTGTCCACTCTCAATTGAGGTAAGCACTGTAATTGGTGGATAAGAGGCTGCTGCTGGCAGCTTGACAGGTCATCTTCCTACTTTCCATTTCTCTCTCTCTCTCTCACACCCTCTCTTCCCCTCTCTTTCTCTCTCAATCTTCTTAGTCGTCACCACTTCATATTCACTTGGAAAGCAGGTCTCTCTTTCTCTTCTCGGATTCACACACTCTTTCTCTCTCGAGAATGTAGAGGCACTTCAGCAAAGCGAACTGTAACAGCTGCAATTCATATTAATGCTCCCTCCTGGAAGGTGGGCGCATCCGACATTTGAGAGATCAGTTAGAGAAGCAGAAAGATAATCAATAATGTGAAATTAAGGGTACACTCTAATTAAAGTGGTGCTTGGGTATGTACATATGTAGCTGATAAAAGTGTATTAGAAAATGTACATATGTAGCTGATAAAAGTGTATTAGAAAAGTTTTTTTTTATCTCACAATGGAGTCAACTATTCAAAGAACAGGAACTATTTGTCCCTTTTCATCAAATAAGAATCTCAAATAACATAATAAAAACACGAATCTTCTTTACTAACAATGTCTGTTTGTGAGAAAATCATCAGGAATTTTGCAACAAAACAATGTATGAAAATAGAAAAAAAAATGTTAGAAAATACGATATCTTGTTGCATTTTAAGGGGAACAATCGATAACTTAAATTAAAATGTGAGCATAAAATGAAGAAATAAATAATGATTATGTGAAGGCGATGATGATAAGCGGGAAACGCGACAGAGAAGCCAACGAACAACAGGCGAGTTCAAGTATATTGTTTACCAGCAGTTATTCGACTGCATAAGGCAAATGTGGTGAAAATATGCATATGTGCTAAAATATGCATAAATGTGGAGACAATGAGGGGAATGAGAAGGCGGCCAACAGCAAAGGGGAAGAAGTGACAAGGGTGGGACTAGTGATATGTCCAAGAAATAAAGAGAGAGACAGAGAGAGAGAGAGAGAGAGAGAGAGAGAGAGAGAGAGAAGGGACATGAGATTATTAATAAGCATGAACCAGAAGAAGCATGCACGGAGTTCGAGTGAGTAAGACTGATTAGACGGAGAGAATGAGACAGAGGGAGAGAGAGAGAAAGAGAGAGAGAGAGAGGGAGAGAGAGAAGAGGGAGTTGGAGAAAGATTAGGTTCTACAGGAGGCGATGCGTCAAGGACTGTCCTCTGGAACTAAGGACGCATTTACATATCTTACACGACGAGAGGGGAGAGTAGCAAAGAGTGGAAGGGCAAAGAAAGCAGAGAGAGTGAAGGGCTAACAACAACCTTCATGGCAACAGCTTCTTCTCTTTTCTTCTTCTCTTTCATTTCTCATCGTCGTTGCAGCATTGATCACAATCTTTGTTGCTCTTTCTCAGCATATCTTTGCTGCACTTTTATGTACATACATATCTACATAACATAAGGGGAAAATTGAAAGTGATAAGTGAGAGAAGTGAGACGGAACGGGCAATGTAAGGATAAAGAAAAAGAAGGAAGCAAGCTTTTCGCATACTTTAGCATTTCTCCAATTCCCTGCTCGTCGGTAGACACCGGAAGTGCCCTGCGTGTCTACTCCTCCGCTGTCACCAGGAGGCTACCGTACCCTCTTCAAACATTCACGACAGGAAACGACTTCAGGAATTCAGTCAGACAGGCTCAGAGAGAAAGATGCATTTCACGATGCACACAACGGAGGGTCTCCTATTGTACTCAAGCACTTTCTGGTGCCTCAAATCCACTCTGCAGATTACCACCTCGAACCGACTGTAACCATCCGCTTGGATGTGGGCGGTGGATGAGGGAGGGAGGGGGGGGAAGGGGGGAAGGGGGTGGAAGAGGGTTCTTCGTCCGACAGGGGAGCGTCCCAAAGGTGTCTTTCAGGCACACAATGCGCGATGAATGGCGCGCCAGCTCATAAATCAGGTTGAAATGCACATCCATGCGTGTGTATTCCCGAGCAGAAGGATACTTCTTTTCTCATTCTCTCTCCTTATCTGCTTCTCTCTCTCTCTCTCTCTTTCTCTCTCACTCTCTCTTCTATAACGACCGGCAATTAGCAAGCGCGCCGCGATGGATAGAGTACCCCTTGGCATGTAACACGGCTAGAAACAGGGCGGGGGGAGGGATTATCCTCTCCTTTCCGATAAGATATCCCCTGAGGGCAACAAAGGCAGCAAGCCGCCGCGGCGGTGTACTCCTCTCCTCGGAAGCACCCGGAGGATCCGCGAATATCATCCACCACTTCCAACACAGGAATGGATAGAGTACCCCTTGGCATGCCGCCTTCTCATTTGACACACGACCATAGAAAACGGTGGAAAATGTGTAGAAATGGAAATATACATTTTCACAGACATATAAATAAAAATGAATTTTGTATAATTATAGACCCAACTTCTCCGAGTTTCCCTCATTTCCTTTTTACAGAATATCTTCTCTAAATGAGTGAGCAAGTAACTCATCTCTGGATAAGATTGTGATGGAGAAGAAAGAGGAATGGCGAGACATGATTCGTCTCCTTCCTTCATCAGACTCTCATTGTCCGCCCGGGCCGTGCTTTCCGGAATCCGTCTTTCCGGTTGGCGGGCTCTTCTTTGCCGTGGCGATTGCGTGAGCAACCCTCAGGGGCGCTGGAAGGTCGTCTCGGAACTTCAAAGAGAGGAGTCTTCTCTCTGTCTATCCTCTAGCGCTCTCTTCATTTCATATGTTCTCTCCCCCTTCTCTCCTACTGGCATCCTCTTACGTATTCTCCCTGGGACTGGCTATCCGGTAGATTGCGTCGTTTGTGTGGTTGGATAGGCAGAGCTTCTCTCCTCCCTTACTTCCTACCGTAGCAGAAGAGAGTGACTCAGGAATAGGCTTCCTCCCAACAAGGAGGGCTAATTCGCAGGCCGCCTCTCCTCTGCCCTTCTCCTGTGTACGAATGACTTGACACCCAACAAGTTGGCAGGAATCCTCTGATATCCCTTGGAAGGCTAAGACTGATTCGTGCCCTGAGGGAGTTGCAGCCAAGCTCCTTCCAAACACTCCTCAATTGAATATGGCTGAGGGTAGCCGACAGGCAGATTCCTCTCTCTCTCTATCTCTCTCTCTGGCTAGCTACTTCTCTCTTGCGAGCGACTTCTTCATCATTCACGTGTCAAGTCTCGTCCAGACCAGGAGAGGATCTGGAAGGGGAAGACGGAGGAACAATATCTGGAAGGCTCCTCTGGCATCTCATTGTGAGGCGCGACGAAAACAGTTTGGCAGCTCTCCCTCGGGGGCCTAAGGAATTCCAGCATTCCTTCAAAAGTTGGGGAGATTGAGAGGCCGCACCTCACTTGTCAGGAGAGACCCGGACAGGCAGTGCAGATGGGGCTAAGGCTCGGATAACTCCACCGGCTACGGTAGAGGGAAAGAGAATGGGGAGTGGAGAAGCGTTCTTTGGCCTTCCCGAACTGATGTGTCCGGTACATCGAGGGAGAATGCCATAAAAGAAGGCTCGGACCGAGCAGGCCGGCGATTATGTAGTGAGCATGATTTAAAAGGATGCTCAGGGGACAGATGAAGAGCAGCCGCTCTCCATGAAGAAGCCACCGACCGAGCACTTAATAAACTTTGCAACTTGCTCCGGAGTTCATCTAGAAAAGCCGCCTGGGGTATCATTGCCTAACAGTCGCGCTAACGAGGAAAACATTGAGCTGCCCGAGAGAGCACTCTCCAGCCGTTATGTCGCGAACTTTAATATGCTTCCAGAAGACTCCTTTAAGGGCAGGCGGTTAGTACAGCATGTTTCATACAGAGTCAACAGATCGTACAGAATAAAGCATGGAGGTAATTTCTGAAAGCAAAGACGTCGAAATATCATTAACATATGGAAAGCAGAGGTATCATATTCTTTTGAAATAAAACAACATTTGTAACATGAGAATCAAACTGTGATAAAAATTTCCATTAGAATGACTGAAAAAGTGTCAGCGGATCCACACGGTAGGAAGAACCGGGAAGAATACAAGGGCCTGACAATGAGAAGACAAATGGTGAGAACTCTCATCGCATGTATGGTAAAGTTTAAATCTTATAGAAGAGTTAATTAATCTGAGATTAAGATGAGTATACACACGATTGACAAACTTAAAAAATCCTAACGCGAAGAAACCTATCCTAATTGTATCCCATTAAATTTATTCCCTAAGTTAATTAATTATAAAGTTGGCTAGCAATAAATCGACCTCGGATGACAAAACCCTTTAAATTCGCAAGTATCAGAATCAAAAAGATGCTATGACCAGAAACCTTTGCAGGATCATCTCCTCTTTTTAATTCGAAGCACAGAGCAGAGAGTCGTCTTTTTATGTTTCTTATCTTCTGTGTTGTTCCGTACAGTACTCGCAACCCGTTCAGCCAGAAGATCATCAGAGTTATCTTCAGATGTCAATGATAACACGCAGTTCACGATCGTCTCAAGATGGCAGACGTTAAGCAGCCGGGTGAGCTACAAAACACACAAATATACAAAACACACAAATATATTGCAAAAAGGCAAAAATCGTAAACAGGAATTTGCACTACCTCATTACATGTCAAAAGAAACTGACAGGATCGAAGTCGAGAGTTTGGCACTCCTCTTCACGAGTGGACGGCTTCGGGGGCGGAGAAAGAAGAAACTGCTCGGGGAGCATGTCTACTTCAGCTCTCGGGGCTGCAAATTTTACCTCATCAAAAAAGGTAATTTACGATAAAGAAACAATGCAGAGAGAGAGAAAGAGAGACAGGAAGAGAGAGAGAGAGAGAGAGAGAGAGAGAGAAAGAGAGAGAGTGAGAGAGAGAGAAAAGAAGAGAGAGGAAGGATTGACAGTTGAATACAGAGAGATCTCCTAACCATATTCAGGCTGGCTGGGCATCTGCAGGAAGGTCTCTTCAGCTCTTGCAATCTTCGGAAGATGCTTGAAGATTGTCTCTCTGAAACCGTTGCCCGCATTCCACGGAGCCGCCGGTCTCTTCTTTGGCATTTGAATCTTAAACCAGAACCTCATCTCTGCTAGGACACAATTCTGAGGGATTCTTGTCGTTATACATCTTAAAATCAGTAAAAAAATAAAATAAATCTACAATCAATTTTACCCATTCTTGTTGCAATAAAATAGCTTTTAAGCTTTCACTTTCCACAGGCAGGCCATGAAAGGAGCATGGGTTTTGTTGAAAAGTTTTCCCTAAGCTTTCAATAACGCAACGGATAGAAGATGATTCTACCGATTTGAGAGCGGAAGATGGAATTCTTCTCGAATCTGCAGCATCTCCGCCGGCTCGACGAATCGGATGTCGGCCCTCAACAAACTACAACAATTCTTTTTCATCAGAAATCATAAAACACTTTAGAAAGAATTGCAATGACTAATTTCTTAATCGAAGTCTAGTTCTTCACAGGGAAGAAAAGGGTCCATGTATGGCTCAGAAAAGTAGGGTGGGGTAAACCCAAAATGGGCTCGAAAATCAGGGTGAGGTAGTAAAAAAAACTTTTTTTTTTCTAAAAAAAAAAAAGAAGCATATCCAAACAAACCGATAATAGGTTCAGGGTAAAAAAAGGGGGTCAGAGGGAAAAATTTCTGTAAAAATGACGTTATTTATTCAAAATCTCCTTTTAAATGGTCTTGTGTTAAGTACCTTATCTCTTCAGGTTATAAGAGTAGGGTAAATTTGGCCGGTCAAAACCGGTCAAAAACCATGCATTACATGGACCCTTTTCTTCCCTGGTTCTTCATTCTTTATGATTCAGAAAGAAATCTAACGGATGCATTTCTCACGTCGTTCTCACGAAACTTCATAGCCATTAGATCATTCTCCTGAAGCAGTCATTGCAATTATTATTTCATGTCGATACGGTAATTTTATGATAGGATCGTTTAAAAAGTATTCATATGCTTAAAAGAAAAAAAGTGGGGACAAATAGTGACCGCATTCATGAGTTGGCTGCGCAGCTTAGTGATTACCCGGTCTTTCTCCTCCTCCAGCTGCTTCAGTTCGCGTGCCTTCACCACGTGCAACCTGCGGACTTCTTTCTCCAGAGCTTCCTGCAACCCACCACTTCTCCATTCCATCATCACTTCTCACACATGTACGAACCTTCTCTTGTTCCTTGTTCGACACTTCGAATCGCAGTCGAATCAGCTCCCCAGGAGTTTGCTGGGGTGAGTAGGCATACTGTGCGAGGGGAGTTGTGAGGAAGGGAGAGATCGGAGATACCGTAGCCGGTCCATTCGTGAAGGGACCCAGCGAGGAGGAGGGAGGATGCTGAGACGGGTTCTTGATGGGAATCGAGGTTTCTAACGCCGAGGATACAGCCACGAGAGAGGAAGCCTAGATTACTTCGAAGCAAATGGGCGCGCCAGCCAAGCAAGATGACGTCAAACAAATGAAACATAAAGACAGTAAAGATGATGAATTCTAGCCTACAATAATGGTAGAGAAGGAAAAGAGAGACGGCTTCATCATACCTGGAGTGCGGATGCAGCTGCCTGAGTGTGACTCTTACTTCCCTGCAGCTGTTCCGCTTCTTTCTTTGCTTTCTCTTCTTGCTCAGCTTTTAATCGCTCCGAATACTCCTCTCTTCTTTGGCGTTCCTCTTGTGTTATTGCTGCAAATATTTCGAGAATACTTACTGCTGCGATCGAGCCAATTAAAAGTCAAATTCCGCTCCTCCTACCGTTTTTCTCTCATATAAAAATTCAGAGTAATTTACAATCACGTACGGACAAAAATAACTTCATCGTAGAAACTGTCGTCCGAGTCGAAGTCTTCAGTAGGAGCAGGGCAGGGGCGCTTAGCAGGGGGAGAGGGCATTCTGAAAGGAAGGAGCACCCTAGGTTGGGTATGAAGACGAAGAGAAGACAAAGTGAAGAACAGAACAGAAAAGAGAAGCGAAGAACAAGGCGGAGAGAGAGCGAAAGAGGGGATAGTGAGCGTGAGTGAGAGAAACAGAGAAAGAAAAGCACGGGTTCCCCTGGCCAACCAATTTTGTAAGATTACAAAGAAAGCTTCCTTACATTTTCAATGTACACAATGGGAGCAGATTCAGGTACCGACTCTGCAAGAAACCCAAGCAGTCATGCAGAAATCAACGCAGCTCTTTCAGCCACTTCATTGTCTTGCCCAAAATATTTACTCCAACTAAACGATTTCCTAAAGGAGCACAGAATACGGCTAATAATTTCCCATAAAATGGAAGAAAATATTAATCAGAACTGGCGTGGCGAGGATCTTCCGATTGCCAAAAATCTAGAGGTATATTCGGGAGTGACATAAAAAATCAAAAAGATCATCGACTAGTAAATTACAAATGAAAGAGAGCTAACATATGGCATATCACAGACAAGATCATGACTGACCTAGATGGAAGCACGAGAAAGACATGACCAAAAAGCGTTACTACGCGAATATATCATAGAAAATTGTGAATGGAATTAAAAATATATATTTAATTTTTTTCCAGAAATCTATACCCGGCCCAATTGAAAAATATGTATTGCAATGTTCTCAGAAAATGGAAGCACGTTTCAAATTCAGCCGTAATCGTACCGTAAATTCATAATAATAGGTGTAAGTACTGTGTGCACAGCAAGAAGAACGATTAAAGGAAACAGCAGACACAACGGAGATGAAATTAAAAGAAAAGATAACATAAAAATGAACATTGTTCTATGATGGGTCTATGATGGGTAGTTTTCCGTCTATTATCCTCAAAAGAGAGTTGATGACAGTGCAATCATCGCCCTCTCCTCTCCTCCTCACTCAACTCCTTTCTGAAGTATTCTATCGTCTTCTCTAGACCGTCACGCATCTTCACCTGGAAACATGTGACAATGTATTCTTGTATAAAGGCAGCAAATCTAGAATGTCCTCACCTTCGGCTCCCAGCCAAGGAACTTGGCAGCCTTATTAATATCCGGTCTTCGCTGTTGTGGATCGTCTTCCTGGGATTCATGATGGACGATGTCACTTTTACTACCTAAAGCCGTCAAGCTCATCGTTTATAACCACATGATTTTCTATGCTTCTCTATCCAGATCGGACAACAGTCATAATACATATGAAAACCTTGTATGCACACTGTTAAAAGATAAAAGTGAATTTCGGACCGACACGCTCTCGAATGATCTTGGCAAAGTCGAGAATCGAGTGTTCCTCCGGATTGCCCAGGTTGACCGGAGTACTGATGTTACTGTTCATAAGGGAAATCAGTCCGTCCACCAAATCATCCACATACTGGAAGGAACGCGTTTGCGAACCATTCCCGTATATCTGAGACAACGAACTCAAGATAAAGAGGAGATAAAAATCAACAGCTGTATGCATACACATTCAAGTTGAATACCAATTGGGTAAATACTGAAAGGTGATATTGCGCTAACTGTAATGGGATGAGACTGAAGAGACTGAATGATGAAGTTGCTAACGACTCGGCCATCATTCATGTGCATGCGAGGACCGAAAGTGTTGAAGATCCGAGCAATGCGGATCTCAACGTGTTCCTGCAGAGAGATAAGGAGTACGGTATACGTATAAAATGTCATGCACAATTTGATACCTGCTTACTGTAGGCGACCATGAGCGATTCTGCGACTCGCTTTCCCTGAATTAAACATATTCTTATTTTCCAAAATCTTATGCTAAAATCAAAATGAAGAGAAAAAAAATCTGAATAGGTATCGTTTGAAAAACCCTGAGGGACGCTCGTAGAATGGATTTTCAAAACCCCTTTAGCAATGCAATGGACGAAACCTCGTCGTAGCAGGAGCGAGGCCCAATGGTGTTGACGTGTCCCCAGTAGCTCTCTGGCTGGGGATGCACTTCTGGATCTCCGTAGATCTCAGATGTCGAAGCGAGAAGCATCCGCGCTTTCACTCGTCTGATACAATCATTTGCTCATTCAATCTGACTTGTTCTACTGCTAGACAAAACATCCTTACAACAATGAATAACAGTTGCTTAAGAGAAAGAATCGCGAAGACGAGCAACAGAATAGTCAGCAGCTCCATCTAATCAGGCAGAATGATCAGTGCATAATACGAGATAGAATGGAGTGCACTTCCGCGTTCTCTTCAGCCAATCCAAACAGAAGGAATGTTCTTTTGAGTGCATGATCTGATATGTACGAATTCAAGCGGATTGCACTTGGCAAGCCTCCCAATAGAAGTGAACAAACATTCATAAAATCAAAGACCAAGTGCGAATGGAAAACCAACAAATAACACCATTGGTAAAGGAAATACAAAACTGGTTTAGATCAAAATATTTGGCGATTACATCTGATTTAAAGATGGAAAAAACTGACTTGGCCAAACCGAGCATGTTGATAGTGCCGATTGTATTGGTCTTGATAGTCTTGACTGGATTGTACATGTAGTGTGGAGGAGAGGCAGGCGAAGCCAGGTGGTAGATCTGATCAACTACAAAGGAATTTCAAGCTTTGATCAATAGCTACAAATAAAATATCAATGTGTTAGCAAGAACCAATAATTAAGTTAACGTTATCCTCAGATATAGTCTGATGACAACCCTTTTCATCGGAATTTGATTTAAGGAAAAGATAGAAAAAAAAGTGAACCTTCGACAAAGTAAGCGTTGACAACATCGTGGTGCACAAGTTCGAAGTTGGGATGTCCGATCCAATGCTCGATATTGCGTTTGCGGCCAGTGAAGAAATTGTCCAGTGCAACAACCTGTTCGGAACTTCAATCTTTGCAATCACCTCGGCAAGTCTGAGTGACAAATTGAAAGCAATGCAACCTTTTAGCCCTGCTTCTTCAAAAACCATAACATCCTGACCTCGTGGCCATCACTCATTAGGCGATCGACCAAATGCGAGCCAACAAAACCGGTGCCTCCAGTAACCAAAATCCGCTTCCGAGTCCTTTCACTTCGGAATCGCACGTCGGGAAAGACTCGGGAACTAAAAATAGATCGAATGAAAATTATTCTTTTTTTTCTCCTAGTGGGCTGCAATCACAAGTAGAACATAGAAGTAGACAGAAAATGGATAAATACGTTCCTTACTATAGGAAACACACCTGACATGCTGTATAGTTAATTTATGAGATTGTTTTAGTGCTAAGACTTCTGCTTCCAATTCACGAACTCGTCTCTCAAGAGCAGCTTCAGAAGAAGTCCTAAAAAGTAAAGTCAAAAAAAAGATCAGTGTTTAAAATAGGTGAAAAGCAGGCGAACGTTTCAACTGAATCGAGCGCAGACGCGATATCCTGCGCAGGCTCAGCGTCAAGCTTGTCTTGAAGCACGTTCACACTCCGGAACAGAACTACAATAATAATACAATATTTACACACGCTGGACACTTCTTCAAGGAACATAAAAAAAAATGCTGGATTAAAGTAAAGATATAACGACTGACCGAATAAGGCGACGAGGGCAGCGAGCATGACGATTAAGAAAGTACCGAAGAGCTGGTGGAGCATGCGAAGAAGAAGAGAGCGAGAGCGCGGCAGAGAAGCAGAGAAGAGAGAGTGAAGAGCCACTCGGATGAACAGGAAGGGAGCGGGAAAAGAACTGGAGAGTTGCCTAACTCGCTCTTCCTCCGTCCCGCACTCTTTCACATCCCGACTCTTGCCTGAGTGAACGATGATGAAGATAAGAAGGGACGCGAAGCAAAGATTAGATCAGCTACAAGAAACAATATTCATCTGTCCAGATGAAGAGCTCGGCAGACACACGAATCTGTGAAGTATTTCTAGGAATCACGCACCGTAATGCGTAACACAACCGTTTTTGGAATACTTGCAAAACTTTTTAGTGCCAAATTTTGAATGGCCGGCATAAAGAATGTAGAATGTATTATAGTTGACAGAAATAATTTGAAATTGACAATTTACAGGCCGAGGCTTGCTTCGCTAGGGTTGCCTGAGGTGCCTGACTCACTGGTCATTGCTGCTTGTCTTGCATTTCCATTGCACTCTGCAATTTCCGTTTAATCTAAATTTCTTGCGAAAAGTATTAATCATTCACCAAGAATGCGTGTCCGTTCTCATTCGTTATACGAGGAGGGAGGGAGGCGTGCATTTCTGATTGGGACGATAGTGTGGCCGCTAGCTTTCCAGCATGGCTTCGGACACGGAGGCAGCAGCTGAACCGGCCATTGTCCATCCTTCTTATGCAGCGGCACTCAAGCGAATTCATGCCGGTTTTCGTCCAGAAGAGCATGGCTTGCCTTCTGATTTCCTGCTGACTCGCCACACTCAGATGAAGGGTTGCGGCTGCAAGGTCCCCAGAAATGTACGCTGTTCGTTCTTCTCATTTTATTGGTCACTGTGATGTTCTACTGTGTTATTTTTAAGTAAGTGTACACAACGACTGTTTCATTAAGATTTTGCTGGAGCTCCTTAAGGCGTTCGGTGAGGGTCATTCTGCTGGCGGCGACAATGAAATTGGTAGAAATACGGGTTCTGCGACTTGGGCAAATCGCTTTGGCAGATTGAATTATTTGATATTTTGTTCTTAGTTTTTTTTGTGGGTATCGTTATTTCACAGGAATCGGATTGGATAGTTGCGTGGTGCCCTTACGCCAGCCGGGCCTTTTCCTCATCCAGACAACCGACTTCTTCTACCCTCTCGTGGACGATCCTTTCCTCATGGTTAGAAAAGACATATTGTAAATGAGTTACTAAGATCTTTGGACTCATTGCCCCCAGTTATATTTTGTCGGTAGCTCTCTTCATAACTGTTGTGGAACTGTTCATTTTGCCAGATGTTTTTGTAGGGGCGGATCACATGCGCGAACGTGCTGTCGGATGTGTATGCGATGGGAGTGACGGAGGTGGACAACATGCTCATGCTCCTGGGAGTGGCGACCGAGATGAACGAGCCGGAGAGGAACGTCGTTGTCCAGGAATTCATTAAGGGATTCGAGGTAGGAGTAGGGATCTATTGGATGTGAGCCTTTCCTTCTCGTCCTCTACCAGGCTGCGGCCACGGAGGCGGAGACGCGTGTCCGTGGAGGCCAGACTGTCCGCTGTCCCTGGCTGCTGCTCGGGGGAGTGGCCACCAGCGTCTGTTCCAAGGAAGAGTTCATCAAGGTGAAGCATTTAGAGACGCGGGAGGCAATCTCATTTCCTTCCTCTCAGGTAGACGAGGCGCGTCCAGGTGATCTCCTCGTTCTCACGAAACCGATAGGAGGACAGGTTGGATATCGGTTTTGATGTTGACCTGTTTTCCTGAAAGCTATTGTATTGCGCTATTGATACCACAATCCTGGGCGTGAATTATGATCTAGATGATTCATAGTCAGCCATTGAAGGTAGCCGTGAATGCGATGGAGTGGCTGCAGAAGAAAACTGGCCGAGTGGAACAACTCGGACTTGACGAGGACAAGATCAGGTTTACATTCTGGCTTACCTGTGCTGGAAGAGTTATAACCATCTCATCCTTGCAGACGACTGTTCCAACAATTCCTGCGAGCAGATGGCTCGTCTTAACCGCAACGCGGCACGCACCACACGCAAACACGGCGCGCACGCTTCAACTGATGTCACTGGATTCGGCATTCTGGGTACGTTTTGGGCCAGAATGGTTGAATTTCTTTCCTGAAACTTAAGGGTGCCTCTGTGAATAGTCAACTACTAAGGTCATGCTGATAATCTCGCGCGCGCTCAGCAATGGCGGATCCGTTTTGTGATCGACCGCCTCCCCATCATTGAGTAGGGCTGAGTATTATTTGTCTCCTCGAGTTCTTGAATGGGGATTCGCTTTATATATGCAGAAGAGATCTCAAGACGGATGGACCTCTCGGGAAGCGGCGCAGGCGGCTTCAATCTCTTCGCAGGCATCTCTGCAGAGACCTCGGGCGGTCTTTTGGTGGCACTCCCGGAAGAGAAGTCAGCTTTACTTCCCTTCTACTCTAGTGTACGTTATCAACTTTGATCCTATTCTTCTTCGTTCAACCAGGGTGGAACCTTTTATGCGAGAACTGGAAGAGCTAGACGGCCGGCCATGCTGGGTTGTTGGCCGGGTCGAGGCAGGGGAGGACAGCGACGAACGCTCCGCTTGCATTATTCCAAAACCCGAGATTATAGTTGTCCCATCCGGCATTCCTGACTGATTCCAGAACCGTATCGTAGCTTCTATGTTTTAAGTGTTGAAGAACTATTAATCCGTGCTATATACCCCTCCACGGCATGTGTACTGTAGGCATCTGTGAACATTAAGTGAAGATACAACTGTAGACTAATTGCAGTTTCATTGAAATCGGAGTTGTTAAATATTTATTTTTCATTATTGGAAAAGATTTGTGCTGATATAATCGTTAAGCAACATTGCAATATTTGATGCAGCGAATAAAACAGGCTTCATCGGAACAGAAAGCATCAGCAAGTCATGGGGCAACTGTTGTCATAACCGGAAGACGACTCGATCAAATCGCGTATTTGTGTCATTGTGTGCAAGATGGCCAAGGATTGTCATGAAAGAGCGTGAGAATGGAAACTATGAATTGACTAATCTGAGCAATCATTTGATGAGAAAAACATTCTAGGCGAAGGGCATATTACATGGCTTTTTGGATCAATGCTTAATCGGCCTGCTCTTTTGGTGGGAAGGAACAACCGAGAGAATAATACAGGTACCTGATAAAGCATAGGCATTTACAGATGAAATGTTAGCGAACGCGTTGCCGGTCAAAGACGACGCGATCAGTATTTGTGTCATAAACAGTGGAAAAGAGGAGAAAAAGATGGGAACATGCCAAACTATGGGAATGCGCATTAGACATATCGGCTAGGCCAATTATAAAAGAAGAAAAAAAAACACTGATTACAAAATTGTTGTGGCATGACAAATTGAGACTTGTTAGGCAGACATTTAAATTAGTAAAATAGTAGTGAAAAGATTTAGCACGAGGATGTGTACAGAGTTCTCCCGTGGGAAGCCAGAAATGGACGCGTAGAAGCAAGAGCAGCTTTGGAATGGAATCGGGTCATATTGCGCGTATGGAGAGAGGGCATCACATGGCATCCAAAGGCAATCACTACATCATGCTAGAGAATACTGTAATTAGATATTAAGTGAACTAGTTGGGAATCACGAAAGAAAATGAGAATAACTAGCTTGGAGGTTGGAAAAGTTGAGCGAGTGAGTGACTGGGCTGTGCTTGTTGTTCTCCGTCACGTCGATGAACAGTGAGCTGCGCCTCAACGTCGCCCTCATCCGTCTCATGAGATGACTGATGGCCTCTCTCTCCTGTTGAGGCTAAACATACAAACATTAGACATCCAGTTCGCTGTCTCGATAGGTCTTCAAAAACTTACTGATCAGGACAAAAGAGGATAACCTGCGCCTCCTCCAGAAAGAACATCGTTGAGTCCATCAGCCCCACTGCCTCCCTCAGAGTGGACGCTAATTCCACGAACTCGCCGAAGCAGTTCACTTCTTAAATGAACAGCCCAGTAATGAGATTCACAGTGAACACCCAATAGTTTCATGAAAGTACGAACAAGAGGAGTACCAAAGTTGTCAAATTTGCATGCGTAACAACTCTGAACGGGAAACACACGCGCACTCAAGTAATCCCTCCACAATTTGCTTAATGTTACCCTCTCAATTAGTCACGACAATACGAGCGCAGAATAAGGATATTTAGAAAGCAAATTTTCTATAAGATATGAACTTATTGCAGTTGTTATCTAACGGCAGCAATCAGTTTATTACAGCTGAATTGCTAGGGCAACCAAAAATCCACCATTATGATTCGTTCCAACAAAAAACCCAGATGATATAAGGCTTCGCATATACAGGCAAATGATAAAATAGACTTACTTAGCACACAGAGCACTGCAAGAAAATAGGTTTCTTTTGCACATCATACGTTACTGAGTCGAGATTAGTGTCTTACAGTATGCTTTGTTATAGCGGGGGAATGACATGGCAAGTTTGCAGAGCTCAACTCCGGCCAACCTTACGGATCTAACTAACAATAAGCATGCATATGATAGAAGATTAGAAGATGTCAGAAGTAACTAACAATAGAAAGGACTGAATATGTGTGAGAGAGAAGTGAAAATAGAAACCAAAGTGAGGATAGGGGAATAGTAAGAGATACAGTAGGGGTAGAAAAAGGAGAATGAAATAGAGGATAGCACACGCCGATAGAAAAGAGTGAGTAAGGACAGAGAGAAAGAGAGAGAGAGAGAGAGAGAGAGAGAGAGAGAAAGACAAGAAAGCGCGACAGAGCAGAATAGAGGGCAGACTCGGTATCTACTCTTACCTTGGCATCGCGCGATAAAGGGAGTTTGACATATAAGTCGTACGAATTCTGAACTGATTAAAAATATGAAACGTACTGTTATATATTTTTCAAACAAATAGACATAATAATTCTTAGCAAATCAATGGCTATCAATCAATAGATGTGATATGACATCAGAAACGAAAAATAAATAGTTAGGGAAATAAAAATAGAGTGGACTAGCCTTTGGCCTCCGCTTACACCGGGAAGAACTGTCGCACTGGCAGGAACAATGACGCCATCTTCAGGAGGGGAGTCGTGGTCGAGTAGGTTCTCACTGGAAGGAGAGGAGCTTTATGCAAAGGATGTATTTTTCAAAAAGCATTTATATGAAAATAGTAGGAAATTTTGAGTGACAAATCAGAAGGAAACGAAGGGGGGGGGAGAAAGAGAGAGCGACGGAAACCGGCTGCCGAAGCGCGACTCGGTGCTGTCCATGGAAGTGGCATCATCGTCATCGTGATTGGACGCAGCTTCTCCAGACAGCAAACTCTGGTCATCGAAGCGGACAGAAGACGTCTTCTGTCTGCACAGGAGAAATAGCACTTTGTAAACTGATATTTTGAAAGATAGCAGGAAATAGACCTGGAAGGAGAGTGGGCGTCAATGGCTGCTGCTTCCTGGTCCAGTCCACACAGCGACTGCATCAACCAGCCGTGCTCGCTGTCCACGTTCTCACTTATCGTGGATCTTAGCATTCATTCTTCACTCTTCTTCAAAACAATTATTTACAGACGAATTTTTAAAAGACTACAATTGTCGACCATCGCGAGCAACTGAAGTACTGTCACAAATACTTGTTGAATAGTCCGATCAGTTTAAGTGAAACTAATTGGAGAAAAGTAGAGAATGAGCAGTACCTTCGATTCCTGCTTTCGACAATGTTAATGGCCGGAGTGGGTGACTCCAGTCCTCCCACCGATCTTCGCTGTTGATCCTCCCCTTCTACAGCCACCTCAGACAGGTCTGCATGCTGCAACTGCAACTTCGTAATATTATTCATCTCCAAACTGAAATGCAAGAGTAACCTCGAATTCGTCTTCCTCCTCTTCCCGCAGAGAGAGTGTCTTCTTGACAAGAGCCTTGCCTGATTTCTTCCGCTGCAACATCTTGGCAGGGGCGACGGAGGGCATTCCCATTGAAGAGCCCGAGGACCCGCCCCCTCCGCTGCCTCCCTCTGCCGCTGCCACTCCTCCCGGCACATTCTTGCCAAATGCACGGAGAGTGTCGATCAGAAGATGAATCAGAGTCCAGTCCCCAAGGGAAACCTCAATCAATTACAAAATATTTCAATATTTAAAGAAACCTCATCAAATTAGATAGTAAAATACCTGGAGTGATGTCCGCAGTTCGTCCATAGAACAGGTCGATAATACCAAGCCGTTAAGGTTAAGCTCATACCTGAAAAAGTTACAGTAACAACTGCTGAAAAAGTTTCGGTGCACAACTCAGGACCGAGTGTTACAGATCAAAAATTTTGTGCATAAAGTGCCAGAGGGGCTAAACAAGGGACATTCCGCAAGGACGAAGGGGTTGAAAACGGTGCATGCACCGACTTTTTTTTTTAGCACTGTTCGTATTGCAGACGAGAATGTCGTAGTCTTAAGAGTGACTAACAGTTTCCTGATAATGTCATCGATTCTATGAGAGGGAATGTCGAGACGGCGAACGAGAGAAGCGAAGTCGTCGATGCGCATCTCCACGAGCGGAACTTCGATCGACTCCCACGCCGCATCATCCTGAGTCATATCAAAGTAGATTGCTTTTTTCGCCCTTTCGTATAAAAAAAAATAATAAAAAAAACTAACAGAGAAAAGATGCTGTGCATTTGGAGGAAGAACGGCAGAAGCAGCAACACATGAAGCCTTGAAAAAGAGCGGGTCTCCTTGGGCAGCGCGGCGCTCTGCAAGACAATTCTGTTGATATAGATTCATTTCAGGTAAGGAACCAATTATTAATGAGAAGTTTGCACTGCAACAGCCATGGAGATGAGATTCCGGCAAGCTCCGAGTGAAATCATTAACCTCGAATTTGTTTCCTGAGATAGGGATCGATGTTTGAGGTGCAGGGAACGAATCGACGGACATGGCCCACGGTGAGCTGTTCAGTCGCAGGCATATTTGGAGTCTCGAGAAAGGCCTCGAAATTCTCGACATTCCGGTCGAGACCGATCAGGTCGTCCTGGCAATGATTCAGAATTCCAAGCGTACCATCAAGAAGGTAAAAGCAATAACTTGTGAAATGACTAAGTCAGCACCGTCTTCGGGATGCGGTCCTTGACTTGCCGATAGATGTCAACGAGAGTGACAACAGGGTTGGGGCAGTCCAGGGCCTGCTCCATCAGCCAGCACATCCGACTCGGCCACTGCTCCGTCAGACTCACCTGCAATGGGTGGAGTGGCACTCCCTCCCCTTCTCTCTTCCTCCCACTCACCCAATGTCCCAGACTCGCCCACGTGAAGTCCACTTCGAATGCTCTCATGAGACGAGCTGTCAATGCAACTGCATTCACGATGCGTCGCACTGCGCGGGGATTCAGGTTGGAGAAGTAATCATCCGACAGAAGAGACTCGTTCAGGGATCTGTTCAAAAGAAAGACAGGAAGAGAGAGAGTGAGAGAGAGAGAGACAGAGAGGGAGAAAACAATTACCTTGTGCCAACAACCATGGTAAGTCGTCGACTGAGAGATCTCCCTCCAACAGCGGCTCCGCCTCCACCACCGTCTGCATCTCTGAAAGAGAGCCAGGTAAAATGATGAAGAGAAAGAATGACTAGGCTGAACCTGAGGGAAAGATGTGACCCGTGGAAAGTGTCCTGTCTCCGGAATCTCTCCCTCCAGTCTGCCATGCTTTCTCGCTTCTCCTTCAACTGAAGCTGCAGTTGGCGGAGAGCCGAGTTGTGAAGGTAGAACGGCATGTTCACTATGTTCTTCAGGTAATCATGCCCTGTCAACTCAGTTCCCAGGAGAGCGGAATGCCTAAATCACGCGATATAGAAGAAAATCAAGGGGAGAGAGAGAAAGAACAAGAATGAACTAACATGTTATGATTGAGTGCTGAGATAATAATGTGTGGGTCCATAGCGAGAACCACAATGAATGGCCGGTTCTTGCGTGCGGAGAAGAGCAACTCGAGTGCGTCCAGCGTTGAAACCATTCGCTCCTGCATATACAACCATAAATAGCTAACAAATAACAGCAAAACGAATACATAATAAGAGATGTAAGTTGCAGAGTCTTCTCCGATGAGAAGAGGAGATGACTTGCCTGTTCGCAGTTGTCGAGCCCGTCCACGACGACAACGAGGCGGGTCTGTGAGGAAGTGAAGGCATCCAGGGAGTGCACCATGTCAGCCAGCAACTCCACTTCTGAGTACGTTGCACAGGGTTACAAAGGTATCGTCCATTTGAGAGACCCACTCTTATTTTGCACCTACCCGGAGCCATAGATTTTAAGATAAAAATTCGGCTTTTCTTCTCCTCCCCTGGCACCCTTACCCACCCTGCTCTCCACAAGTAGCAGACGGTGGCAAATTTCCGAGACGAAATGACAAACGTAATGGTATTTAAGGATAAAACTCTATGAAAACAAAACAAACAGTCAATGAACAAAGCTGCCAACATGAAGTGAGATTACCAGTTTGCAGACGTTGCATGAATCCTTCGAAACGCAACTTGTGAACTGCATGAGCAGCAGCGTTCACACGACGTCTAAAGGCGGATTATGCTTCACAACCGGGAACATTAACAGTGGAAAAGTACTTTTACAACTGCCAAAGGAAGGACTTGGTTCCGATCTTTCTCGAAGATAAGAAAATACAAACCTCGGAATATTAGTGACACTGTGAACCAGGGCAAGTCCGACGGGATAGATGCTGAAGATGAAGAAGAGAAGGAAGCAGACACAAGAGGAGATCAGGAAGCTGAAATGGAAGAGGAATGACAACCGACCTCTGCTCTTCCCTGACTGACCCTCCAGTGTGTGACAAGTCTCCGCGGTCATCCTCGAAGAGCCACTTCATCAGAAGAATCTGGCCAGCAATGCCAGTGACAAGGATGAGGAAGGCAGTGAGGAAGATAGGAACCCCGCAGAAGAGACGGAGCTTGCTCCCGCTCTCTCCACTTCGAGATCCTCCGCTTCCCTCCATTGCTGCAAACATTCATTCGGCCTAGTAATATCGCCGTGAAAATCTAAGTAATGCAACATTTAAATCAAACGACAAGCACCCCACAAAAAATTCATTTAAAGGAGACAACGGGAACCTCTGGTGGAATGAAAGGCACAGAAGAGACGAACGGCAAGGACTCCGTAGTGAGCCTCGGCTGCCTCGAAGAGGGTCGAGACAATCTTGGCCAGCGCCTGTTCTCCCCCGATTGAGGACAGGCGGTGGTAGTCAGCGAAGAGGAAGCTGCAATTCATATCATTAGCTATCTCGGTTAAGAAAAGAAGCACAATCAAAACTCTAAGAAAAGAACTTGCAAGGAATAAGGAAATGAAGAGGTTGCAGATACCTGACGGGGTTGCTGACAGAATCCTTGTCTCCGTTGTTCATGGGAGCGTAGGAAGTGAGCATGTTGAAGAGAAGGAGAACTTTGGCCTGCCAAAAAGAAGCGAATAAACCAAATAGAAGCTGAAAGAGATGAACCTTGATGAGTGCAATCTTGGCAGCCGCCACTTGACTTGTCGACCACCCTTTCTCCTCGCTCCCGTAGTATACGATACCTTCGAAGAAACAGAAATGAAAGAGAGATCAAGGGTCAAAAGATAACACTCCACCGACCATAAATAAAGACGGTCAGCAGAAAGACGGCGAACCCTACAGCGAATACTGAGATCAGCACGGATTTAGAAGCGGGAATGGAAGCTATGGTAGCAATGGGCAACGTTAGCAGAGCAACGACGATGAAGATGTATACCACGGAGCGCCATGACCAGCGTAACCGGATCGAGTCCTTCCAGGAACGGGAAAAAGACGACATGGACTCCTCAAGGAAAGTACGCTCGCATGGGTCCCATGAAAGATCAAGATTTTCTCACGAAAGCTAGAGTCCATGGTGCTTAGTATCCAACGGATAAGCTTGAGACAGTTAAAGAAGAAAACTAAAGCATTCGTTGAACCTTGAGCTTAGCAAGCAGAAGAGACTTGCCGGATCCCCACTTCGCGTACAAGCCAATCGTCAGTGGCAGCGATAACGAAGGCTCGCACACCTTTGGAAACATTAATAAGTTATATATCAAGTTTTAGAACTCGGCAAGAGTGTAGTAAATGAGACAAATTGTATACCATATCCGCAAGCACGTTGCTATACACGTCGTATCCCAGCAAGGATTCCATTTGGTTTTCAGCATCAATAGGGCCTGCAAGGATAATGCGCAACTATACTTTAGTAGTTTAAGAAATATAGGAACTAACCGAAGATGTGAGGCAGAATCGGTTGGGGATTCATTTGATCGATAGAATAAGGAGTCTGGCCGAGCTTGTTCGGCCTGGAAAAAGGAAAGTATCTATTTAGCACCTTAACGTATCAAAAAACTTCAAAAACGACGAACTATATCTTGGATAACGAGAAGATAAATCTAATTGATGTCATAAATTGTGTATACCTGTACAGGAGCCTGGAATCAGATGGATTAACGAGAAGAGTTTGAGTGAGTCTCCGGCTTCTGGCGCGCAGGGCGAGATGAAGAGCGTTGTCTCCGTTGTTATCCGTCGCCGCGATCTTCGCTCCTGCAAGAACTCATGGGAATAAAAGTATTTGGCAAGGGACCTACAAAGTAGAGTGGGTGGGGGACATTAGGGCTCGGAAAAGAAGACAGGTTAATGTAGAGTTGTCACCCTGAAGATGTCAAGCAAGCTTGCAGTCATACACTCTTATCCTTGAAATAGTAAAGATGTCCAGTAGTTCACTATTCACTAACCTGCATTGACGAGTAGTTGGCAGAGAGCGACATGGCGACTCTTCACTGCCCTCAGCAGCGGGGTCTCTCCATCTCTGTTTCTCATCTCCAGATTCGGTCTCTTCTCCAGCAGAATCAGCACAATGTCCATGAAGCTCTTGTCTATCGCCAGATGCAACGACGTTCTTCCGTCCTAAAACAACTACGCTTAAACTTACATATTACTAAACCAAACACAAATACTGACTGAGTCCTTCGAATTGACATCGGCAAACTTCTCCAGAAGAAGACGCACGATGTTCGCATTTCCAGATCTGCAAAAGCGAATCAAACATTGAATGGAAAATAGTTCGAAACACAGGCTGTTACCTAACGGCGCTGGCCAGAATACAGTTGCCATATCGATCGGATTGGTTAACAAAGGCACCGGAGTTGACAAGGGCCTCGCAGATGGCAGCGTAGCCTTCTCGGGCTGCGATTCCCAGGGCGGACAGACCGTTCTAGAACAAAGGCTTTCATATTAAATAATAAAAAAATAATTATTAGCCTTAAAACACATTAGAGCATTGGATTTGACAGCATATATTAAGTTGATTTGAGAGACATAAAACTTTTCAAAATATTAATTAAGTAAATTAAATGATGAAGAATATAAATAAGGAACCCCAATCTAGACTGACATTGTCGACTGCATTGGTATTGGGTTCACGAGCCAGCAATGCATCCACCACATCCACGTAGTTCCCCTTCGTGGCCAGCATGAGCGCCGTGCATTGATGCTGTAAGAGGTCTCAATTCCATGAGGGTGGAAAAGGGCAAGTCTCACCATTCCCTGGACATCCACTTCAGCCCCTGCATTGAGCAGAAGCTGCACAGCCGGTAGATGGCCTTTCCGTGATGCCCAGATCAGCGCCGTGCTTCCGAACTTGTCCATCGAGTTCACCTCAAGAAAGTAATGATCAACCCGCCATCCGTCAAATAGAACCAATACGGCGTGAAAATAATCTTTCTTAATTCCACACGAGTCTCCAACTTGGCACGCGGATCCAAAGAGGATGACAACAATAAAGACTTCGATTGAAAAGCATGAACATTAGAGTGAAAAGAGAACCTGTGCAGAGGCTTCGATGAGCATGCGGACAATGTCAGTGAATCCGCGGCCGGAGGAAACGATCAGAGGAGTCAGCCCATCTGTTAGCAAGACATATTAAACAAAGAGGACCGCAATAGGGAAGACGAACCCTCTTCATCGATGAGATTGACATGAGCTCCAGATGCAATGAGGAGTTGCACGCATTCTGGGTGGTTCTTGTACACTGCCCACATCAAAGGCGTCCAGCCCATCTGACAAAACAAGTCACTTTTTATTCTGCGTGTATTATAAAAGAATAACAAAATGAAAGAATAACAAACAAAGAAAGTAACCAGGTCTGGATGGTCAACGGTAGCATTGGCAGCGATCAAAGCACGCACAACCTCGATGTGACCGTGATAAGCAGCGACCAGCAGTGCATTCCAGCCTTCCTGCAATTCTCTTTCACTCCTCAGAAGTTCAATTCATCCTGAACACCTTGTACTGGCTTATTTCTATGCATACATCCACATCAAGTATGTTCACTGAATATCTCACACTTTGTTTGTACTCCAGGATATTCATTTCATATCACCACAATGGAAGAGGAATGAAGGTGGACGGCAGGTAATCCGCTTATCGTGTTCTCACCTATGATAGCTGCCTTATCTATCTGATAATCTCTCCCCAACAACCGCTAGGAGTATTGCACTTCACGTAATATATCTAGCTTACACGCAAAAAGGGTACAAAATAATATGAACATAGACGTCTTTGATTCAATACGGTGATGGAACTCACAAAATGATTGTTCCAGTACCGGATATTATCTCTTTCTGTAATCCCCACCATCCACCATGTCACCACGCTCTCTCCCTTCCACAAACCGAGTCAGTGTCGTCGACATCAGCGTGATCAAGGAGAAGCTGTCGCACAATGTCCACCGCTCCATTCCGGCTCGCGACAACCAGAAATGTTTCTCCACCCTTAAAAAATAGCATTAGGAACAACAGTACTACAAAACAACACAGGTCAAAAAGCTAAAGAACGAGGAGGAAGTAAGATTATTCGCCATCGCATTGCATGGCATTGCAACGTACGACAAGTTTTAAAACTAATATATTCACGACAAGAGAACAATTAGAAAAAAAAATTATAATAAAGTACTTAATATTCACTCTAGAAAAGACAAACTACTTTCGTTTTTAAAAAGAACAACAAGAGATCTTAAGGAAGAAACCTCATTCTTCAACGCGCTCCCGTCTAGAGCAATTGGTGTGCGTGTATGCTGCCAGCGGCCTTCTTCTAGCTCAGCAAAGAGTAACTGAAAAGGATGCAGGCAAAACTTGAGCGATTCTTTAATAAAAATCATAATATAAAAAAATCTTCAAGAAATGAAGGTAACAATAAAAAGGTACTTTGCCATCTGGAGCAGCGGGCGCGGCGGCCGCGTGAGCCATGCCAACCATGGCGCCGGCGAGCTCAGCCAAGGCGCTCCCGGCACTCGTTGCCGGCTTTCGATTATAAGGCGCCATGACGAGCGGAAGCGGCCACGAGCGTAAAAGCTTATCGTGCTGGGAACCCGCTCACTTCAAATATGCGGAAAGCTGAGCTGATATGCGATTTCCAGTGTGTCAACTTACTCTATTTTACACCTAAAATTTTTTAAATAAATTCTCTTTTAAAAAATATACAGAAATATAACACGACAATGAGCAATTTAATACAAATCGTTTGGGTTCCAAAGCAACATCTTACAGGTATAAAATGTGTGCTGATTTGATGTGAACAAAGAGGTAAAAACAAAGTGTAGAGTGAAAAGATGCGGTTGAGATGAAGCAATATGGCATGTGAAAAAAACTACATGATATGAAAGAAGAGAAATAAAGAGAGATCACAGAAAATAAATGCAGCTGCAGGAAACAAGGAAAAGCTATAACTCTAAATTACTAAGTAGGAAAAGGCAAAGGGGCAGGAAATTCTAATGGGTAGTTGCTGAAGCTTATGCCAGTGTTAGTTGCCTGAATATATACGTGTAAATCCCATGATAATTTGCAGTAAAAGTACGTAGATTAACATGGACGAGTACGATCTCTCTGAGCCTCGACGACACTGGACATTGGACATGTTTTCGATGACAATGAGGACTCTTTAGAATGGAACTGATAAATTCTGCACGGTGTTGATGGATGGGGAGAGGAAAGCAGAATGAAGTAGAGAGAGAAAGAGATAGAAAGAGATGAGAGAAGATAGAGCAATGAAAGTGCGGCAGAGACAGAGAGAAAGAGAGAGGGAGAGAGAGAGTGAGAGTGAGAGAGAGAGAGAGAGAGAGAGAGAGTGGAGTAGGGGTGCGAGAGAGGGAGTAGACTGTGAATTGGGGATGATACCACGGAAAGTCAGTGCGAAAGTGAAAATACAAGATGTTCTTCCCGTGTGAATTTTACATATGCATAATTGTATATTCTTATAAAGTGCTGAATTTGATGGTCTAAAATTTAAGAGTATGAGATCCAATTTGATGATCTTTGAGGCAAAGATAAAAGACGACCTAGAAAGTCGATTGTAGTTCATCAAATTGAAGTAGTTAAATAGAATTTTGAAAAGGCAAATATTGGTAGCGAAGCGTTCAAAACATGAAAGAGCTGCGACGCAACAGACTCAACCACTGATAAACGAGACTCACTCATTATGTGCTGAGTAGAGCAGAAAAGCAGACACACTAAAGAATTCGGAAGGAGATCGCAGAAAAAGTGCTCAACAGATAGAGAAGTCGGGAGAGAGAGTGTGCGAGAGAGAGAGAGAGAAGTGCGAGAGAATAATGGAGAATTGTGCCTTAGGTTGGATGTCTACTGATTTTTCCCATGGTGTCATTTATGCAAATGTGTGCAGACAACAAGGAAAAGAGCATGAGTATGCTCCGCTTCTTTTTGCTATAAAGCGAATGCGTTGGCATGGGGTCCCATGGGGGGGAGGTAAGCTAAGGTTAGTAAGCCAATCTGTGACTTGTTCTCTGGTCCACCTGCCTCTTGGCCATCTTGTTAATACCGAGCAACGAAGAAGCACCCTCCATCCTTGTTAGAGCAGCCGCAGCTACGAGGAAATGACATCTCCGCCGCTTTCCCTTCTCTGAATCTCCTCCTTGGCTTGATCTCTCCTCTTCCACATGCAATTCTCTGCTTCTTTGTCTCCTTCATCTTTCTCTCCCATTCTTCCACTCTCTCTTCACACTGGCAACCCTCTGTCATCGCCACCTCTGGCTGGAAGCACTTATTCTTCTCAAGATGTCGGAAAAGAGAATAAAGTAGAAAGGCAAGGGGCGGTCAGAGAAGAAGTGGTAAATGGAAACAGGGGAGCATCAGAGAAACGATAGGATGGAAAGAAAGAAGGAAAGGTGACAACCCATCACAAAGAAGAAGAAAAAGAGGAAACATTGGCAGTGGCTTCCGTATTTCTTCAACTCCACTGGATTGCTCATTTGGTCTTGCTCCAGAAATTTTTTTCCATTAAAGTTTATCTCCAAATAATGAGAAAAAAATCGATTACATCATTCAACAGGCATAATAATAAAGAGACCTAAACTGTTACCACAAGGCACACAACAAAAAGAAATGGCGGAACACAGAAAATCACAGAAATGTTCAAGAGAAAACAAGAGATAACTTATTGCCATAGAAGAGAACGTGTTCGGGACAAAACATCAGCACATGCATGAAAGGAAAGGATGAAGACAACCACTCACCAACCATATAAATCAGCCGATTTTATAGTAAGTGATAAAGGGAAACGGGGATTTAGAGCTCGCCGCCGGTAGTGCTCCTCTCGATCTTCAGAAGCTCTACGTCGAACTTCAGAGTCGCACCGCCTATAATTTGATAGTGAAGAGAGCAAACGGGTAGATGGAGAGAGAGAGAGAGAAAGAGAGAGGAGAGAGGAGAGAGAGAGAGAGAGAGAGAGAGAGAGAGAGAGAGAATAGAATCAACAACACTCAGCGCACGAATGCTGTCTCCGACAATGTGGTTGGGCAATCTTCAGCTTACCACTGTTTCTTTACATTCTCTCTCTTTCTCATTCTATTGTGCACTTTCTGCACTAACAACCCTCAACCCCTTTCTACTTTTATGTTCAATTCGGATCAGTTAATCTTTCGCCAACTGAATAATCGCCATTTCGATGCCGCAATCCCTTCTCTCTCTCTCTCTCTCTCTCACTCACCCATGCGTACTCTTCTTCATAATGCTTCTTGTCCATCTTTACTACCTTCCCATGTCTTGCCTCCCTTATCTCTTTCAAATCTTTCCAACTCGTGAAAACACCACGGACGTAGGGATTAATCGGGGTAAATTTAGAGTTTGGCAAAAATTTTAAGCGACGAGAATTCAGAAGCAAGAATACCATTAGTGGGCAATGAGAGAGGGAAAGAGGGAGAGTCTATTCTGCTTGCATGATGCATTGATTCAAGGCAGAGAAACACTACATTTACACTAGCTACAAAACTAATGATTTTTCATTCATATTTTTAAACCGACTTCTCTTAACCTTTTTTTTTTGAAATACGAAAAAAAAAATCTTCCCATGACTGCGCACCAAACAATTATTAAAAGAAAACGGCCTTTTTGTTGAAGATGCAGACGGATAAGGAAGTGATTGAAAGCAAAAGCAAGGTAACGAGTAAGTTCTTGGGTTAACCAGGAATCTTTGGCGGAGCACCGCGGTCTCCGTAGCCGAGATGAGCAGGGATGGTGAGGCGTCTCTGCTCTCCCTCGCACATGTTCAGCAGACCTTGGTCCCAGCCCTTGATCA
Source organism: Allodiplogaster sudhausi (assembly GCA_945643635.1). Classification (NCBI taxonomy): domain Eukaryota; kingdom Metazoa; phylum Nematoda; class Chromadorea; order Rhabditida; family Diplogasteridae; genus Allodiplogaster; species Allodiplogaster sudhausi. The sequence continues at coordinate 4,436,660 of CALZFC010000015.1, forward strand.
CCTTCAATTCAAAATAACGATAAGCCTTCTGCCATAAACCACAATTGCTTGTTTGAGAGAGTGAACTGTTCGAACCTGTCCCATGCCAAGAGTGAAAGTGAAAGGCTGATCACGAGAGCGGCTCGAGTCGAATTCCGTTCCGTCCTCGAGAGTTCCCACGTAGTGCATGTGCATGCGGTCGCCCTTTCTGCAATCAACCAGATTCCAACTATGGCTTGGCCAGGTTAAATCAAACATTAATTCTAAAACGCCATCCCCTCTTTGAAGACTCATTGTTCACCTCGATTTGACATCGCAAGTCTCGGCTCTCTTTTTGATTCCGATCTGAAGTTTCTTCTGTTCCTCCGCGTACGAGGACAGAGCGACAGCCGCCAGAACCACGGCCACCAACAGGAGGCGGCTCATTCTCTAGGAAGAAGCCACTCACCGAGTGGAATCATTGCCACTGAAACAAAGATATGGCTTTAACAGCAATCGGCGCTTCCAACGCCTCAAAATAATCAACTTTCGAGTATTAAGTGAAAATAAAGCTTTACTTTCAGTTTTCATAACTTGTAACAAAATACAACACAATACGAGGTAGACTACAATATGCACTTTACACGAAGAATATATAAAGGTACGCAAGATGACTCCATCAAGGAAGTAGATCATAAAAGAATTCCAGCAAATCGGTAATAAACTAAACGAAGGTCTTGAAAAAATGTTCTATAAACATAAAATGAACAAATTGTAGTTGAGTTACAATGCAAGATACTTAATAGAAATAAGAAGCCCATCATGCCTTCTGCTTGCTTTTCCACTCCTCGAGCTCCTCTCTGTACTTCACGAGTGCGTCATTTGCCTTCTTCACAAAAGGCTGCAATCATCACCCTTATTACATTTGTAATGAAATTGCCTATTCATTACGCATTTGATGAAATTGCCCGTTTGAATCAATTAGATGGAACAAAACTGTATACCTCCTTTGCCTTGTCTGCAAGAGCGTTCCATTTCTGAGAAAGCGCCTTCAGCTGTTCTCTTACGGGAGGGCCCTCAAGAAAGTCTCTTCCGTTAAATCAAATTCTGAGAACGTTAAATGAAGCCGAGGACAGCTTTATTGATGTTCTGCTTGATGAAGAGAGCAAAGGACGTGGCGGGCATCTTCGGGTGATTCTGCTCTGCCCACAATTCGCGTCTCTCCTGAACAACAACTTCATAGCGCAATCTTCATCATTTCGTAATGTAGAACTCAGAACATTGTTATCCAGAGCAATGAATTTCCATATCACACGTGCTAGCTGAGTATGGTAGTCAGAGCAAAATCCTGTGCAAGTACCTTCCTGGCCTTACGGAGCTGCTTCGCATGCTTGGCCTCCTGGCATTCTTGTAGCTGCTTGGCCTGCACTGCTTCCGGCTGGCGTTGAAACTTTGCAATCGCTGCATCATTCAACTTCTTCGCCTGGTCGCTGTACGCCTATGAGCACCTTATTAAAATTGAAATCGAAGTAATGACAAACCCCTCTCAAATGTAACTAATTATTAATATCCGAATGATGTTGCATCTCGCTACATACCTTCTTTTGTGAGTCGTTGAGAGCCTTCCAACTGCTGGAAACGGACTTGGCAAAGTCGACGATTGTGGCCTTAGTAACTTTCTGCTTGGTCGACTGTTCCTTGAGGAAGAGTGCATATGGCCTTGCCTTGGGGACGGCGACTGTGCAAACCATGGAAACATTCGAAGTTACAAGAGCTCATGACAAAGGAAATATAATAATGTAAATGTTAAGCCAAATTATCAATTTTTAAGATGTTGTGCAATGAGTGTTGCATTGCTTCGATGATTTCGGTAGGATCTTCTACCAGAAAGGAACATTTAGTCGGAAGATCCAAAGAAAATCGGAATGTTGGGAAGAATACAGAATAAGCACTGCCACCCACCCACGTTGTGATGAGAAAAGAATATGCGTGGCAAAGATAAACTGACGTGGCATTGACAGTGCTCGCAAGGCGGAGCGAAACAGCAAACCGCTCGGTCAGTCTCAGCATTCCTGATACCAAACAATAAGATTCATTCCATTACAACTGATCAAATTAGCTTTGGCAAGAAGCACGTATGAGTTACTTTTACAACAACAACAATAATACTTAGTTCACACTTTCCCTTAAACATATTACCGTTATTTTCAATTGATTACACTAGATCAAAGCCGTTTGTTGATTTTACGGCTAAACCCAAAAGCCAGAGGTAGTATTCAATCCGCAAACTATAAGCATGATAACTATTAGCTGATGAGAAAATGTCTCACAACAATGAAGTGGGAGAAAACTAAGGCGTCCTAATCACAACAGTTTGAGTAGTCGAGTGTGCTGTCCTAGATTTACGAAATTTTTGAATTTGGTATTCGACACCCCACGAATTCAAGTAAACCTCTAGTTTGTTCTCCTTCGTGTTTTAACCGTGTTTTATTTTTGCGCGGTGTGTTTTCGATATTTTCTCGGGAAAAAAGCGAGTAGTTGCTACGCAGTTAATTGTGGATTACCATTCCGGAGGTGGACCGGCACCATGTTGGCATGCTGCCAGGTTTTGAATAGGGAAACCTCTTGAAGAGGTTTATTGTATACGGTAGGTGGCTCGTATAAGGGCGTCTCTTTTGGGGAGACGCTTCATTCTACGATTGAGTCGTGAAGAGTGTGGTATGTTTAATGTTTCGTTTTAAGCTTATTTTACGTTTGTGGCTTCATCCGCGTAAAGCGGTTCCAGTTTAATTGGTTTTCCACGTTATCAATCCTTCTCGTTTAAGGCTTATTCGTTTTACCTTAATTGCAGTTTCGTTTGCGTTTTCGGTCGTTCAAGAGGTATGCGACTGGCTAAAGGCGTCATGCCGGGCGGCTGATTTTACAGCGGCCCGATGCCTCCCGAGTCTCGCTAGCGTCGGACGGAGCCGTGCGATCTTTCGCTGCTTTTGGATGGAGGCGTCCTATGCTGAGAGCGATGGACAAGGTTTGTTTTTCGAGTTCTACCTGTCGAGGTACCACTTATTTTCGCTTGCTGTTTCTGTTTGTCTACCCACTGCTCTCAGAGGAGACTTGGGTTACCCCTCACTGGGCTCAGTTGAGACTTGGGGGAGGGGATTCCTCAGCCGGGAATCCCCTGTGACACCTTCCCCCTTTGGGGAAAGGGATTCCTCAGCCGGGAATCCCCAGTGACACCTTCCCCCTTTGGGGAAAGGGATTTCTCAGCCGGGAAGCCCCAGTGACACCTTCCCCCTTTGGGGAAAGGGATTCCTCAGCCGGGAATCCCCTGTGACACCTTCCCCCTTTGGGGAAAGGGATTTCTCAGCCGGGAAGTCCCAGTGACACCTTCCCCCTTTGGGGAAAGGGATTTCTCAGCCGGGAATCCCCAGTGATACCTTCCCCCTCCGGGGAAAGATATTTCTCAGCCGGGAAGTAACAATTTCTCCCTCCAGTGGATAGATGGATTACCCTCAACAGGAAACTTTAAGAGAAGGTATCTGTTCTTTGCAGAAAGGATGGATGACGCCTTTGTAAGTGACGACGAGCCAGACGAGGCTGTGATCATCTGGATGCCGCGACTTTGGAGCAAATTCCAACTGTTTGGAAAACAGTCCTGAACGCCATGACTCAGGTTAGATTTACTGATGAGTATGATGATTATCCGTGTATTCATAAATTTCGGCGATTGCAGCTCGCATTGGGCGAAAGTCTTAATATGCAGTTGCCATTTCTGAATAAGACCTCGGCAGGAAGCAAGAAGGAGCACGACATGAGGAAGCATTTTTCGGCGGCTACGTATGTGTATTGCGTTTTTTAGGTACTATTTCAGTGCACTTAATTTGGTTGAATTCAATTGGCCCAGTGGCACCCCATCCTCCGATGGGTGAAGATTCCTCACTCGGGAATCCCTTTTGTCCCTCCAGATGGGTATGGTTATTTCTTTAATCAGATGTTAGATTATTACCTCAGACAATAATTCAAGGTCACTTCCGCAGATTGGCGGCAGGATTCCTTAATCAGGCATTCCCACTTGCCCCCCAGATGGGTATGTTGTTCCCTCAACCAAGAACAGTTGTTGCACCATGCTATTATCGGTCTAGGTGGTTATTTCGTAAGATATGAAGATCATACCGGGCGTCTTTCGGCTAAGACTAGACGGGTTTACTTTTAACAACAAGTTGACTAAATAGTCTAAAGATTACCTGGCAGATTCCAGTTCTGCTCATATGTTATGTTACAAGTCTACATTTTGACTTATTTTGCCTTGTTCAAGTAACGTTGCTTGCAGGTGGTCTTCACTGTATCCAAGAGCAAGCAGCGAGTTACCTCGGCCCTCCCGGCTGGCAGGACGCCTCTCCTCTGGATGGGTAAGTGTATTCCGCAAACGGAAATCAACAGTTGGGCTAGGTAACTTACCACGGGAATAGTTCTAGCGGACAACTTCTTGACGTTGAGTATATGGTCACCTCTGACAGAAAATTGGACTAAGTATCCCGAATATTAACTGGCAGATACATTTTCTGCTCATATGACTGTGGTAGACATTCTACCTGTGATCTAATTGCCTCTGTTCTTAGTAGTATGATTTGCAGTGGGCTTGTGGCCTGTCCTTCTCGGGACCTGGGACGAATAGCCAAGCAAGCTCTTCCCCGGTGTCGGCATACACAGGTCTGATTTCTTTGGATATCTCGGTCTGTTTACCGCATGCCAGAGCCCAACGGCCCTCTTTAATACATTCGCATTCTATTATGTGGCAGATTGAATGCCTTGTGTTCAAGTTACGTTGGTTGCAAGGAAAGAAGAACGTGGACTTCTCTTGGCTCTCGGGACTCGGGCACACATCTTTCTTGGCGGGCTGACAACGCCTTCCGCAAGGATTTGAGCAAGCTGCTCTCCTGTATCATCATCTCGCCGAGTCCTCAAGATGCTCGGTTCAAGAAGTCTTCCGGAGACAAAGAAAGAATCTGCTTTTCTGGCTACCAGAACCCAACGGCCCTCATTAGGGCCATAATCGTGTTATTTAAGTTACTGAGAGCACTGCATAAAGTGTTACGTGTTGTTAAGCCTGTAGATCCAATAGAGGACGAGACATCGAGGAATGTTTACACGGTATTCTCTTGAGGATCCTTCCAGACACATATTACTGAGTTACATAATAACTGCAGTGTAAGCACAGGGTCAGTATGGATCCAAAGGGAAGGTTACTGTAATGGACTTTCGAGTAGTTCTTCGGAACGATGCAGAATGGAAAAGAGAGTCATCCAGGTGAAAGATATTCGGCTTCTTGCAGGAGTTTCTTGACCATATCGGTAACAAGTAATATCAGTGCAGTGAGGTGCATAATTCCCTCATCAAGATCTAAAAGGATACTTTCGACATTCTATTCTCGACCCAGTTGGAGTTCCTATGTCGATAAAGTTTTACTATTGTGTGTGGTGTAAGGTACACATTCGGAAGGGTAATCTTGGTTATGTGGGAGATAGACGACCATATAATTGTGGATTACCATTCCGGAGGTGGACCGGCACCATGTTGGCATGCTGCCAGGTTTTGAATAGGGAAACCTCTTGAAGAGGTTTATTGTATACGGTAGGTGGCTCGTATAAGGGCGTCTCTTTTGGGGAGACGCTTCATTCTACGATTGAGTCGTGAAGAGTGGTCCCACCCTCCCTCCCTTACAGTATATCCATTGGTGGACATCTACAACAGTGGCTTAAAGGTTAAAGAAAGCTGCCGGAAGCATGGGATTACTGTAGGATCCGTTATGGGTACGGTAGTCAGAGGATAGAGAAAATTACAAAACTTGTCGGAAGTACTTCTCCACTTCGTATCTACTGCTTCTGGACTGCAAAGATGTTGCATAGCATTGCCTACTGAACTGCTAATATTTTGAATTTCGAAAACTCCTGCAACGATTAGCCTTAAAGAACATTGTAAGGAACAATAGGTTCTAGTACTCCGTCCGCCCTATGTTCCGACTGTGCACTCAGCTATGAAGAAATGCATTGTTCGAAAAATCCGTCGAATCTCGGCTGCTGCGCTGCGTAGGCATCCAAGAGCCGGTTTAATTTACAAGTTTGTAAGCTCCTCTTCGGCCGATGCATGTAAGTGGGAAACAGTAAAGTCTTGTGGTAAAATATGAACAGTGCATATTTCCGGTGTGTTGACACTCCGCAGTACAGTATTCAATTTAGCAGTATAGAAGTTGTTGATAAGCAAACAAATTTCCGGTGTTAAGCGCCAACAGTACTCAATTAAGCAGTTGAAAAGTACTGCTAAGCAACTGCTTAGAACCGGCCTAGCCTTCGATTTGCACCCATTTAGCAGCAGCTACGCATCCAATGAGCAGCGTAGCAGTTGAAAATGCACGCAGGAGCAGTTACAGAGTGTAAGGGTTCAACTGCTAAACAACCTGCTAAGTCGTTGCTCTTGTAGTGCGTAGCAACTGCTCGCTTTTTTCCCGAGTTATTTCATATTCTCGAGCTGAATTATTCTGCTGGAAGTTCTTGATAAACAAAAAAATAATAATAACTGAAACTGGGACATGTTGTATATGTGTTGTTAATATATGTGTTGTTAATAATTCCTAGCTAGTTTAGAAATGGGTGATAGTGTGACGGAAGCGTTGGTAGCGGAGTTCCTGGCGGCGCGCGGCCTGAACAATCTGGCCACAGAGCTGCGGGCTAGCGGAGAACAACTCAGACACCATCAGCCAGACCGAGTTGTCGCTGAGATGCTCGAGGCCTGTTCTCTTTATTGTTTTTTAAGCTTTTAATGCAAAAAGTTTTTTATCAATACCATTTGATGGATTCTTCTTATTAATGAATATCTGCAAATAATCTTTCTCTACTTGCTTTTTCAGTTAATCGACACTCTGGAGCTCTCAAAGCTACATCGTCGGTGGTGCGTGTTTAGAGAGCGACTTTTCAACAATATACCCAAGGTTTAATTCACCCTGAAATGCTTTTATTTCTAAGACAGTTTGTTCATTGGTTGTATGAAAATTTCTGTTTTCCTTATTGAATGACTTTATTGTCACTGATAATAAGGTTCTTCTGCTTATCAGCCCAATTCTAGGAACAAGCGGCATTAGCGGACGAGTTCGAGGCCGACACGTACAAACTGTACCTCGTGCGGTGTGTGACTCGAGCTGACCGGGCTCGCTGCTCCGCCTTCTTCGTAGAGATGAGCTCGCTCGTCCAGGTTCATTTTCTTCCAATCTTGGCTGCGATTCAGAACCAACTTCTTGTTAGAACTCCCCTTCGTGGACGGAATGGCTGCGTCTTCCCTTCGTTTCTGAGCCGCGGGAGTGCGATGCCTTCAAGAAGTACTTCACTAAGCAGTGGCGGGAGATCTTCGCCCTCTCTCTCCATAACTTCTTCCATCTCGTTCTCAGCACTCGGCCCGCTCCTCTGCTAACGAAACTCACTAGCCAAGTAATGAGAAAACAGGATTGTTGTTTGTTGAGATGAATTGCTGATCTAAGCTAGAATTAAACAATTCCAAAATTATTGCCAATCCTTAGAATTAATCCCATTTTCAACTTTTAGGAGGACCCGTGCTGAAGTAAACTGAATACATTTAAATATGGATTATTTAAAGGTGTACGCCTTATCAAAATCTACGCTATCTCTTTCGATTTATTTTCTCTAAAAAAAAAATTATTGAGAAAACAGGTGTTTTAACTCTTTTTTTTGTTCGATTGTTATTTTCCTTAAGATTCCTTCCGATTACTCTTCCAACTCAATATCGGCTATTCAAGCAAGTACTTCAAGCAGCGATTTTGAGGGTACACTCGATGGAAGTGGAGGTTTTGTTTAATCTATTTAATTGAATCGTTGTAATACTCATGTGTATATTTCATAATTTGTTATAGAAATGAAGTTTTTAAATACATGACTGTAAATATAGCATAAAGGGGTGGATGAGATGGCGGCCTCGATCGGGTGTCTAGAAGACGAGTTGCTGGATGACTTCGCAGTGATTGCTCAGTGCACAGCTGGAGGGGGCGGGAGGGAGCTGAGGACTTCCAGTTCCAAGCAATCACTCAAAACTCTCATCAAGAGCATTGGCAGCAAGAAGTCCGCCAATCCGGATGAACGCAAAGGTGCGCACTAAATGTCTAATACATTTCTACTCGCTTCATGAGAGCTGTTTGCTATCAAATGTTTTCACTACTTTCATAATATTGAGTTTGAATGATTTTGGAGCGCTGGTTTGTTGTAGTTTATACTCTTGTTGAATTAAATTCTGCCTCGGCTGGCCGGGGGAACAAGAGCATTCAGCCTGACATTTCTGAGCTAATTCCTCAGAAAACCTCTCCGGCCGTCGAAACACCCTTTTCACATCTCTATTGTTTTCACTTTTCTGTGACGGGGTTTTGAAGTAACAGAAACAGTAATCGCATCTGGTGCAATTCGAATGTGAATACATCAGGTTGCACTTAGAAAAGAGTTGTTCCGAAGTACCTATTTGATGTGATTCGCTGTACTCTGTGATACAAACATGTAATCATTTATATTTTCTTTAATGGATAATGAGGATAAATTTCTAAATTTTATAACAATGGTTAGTTAACAGTCATAGACAGAAGGATTACATAATTTTATCGCACAATCTTTCTTAATCAGGTAAGTACCTATATGTTGGGGGTGCAAAACGATCGCATTCTCCAGTTGAGTACTCGGTAATAAATCAACATATTTGCTATGACTGAAATAGTTAGGCCGAGATAACAAAAGGGATCACCCAATTCTTTTACGTGGTGCCTGTTACACTGTTGTTCGAGGCATGTCACCCCAAGCTGCTCGAAGTGATGTGAAGTAGAAGTCAGCCTCAGAAGAGGCCCGGCCAGTGTCTCGCTTCCTTCTGCCTTGTCCGGTTGGTGCCACTCTTACCCGTGCCCTTCGACAGCCATGGAGGCACGTCGCTACAGCTCGTCTCATTCCCCTACAACCTCGCTTCCCTTTTCACCATTCTTCGTTTCTCTCGCTCTCTTCCTCCCCCTCCTTTCATTCTCTCTTTCGCTAATTTTACTCTTTCTCTCGTTACTTCCCTCTTCCTTCCACACTGTCACGTTTTTGCTTTCACTCATCGTCAGTGCCAGAATTGAAATGGACGCACCTGTGTGTCATTGTAAACAATGTGGTACAAAGTGCGGCGTTCAAGGAATGCATCTGTTATACAAACTACCCTTATTTTAATAGAGAAAATGATGTCATAGATGAACGAAATGTGAGAGTTGCTTGGAATGACAAGTATTCTTGTAACAGACAACGTTATAGAAAACATGCTCGTCATTGTAGGTGAAGGCCGTTACTTTGTAAACGTTCGCATACGCGGCAAGAATAGCAAGGTGCTAAGGATAAGGAACATTGGAAATTGATTGGATATTAATGAATAACCTTGATAACGGCGCTTACAATGCAGACAAGTTGAGTAGTCGAAGTCAGTTGGGCGACTTCAGACATCTAAACACGTTCTTGTAAGTACATGTCAATCTCATTGTGGAGAACTTCATCACTTGATATCGACCAGAAAGAGATATTTTTGCCAAGAGTTGAGCGTATCGCTTCCGACTGGCTCGGTTGCTGTAGATGCTCAGCTAAACATTCCGTGCATTAAGACAGCCAGTGAAATATTCACATCTATTATTCTTACCAGTAAAACCGAAAAATCGAGGATGGTTACGAATATCACCGTAATGTTAATTCGCCTTTCTGAAATGACAATTTATTTGCACGGCATACAGGACGAATGGGACAAACCAAAGTACGTGAAGTAGCCGAAAAGCGCACTGCCGATGGCCTCAAAGAATGCGAAGGTTACCACTAATTCGTCATATGTGTCCTTTATTCCCCCTATCAATACATTCTCATTCGTTTGTTTGCTACCAAACGAAGACTTGCCGTTGCGACGAGGGCCAAGGCGAGAAACACGCATGACCTTGGCGAGACATTGTACTTGTCCAGCAGTTGGCTGGCGATTAGACGCTCAAGTATAATGCAGAGTTCACTGAGAGATGAGAGGCAGTAGCCAGTTTCATGCAACGCCAGGAAGTAGATTTGACCAGCTGGCAACGACAGTCATTTTCGTCTATTTTCTAACCAGAAAGAAAACCGGCTTCTGAAGCTACGCAGGGCATACGGAGATATTCCTTTTTTAGTTTTTGTGCCATATGTTCGGTGCATTAACGTAACTTAAAATGGTAAATATATGTAAAACATATAAAGTGTTTGTAGTTAGTACAACTGCACGTATCTATGTAGTTCTTTCTTTTATTACACATGTATAAATTGAATTTGAAAATGAAGAACACTAAGCTAACTCGGGGAGTTATAATTTAGGGCGAGGCAGAAGTCGATTGCTCGTCGGAAAATATTTTGAGATATCGTTGACGCGGCTTCCATTAGAAATCCTGCCAACCAACAGAAGAGCAGCACTCTGTAACCAATTTGGAGATTAAGACAATTCTTATTGAATATTTTTTTTGTTGCTTTTCTGTTAAATTCCTCTTGTTGTGGCAAAATGAAGGCAGTCCTCTACTGGCAGTGCAGATGGAGTGCCGTGTGGCGAGAGAGAGCAAAGGCAAAGAGGACGAGAGGAGCAACAGAGGCCAGAGCAGCCGACAGCTCCAGAGTCGTCGGCCACGTACACGGCAGAGAAGACATCTGAAATGGTCTTTCCTCCGACTCATGGAGAGAAACAGCGAATACTGCACCAAATGATGTAAATGAATATGATTATTTGCACTCTCTGTTTATCAGGAACTAAATTCATTCACTAACCAGGATGTTTACGGGAAAAACCAAAGACGATTGAAGCAGGTGAAGGAGTACTTCTTTGAATTTGCAATTTTTTATTGTTAAAACCCGCCTTCTGAAGAATTATCAGTTGTTTATACTAGGAATAAAACAATGTGAAACTATTCAATATCTCCGTATTTTCTAACTTCCAATACTTCAGTACATTTTCAAACATCATTTTTTCACAGTCTTTTCATAACTATGAGAGAACTTTCTATCAATATCTTGAGATTCCCGAGCAAAGTAGACAATGAGAACTTCAGTTAGTTGAACCGGGAGCAATAATTTTTAATCACGAAGCGTACCCCGATAGAACCTACACACTCGGCGTTCGACAAGTTATCAAGTATGTACTGTTGTGTAGATAGAATATCTACACGTAATTGTCTACGTGCATTTAGTTGTTATTAGCACATTGTAGTTTGTATTTGCCACGTTGGCGCTTTCCTATTGGTCCACGTGGCATTAGATATATTAGCATATATTCGTACGTGAGTCTCGCCAAGATATAAGCGCTAGCCAGCGAGCTCACATTGTCACTTCGTTCTCTCTCTTCTCTTGCAAGCGGTCGACTTTCCCTTTCATCTCTCTTCAATAAACCTCTCTCCGCTTCTCGCCTTGGCTATCCACAAGCACATCATCTCTCTCCACATCTGGAGATACACAACATGTACATACATATATACAAACAACTAATGATGAATTAAGACCCATTGTCCTGTAAATCTATACATATTTTGCCGAGAAGCTATCGTTCGCAGAAAAAAAGAAAAAAAAATTCCTTGTAAGTCATATCGAAATGCCATCCCAATGCTGTGAAATAAAGCAGAGCAGACAAAGCAACCATATGCATTGGTTGCCATATACGCGTAAACATTCAGGCGGATACATGTTGTGCCTCTTTATACTCTTTTCGATACCGTAGAGGAAAATATTTGTAAAAAGAAATGTAAAGGACGGTGGGAGAGTTTCTCACGCTTCGTCAAAGTGAGCCATCTATCAACATACAGAGAATTATAACGGGAAAAATGCATGACAAGCAACGCTTAATGAGAGCGAGATGCGAGAAAGAAGACACTTTACCACTGGGGGATGTTTATTCATATGTCGCCTTTCATTACTTTCTCAGTTTTCTCGTGAGGCTCGTGAGGATCATGAACTTGCACTGTAGGAGATTACGGATCAGAATTCATGCGCCGCAGGGAGGGGCCGGGATTTATCTCCATGCCGTGTTTTCTGCGCCTCGATGGCTTTGGGAGACATGCGTCGACGATCCCAGACCAAACCATTCCAGGCGAGGAAGTCGATCAGCATTGCCGTTGTATTGCCTTTCCACATGTGCGCGGTAGTCCTGGACAGACAGATAACGCGTGTTCTTAATTCGTACTACTCTGTTCCTTCTGTTGTTTTGCTGCTTTCATTATTAGTTCTGGCCTGGGGAAATGTGTGATGGTAGTTATGCCACGCCTCTCCCATGGTGGCACAAGCCAGTCCGAAGTTGTCGACGGCAGTTATCTTGGTGTCGAATGGCTGGTAGCCGTACATATGAGAAGCCGAGTTAATTAGCCTGATATTTTTCACTGTTATCTCAGAATCAGTTATTGACAAGAATTATAGAAAGTATGAATATGGTGAAGTTCATCTTGATTATCGTCATTCTTCAATGCATTTAAGTGGTAAGAACCCCCAACAAAACATGGAGGTTATGGCATTTTATATATATGTATGTACATACATATGTACATTTTGTATATGTACATATGTATGTTCATAAGTACCATTTTGGGGCCAAGCAATCCCAATGTCCCACCATGTTCCGTTGAGTTGCAGCGCAAAGGCGAAGCACGGCGCCGACATAGAAAGCCGTCTCCAAGTCATCCCCCCAGAAATAGACAGGCACACCAGTCGTAAGGCCAAATGCGATGAGGGGCACCAGGAGGACGTAGTAGCTGAGAATTCTACTGTTCTCATGATCTGTCATAGAAAGTAGCAAACTGACTCTCTCTGAAATCGCAGGATGGGGTCGGACTCCAAGTCAGACAAGTTGATCTGCTTGCCCACCTCAGATACCTGCCATGCAAACATCTCATTCTTGTTCTGCCGAGTGGGAAGAGAAAGACCTTTGGATGCTTTCGACACATGAGCCAGCCGACATGGGCGAAGAAGAAGCCCCTCTTGATGTTATGGGGGTCGGCATCGGGGTCGGCATCCGAGTCCGCCCACTTGTGGTGGCAGCGGTGGTCGCGAGCCCACTCGATCACGTCATTCTAATCAGTCATTCAATTATCGACAGTGCAAAGAGAATTGCATGAAACAGTGTCTTACTCTGGAATCCCGCTGACAAGTAGGAATCTCCCTAACTAAAGAAACAAATTTCGTATGCAATTTTGACCCTAACCAGCACAGACATCGTGCATCCGATCATGAATGCAGCACGAATCCACCAGTTGGCCTGCCAAGTGTGTCTTATACTTTGTAAAAAAAATATTTATTGTGATAAGAATGCTGCCTTTGCGCATAATACTACAAGTGTGCAGTAATATTATTAAGACAACTCGTTGTTAGCTCGATTGAGCGAAGAGTTAGTTAAGAGAGGCGACCTTGAATGCTCGATGAGTCCATATTCGATGGGCGCCCGCAGTGATCGACGTGGACGCGAAGTAGACCATGGCCACCACTGCAATCCTCTCTTCGGAACTAAGAATAACTAAAGAGGATGTCTAACTCCAGAGATTGGTCTGCCACATGGCGCACGTGAGTGCATAATAGAGACCGAGAAGGGCTCCTCCGTGGAGAGCCATCTGCACCAACACGTTCGGCCACACTATCGACAGGCTCCGTTGCTCTGTCTGAAGTCAAGCATTTATGTTCGTGCCCCTAATTGTTCGAAGAAATTTCTTGTGTTTGGTTATCATTTTTTTAAATGAATATTTGTTGTCTTTTGTGCATAAAAGAGACCTTATGTGGTTCATTTCTGATACGAGTTCAAATCTTCCCGAATTTCACACGAACCTTCTCTGCCTCCTCGTCCATTTTTGCAATACTAGTTAGGTCAGGGGAGAGAAAATTGTCCTCCGCGGCAGCTACGTGTTGAACGTCTATGAACGTCATCTGAAAAGTAGCGACGAAGGCAATCCAAAGAAGCTACAAACTATTTAAAAGAATGACGAGAATAGCGCGAAAGTAGATGGGAGAAATCATTTCTAGATAGAGAGAGAGAGAGAGAGAGAGAGAGTGAGAGAGAAAGAGAGAAAGAGAGCAGTCTCTAAGATAAGGGTTTATGCTATGTATAAAATCGCTGTTAAATGGTGTTTTGAAAATCTAATTTCTAGAGAAAGATATTTCATGACACTCACTACTATTATATAACATGGATAATGAAGCTCGTCAGAGGGTTGCCTGCGGCTGTCATTGGCCTGTGATAATGGAGTGGTCAAGTCAAACATCTTTGGGATTTGGTCAGAGAGTGGGCTATAACTGGTTTGGTGAGCGGATTACTAACTCGTATCAGAGACATCCGTCAGTGCCTTTTATCGCCAACGGCTAACGGAAGACACAAATAAGCAGATTGAAAGTGTGCTCTAAAGAGAAAGAATGAGGATATGTACAGAATAAGTGAATGGGAGACAGAGGGAACCAGAAAGAGAGATAAATGAACTGACTAAAAGAGATAGAGAGAGAGAGAGAGAGAGAGAGAGAGTGAGGTTATGCTGAAGTTTGGTCCTTCAGTTGGAAAATTTTGCTCTATTTTTATATATGATTTTTATGTATCAGAGCGTCCTCATATACATTTTTATTGCGCGTGATATCTATTACCTTTTTTGAATGCTTTTGTTAGACACATTCTTGTGTCTTTTGAGCAGCCTAAAATGCTAAATTAAAATGCTAAAAGTTGTAGTAAAGAAGAAACATGTTGCTTCCTGATTATCGAAAAAAATTTAAACACTCTTTTTGAAACTATCGACAGTTTGAAAAACCGTGTTCGGGGTCATTCCTTGGACAGCTCATTTAACATTATCTCGCATTGCATGGTTGAACAATTCGGTCCTTCAAATTCGAAAAATATGCGCCAATATGTAAATCTATCCCTTTCATTTGAATATCCATTTAGATATTTCAGGAGTATAGTCAGTCTTATTTTGCATAATAGTCCACCATAAAAGTGTGCGTAATTATTCGTGGCAGCTTCCATTCTTATCAGCATAATCCCATGAGTGATGCGAGAGATGCCACTGCTGCCCACATGATCTCTGGTGCCCAGCTAGCATCTCTTTCCGAGAATGGCCATCCTGTTTGAAAATGTCCAGACATGTCCCTTCAAACCATTACGCTAAGCAGTACTTCCTTATTTTCACTATTTTTATACTTGGACATAAATAGCAGACTATAAAGTGGAGTTGGCGGATGCAAAGGAGCGAGGCGAGAGTGGCAGACCCGATGCTGCACAACGGGAGTCATGAGACTTCATATATGTAACCACAAATGACATGAGCATATATTTTTTTGAATATGAACATCAAATCAAAACTGTAGGCTATGATATGAATATGTTGTGTCGGAATGGCTCATGTCTTCGAATTTCACTTTACTGGCACAAGCAAAGCGATAGCTCTGATCAATTCTGTTTATAATAAGGGTATATTGTGCTAAGTGCATGAGTTTTCTTTAGTTGGATAGAGCTGTGTATCTTCAAGATTAGTTTTCAAGAAAAATTAGTTTGAGAGTAGGCTAAAGAATGGCAGAAATGGAGAATGATTAGAAATGGAGAAACAGCTGAACGAATGTTGTACCCGGCAGAAATGGATGAGGTCACTCGTACACACAAAAACAATCCAGAATGGACTTGTAGCATCAGACAGCGGATAAGCTAACGAAGCAAGCGAAGGAATGAAAGAGAAGTTAGAGAGTTAAATGGTTAGGCCTTGCTTCTCTCCTCGCGAGTGGTTGTCTTCTCAGTCTTCTCTGCCGGGACGTAGCTGGAGAGAAGGCTGAGAGTGCGTGTGCGAGTTCTGCTTCGACCCTGCACCGGCTCGAGTCGCAGGAAGTTCGTGTGACTTGGCGTCAGAATCGCCTTGGGTCCGTGCTCGTAGTTTATGGGGCCTGGAAGCAGAACAATTGTAGATATGGAGATAGGATTCTAGCTCTACTGAATGGAAGGGTATAATGGTGACAAACTATCGAGTGGTGGAAGGATGCGGTAGTGCTGGACGAGTGCAGTGAGACCGAGGAAGAGTTCCATCCTTGCCAGCGATTCGCCTGCGCACATTCTCTTCCCGATCGAATATGGAATTGTACGCTCCACCATTTTCTATAAATTGTTTCAGATCTCACATTGGTTTTAATATTCTTTTCTAACTCGTTATTAGATGTATAGGTAAAGATTTTCCAGCCGGTTCATGTTACTAGTTCTTTGTCTGACCTAAGCAATGCTACCTTGCATCATCTTAACCATGCAAGAAGCTTCCCTTATCAACTGGTCCCCTCTTATCACTCCGGGTGCTTTCTGGTCTTCCTCGAATGAGCACCCGCCTTTTCATCTGCTCGCTTTTCTTATCTGCAGGTCACGCTGCCACAGAGAAGAATCATCAAACGATTACTAGCAGGCAGAAGAAAAGGGCACTACGGTGACATCTTGAATGAATTGAGAGACAAATAAGAAAAGGGAGAGACGGAGAAAGAGAGGGGAGAAAAGGGAGAGACGGAGAAAGAGAGGGGAGAAAAGGAAGGGACGGAGGAAGAGAGGGGAGAGGTGGAGGTTAGATGCAAGACTAACAAGGCTCTAATGGAAAGGCCATCATGCGCTTTTACTGATTAGAAGCAGCTAAATATGCTGTGATATTATGCAGCAAAGCAGCCTGCTTTCATCAACAATGGAATAAAGATAAGAGCCGTAAAATACGTCTAATAAATGTGCACTACTAACTAGGAAGTAGAAAGGGCCGAAGAATTGCATCTCTCTTTTCCAAAAAAGGAATGCGAGCTAAAATAAAACAGAAGTAATAAATGACCTTGTTTAGCGTGACGCCGTCCTCAAGGAGATATCGCTGAGGCATGAACTTCTCCGACTGGACAAAGATCGGGTCGCGGGCCATGACCTGGTGGATGTCACCATTCACGTACGAACCCTTCGGGATAAGATGGCCCTGAACAAAGATAGTTATATAGTTAATTACATCTTGAATAGCGATCAGAGTGAAGTATTGCATCTCTCTTTACTTCAAATATAAAGATGACCTGTACAACGACATCTTCGACAGCGACGTGCTGGATGTTCAAGCCAGCAATGTTGGCCATGCGCTGAACCTCGTGTACAACGGCGCAGTTGAATGGAAGACGAGGCCGGTCTGCCATGGTGGCGAATCGGTCGCAGCCAAGCACACGGGAGAGCTCTTCACGCATTCGTTCCTTAGAAAGCATCATAATAAAAAATTTAAAGAAGAAGCGAAATAGATGAGGTAAAATGTAAATGAATGAATGCTGAAGATACCTGTGCTTCCTGATTGTCTGCGAGAAAGAGCGCAGCCCATCTCATAGTTGTCGCCGTTGTTTCCTGTCCTGCCATGAAGAAGTCCGATGCCACGTGATGCATCTGATCCTCGCTGCAAGCCATTAAAACATTATTTAAAAAATATAAAAAAAATATCAAATAAAAGTTTGGATATCTTGCCTGAGTTCGGTATTGGTGAGCATCTTCTGGCGATAGGCCTGGACAAAGCAAGTCGGCTCGTCACTCTCCACATCGAAGCCCTCGAGTGCCTTCTTCACCTCTTCGCGGATGTACACGTACGTCTGTAATGAAAATCTGCCATTCAGAGGTACAACTGTCACGCCGTTCGGTTTGCCTCTCAGAATGAGTAGACAAGATCGTACTTATGTACATAATTTGTTTTCTCACTAACATTATCAATGTTTGTGCGATGCTGTTCGTATGCATATTTGCGCACTATCGGGAGGTCGATGATCCACGGGTAGTGGAGGCCCAGAAGGAAAGTGGGGGATGTTGTGATGTCTTCGAAGAACTGAAGAGAAACTCATCTGTCATGGAAATGCATTTCAAGAGTTGACTTCATGATATGAGATGAAGCTGACCTTGTCGACATTGTTGACGTATTCGATGAGCTGATCGCAGTCGTCGTACTTGTAGCGGTAGCCGAATGTCACTTCGTTGATGATGTTCGCAATCATGATCTGTATACTGTTTTATGCTCGACGAATGTTTACAACTAAGCCGACGCATAACAAAGAAAATGTAGGATGAGATAGAGGAGAAATAAGAAGATGAGCAACCTGAATCGGCCATCTCATGTCAACTCGCTCTTTGTTCTTCATCTCGTCCAGATTGCGCAAGAACTCCACAATCGACTCGTTTACCTCAAAGGTGAACAATTCTTTCAACTTGTTCTGAAAGTGAAAACTGCAAAAAATATGAAATAAAAGAAAAGAAAAAGAATGAGAGTAACCTGCTGCTCCATGAGATTGCTGCCCATTCCAGAGTCTCGCAGAATGTTGAGAGCAGCTCGCCGTTGAGTTCTCCACATCGGGCCAGTCGAGTTGATGATGCCACCGTTGGGGAGATAGCCGAGGAGAGACACCACGCGGCCTTGAGGACGGCCAACGAAGCATTCCCCTTCAAATTTCTATTCCTATTTTTTTTAGGACTTTCTCTATCTATCCATCTATCTCTCCTTCTCTCTCTTTCTCTCTCTCCCTCTCTCTCTTTCCCTCTCTCTCTTTCTCTCTCTCTCTCTCTCTTGCTCGCTCTTCATACCCTTCGTGACGAAAGCTTCCTTGACTGCGGCGTAGTCAGCGAGGACGACCATTGGATTAGGAAGGAATACAGTGAAGACGTTTCCATGTTTGTCGGCCATCTTTTCGAATGACTTGTAGACAGCTTTGATGTTCAGCTGAAATCCATTCATGCATGAAAAATCTTTGATTGTGTCCAAAATATGTCTGACCTGGTGGATATTTCCGATGAGTGGAAGCGGCAACGGGCCGGGGGGATAGCGACGGATGTAGCGGTAGTAATTGAAGATGTAGTAGACGAGTGCCACCACAGCCACGAGAAGCAGCGGAGAGAGCATCTCGAGGGAAGAGCGTCGCTTTCTGGTCTACGAATTAATCAATTCATATAACGAAGTGCTCGCATGATTTTCAAAAGCGCGCTGAATTCTCACTGGTTCTTCTTGGCGATAAAGTCTTTGAATATTGGCGAGCAAGTCTAGAATCTAGAAGCCAAAGTTGAATGTCGCGTCCCGGCCCAGCGTGGGACAGGGTGCTACTGTAGTGCCCCTTTCTGGAGGCTTATCAGTCTTCGAAGGAAGAAACTGCCACCTTTTATGCTGCCTGCTCCGGCTGCTGGCCCCATGACGTGCGAATCCGGTGTCGCATTCCTTCGTGCCCTTCCTTCCTCTTTCCCTCCCAATCTTACCATATTCTAGCACAACAAATCTTTCACGCAGACATCTAACCATTCAAGGAGACACATAGTAGTGACATTGCTTATCTTGTTCCTGACGTTAACCCGTCTACGGTCAATCATTCCATTTCTTAATATGCCGTGCTATTAATCTTGACAAAACAGGCACCAGTTTCATAAAAAGCTGCCGACTTTATCATTTAAAAATGGGCCCAGTTTGAGCTTCAGCAAAAAAGGTTTTCTACCCAATTTTCCTCTCTCACGTTTGGTCACTCTGTCGTGTTAGAGAACAAACTGCGTCCAGTCTGAATATTGGTCCAGCTCTGATATATCAAGTATACATAGATTTGAGTTCAGATATGTTGTAGAATTTAATGGGAAATATAAAAGAAATGTTGATGTGGATTTTAATTTCTTTTAGAAACATATATGTACATATTTGTTTGCTTGTTTGGTGGCTTTTGCAGATGTCACGTCTTTCCTGACCGGAAGTTAGTAATCAACTTGTCGGGCCAGTCGTACTAAGACTCAAAGAAGGTTACACGGGGCATTCCTTGTAAAGTACATACATAAATGCGTAGCATATTTGAAAGAACCAAAATCTGATTATGTTTTGAGACAGAATAAGATAGGATAGCAAATGAGTGTCTTATTGACGTTCTGATTAGTGCTCTCTTCATGAAAGTGACGTTATGCCTTTAATGTGCACATGGGTTGGCGTTCCAAGATGAGCTGCTTATTGTAGCGCCTGGTCCCCTCTTATCACTCTCTCTTTTGGTTTTTCGAACTCCTTCTCCCTTTCTCCATCTGTGCATTTTGTGTTGTACGTCATTGTGTTTTTATTTGGTTCTTTTCATCAGTTAAAGAAGAAATATCAAGGGGAGATATGAAGGAGGACAGCATAAATAAATGAGAATGATTCATATTACATAATGTAACTGTGGTGATAAGTTTCACCATGAGTTTTGGTTTGAATGAAGTCGTAGCAGAAATTCGGCAGCCACTATGTTGAATAAAAGTCTTTATGTGGCTACCGGAAGACTCTTACAATGTCGTAAACCCCCTTGTGACCTGCCTCATTGCAGTCCATATCCGCGCAATGTGGACCCCATTAAGAGGAGTCCATGAGTGACTTCAGGATCACGGTGAGAGAATGCAGTGTAGGCAATCACAACAGGAGAGCCAGACGAGCAGAGTCGGACACGGAATTATGATGCTGACCTTCTGCTACCGTCAGCTGCAAGGACGTTTGGTGGCAGCGGCAATTATAATGATAAGACAAGCTAACAATAGAGCTATCTGCATTCTTATCTCTCACTGATGATAAAATAAGTTGCTCTGAAATTGAAAACATTTAATTCCAACGAATATGTTTTCGACAATCAGTTCATGAAGCCTTCTGCTACAATGCCTCTAAAACGGATTTCAGAAAAATAATAAAATCGCCTCTAAGATCGACATTTTATGCTATAGAAAATATATTATATGTATGTCTGTAAAATCTTATGAGAGATATGTAGATATACTGTGTATTTAGTCCATAGGCTCATTTGTTTGAAGCTGTCGCAGCTATTTGTGGATATTGAAGAAAAGAAATAATCGCCTGATCAGAATTGCGTCAGGCTTCGGTCAAATTCTTCTCATTCGGAAGCAGTGCAAAGCACATTGCTTTTTGGCCACTCCGCCACTGATGGGCAGAGTCTGCGGAGCAGCCGAAGCGGCTTGCAGCTTATCAATTATCACAGCAAGACTGCCACTTCAGAGTTCGATTACGTTATCAACAACGAATGTTAGTTGAAAATCACGATTTTCTCAGCTCATTCATTATCATAACATGAAACGTCTACTAGTCGAAAAGAATGTCGAAATTTTTGCAATGTAAAGCTATCTCATTACTTCTAGATTTTTTTTTTAAGAATCTTGTTTCTTTTCTATCGACTGCTGTAGAAGTATAAAAAAATTTCAAGGTTCTGAAATATTTATGTATATACTTTAACTCCAGGTAGGAAGTGCAATGAATATATGTATGTATGTGGTTTGAAATTTTACAAAACTACATTATTGAACGCCGTACAAATTTCATTGGATAATGTACTGGAATTCTTTATTCCAGAGAATGCAATGGTTGGCTACGATCACATCGACGAGATCATCAGAATAAATGCACCGGCATTTTGACAAATAAAGATATTACTCTCTCATAGTACTTGTAGATAAAGCCGAACTGAATGATTTCCAGCGTTGATGCGAAAGGATGAAAACAAATTAAGAGATAGCCTTCCTAGGCGCTTCTTCGGCTACAATTTCGCTGTGTGCGCTGTATTGGCTCAATGCGAAGAAGGCTTGCAGCATTTGGTGAAAGAGCCAGTCGGTACGTGGGATCTGGGTCCCGAAGTGGGGGAAGGATACGGTAGCGAGTGATCAGAGCGGCTAGCGAAAGAAAGAGTTCGGATCGTGCTTCCATCCTTGTGGATGAGGCAATGCGGGCATTGATAGATACGTTTTCCGAGTCACTCATGACGATCGAGCCCTGGAAACAAGCACGTAGTCGAGCAAGCAATCACAATTTATTTATTGTCCTTGCAACGTCTTATTTTTTATAAGTAAGCAAGGAAATGCACGCCACCTCACAGTCAGACTGCTCTTCTTCGCTGTCTCGCCTCACAACATTTGCAAATTCCTCAACGTTGTCGATGAGGCTCGCCAAGTGCGGCAGGGCGTCCTCGTCCCGAAGAGTCGCTGGCTGCCGGTTGCCGGCTTCCTTGCGGAGTTCGCTCCGCACTCTCTTCTGAACAAGATTATCATGACGCAGTTCTGCTTCACGCAATTCAACTATTCCAATTCAAGTGCACTGACCTGCGTATCCTGATTGTCTGCGAGGTAGAGCAGAGCGCAGCGAGTGAGCAGGGCAGTGTAGTTGTTAGCACCCATGGAATCCATGGAAGTGAGACAGTGAGATGTTCGCTTGTACTTCGCTTATCAGCTGCTCCCTTGGGCGTGAGACGCCTTTTATGCTACCCGCTCCCGCCCTCAAGACTCCTCTGGAATGCAGAGAACAATGACGTGCGCTTGGCACTGTTTTGGTCGACTAGCCTTTGATAAGCTTTGAGCGAGAGAGAGAGAGAGAGAGAGAGAGAGAGAGAGAGAGAGAAAGAGAGAGAATCCTCCGCTTCATCGCGAAAAAATATGGCTACTCTCACAGTTAACTAACATACATAGTTTACATGTAATACTGGATAAGCCCATGTACATCCCTTTCAATTTTACTTACTGAACAGAAGTGAATAACATTGTGAAATGAGAGGGTTTATGCCTTGCCATACGTTTTGACGGCATGCTTTTTCATTGTCCTGATTGTAACTAAACACCATTATCTTTCTCATCCGTTTAAGAAGTGGCATCATCTGACATTTACAATCTGCCGTAGCGTAAATCAAGAGAGCGGCTTATCAGCGGAGGTGTTGTACGTAAGCAGCACCCAAACGGCTTTCTTGACTCCTTTCTCTGACGATCTGTTCCTCGCGTGTCTGCTCGGTCTCTATCATGGTCCTTTCTGCATATTTCCATTCTCTAACTAAATGAGTAGTCTCGTGCTCTATTGTCAGCATGCAATTGCATGTTCGTAATCTTGTGAAACAATTCCAGCAATAGCAACTAAAGTCAATGTCTTTCCTTGTCACGTACTGGTGCTTAGACAGAAGGCCATAGAAAATTCGAGTGGGATACAAATCAGAATCAGTGAGGGAGAGACGGCAAGATAGAACTTACAATAATTCCTCAAATTCACAATCTCGTGACGGGTATGAGAATTGCCGGCGTCATCGATCTCCGTCAACGAGATTTCAATTTAGCCATCACGCTTATTTCAGTCGTTTTTGCAGACATCAAATTTTATGAGGAGGAATCTTTTATATTTTTAGTAAAGTTCAAAACGATATATTTTTTTTAATTTTGACGCTCAAATTCAGCACGGCGGCAACACGTTGGATGATGTTTTCATGCACCATTCATGGAAACACTGACCGAAGAACTCGACCTGTAAGATCATGCTTAAGAGAAATGGCAGTGGCGCAAATACGAAGATCGAAGGGATGATTGCCTAAATAGTCAGATTCCTTTCTGTCTTTTCCTTCTGTCTCTGCCTGATAAAGAAGAGAGACAGTCATGCGGCGATGGAACCTGAGCTGGCGAGAACTCATCGTGGCCCCTTTCCGGGCACGCGTCAGCACATTGAAGATTGCCAGAGAGAGAATCGCCATCCCCACGAACGTCACGAACACCAACTGCACAGGCATATGCATACAACTTGTTTATCGTCATTCATTCTGAATACATTTTGCGTATGGTTACTTTACCTGAAAACAGAAAAGAACTGTTATGCTAATGAGAGGACTTGACAATCGGTAGACCAGAACTTCTGCTGCGTGGTGGAGAGACCACTCCAGGTGAGGGTAATTCTGCAAGCACTGCGCTTAGTTCAATTACAATTGCTGTTGTAAATTCCAAATTGTAACCGTTTTAATATATTGAGTTGGTTCCTCAACTTCACAATATGCCAAGAAGTGAAGAACAGGACAGATAGAATAGAAGGATAGAATGCAGACAACAACGGCTGTGTATGCCGTCTGAGGATATTCCTCATTAGATTCAATTGACTTTCTAACTTCCTTTCTATCTAACTCTCTCCCGCCCTCCCTTTCTCTCACTAAACAGACTTTGCTAAGTTTGAAAAAATGGTGGGGACGTAAAACAAGCTGATGTCGATAGAAGAAGCAAATGAAGAGAGCGGTAAACTCCATCACGAAAAAGAACATCATCGCCACCTGCTCCAGATGATGATTGTTTACACAAATAAGTTAGCGGGAAGAGATGTTTTCTAACGGCCATGAAATTAGGATGGAGATGAGCCCGACCATTGCAGTACATTCCGTAGGCCGGCGCGAGAGGGAACCCACCGAACACCAGAGTCACTGTGCAGTCCGTGCACGCGAACATCACCTCAATAAAGTAAGTCCCTCACTTTACCTTCGTTTCAGGCTCTTCAATCTGTCCCACAGGCTTCCAAATAACCTGCACAATTTTCCAACTGTTCCTTTCGTTTTGACATCAGTTGTGACTCCGCAATTCCATACCTGTGTGAAAATGAGATATTTGCGAAATCCAGCGTTCTCTGAAGGAGTCTTTCGGATGATGGAGGAAATGAGGAAGATGGAGAGAGCGAGTGAAATGTAGCCAGCGATGAACACGTAGTGCTCGTAGAATACGAGAGTGCCTGGTGGCTCCATTCATACGCTAGAAAGCGACATCTCTAGCTCCATCACAAGTCAGCAATTCTCCTTTGCTGACTATGTACGTTCAATCTTGTTTGCGGAAAAGGCGTCTTTAATCACATCCAGAGCCGGTAAATGGCCCAAAAATTTTGGGCCGGCCCGGCCCGTCGGGCCCAAGGTCTGGGCCGGCCCGGCCCGAACCATTTCCGGGCCCTAGAATTTTGGGCCCGGCCCGGCCCGGCCCGGCCCGCAGGCCCGTTTGAGCCCGATCTTCAAAAATTCAGGTTTAAAAAAATCCGAAGAGCTACAGTGTATTTTGAACCCGATTTGGACCTATTCGTGAAATTTCATAAATCCTTTTTAACAAGACACTTCAATTTATTACACTGTTAATAAATGATCATCGCAAAAAAGGATTACCAGGTAAGAGAATGACAAAAAAGAAACGATATGATAATGATGTGAGGATTGAAAGACTGATCGAACTTTTGTTAGTGAGGATTCATAGAGAGATCGAACTTCATAAGTGACCGAACAACAAGAGAGCTGAAAACAGATTCAGCCCCAATCGCCTCTCGCTTCTCAGGAATAAGATTTCGGAGATCGGAAAATGAGCGTTCCGCCGTAGCGGTCGAGGCCGGAATGGAGTACAATTGGCAAACAACTCGAGAGAGAACAGGAAAGTCAGAGGCACGTTCCTTCCAAGCAATCAATGGGCTATCATGAGTGTTTCCACTAGAATCACGGAAGTTAAACGATGCATTAAGATAAGAGTCAACTTCGGAAACAATGTTATCACCGGATTCATCAAGATCATCGTATTCCGTTCTGGGGACTTTTGGGGGTTTTGGCTGTGAACCGCCGGTATCTCTTCCTGCAAGGTCTCCGACGTAATCTTTCAGAGTCCGGATGACATTTTTACGCTCCGCGTCTGTCGCCAGCTTCCGCAGCTGCCTTCGCTTCGGATTCAGCAGAGTAGCCATGCGGTGGAACTTTGAAATGACTCCATCCTCTTCCTTCCTCAGCATGCATTTTAGTGCACTGCGAGCCAGTGCACTTTGCATCTGCGAGTCACATGTGCTGTTAATGCTGTTGAAGCATTCCTTCAGTTCGTGCCACTTGGGCCACACTTCATGGATGACGGCATCATCTTTCTAAAAGAACTCGCTAAAAATAGATATTCTATGTATAAATATGCAATATACCTTCAATAAATGAATATTCAACATACTTCAATATATAAATATGCAATATCCTTTCAATATATGTATAAATATTCAACATACTCCAAAATATAAATATTCAATATACCTTCAATATATCAATATCTGTCATACCTGAAAGAACAGGACAAAGTCCTCGAATTGGACGAGGATGTGCAGAACATCCTCAAATTCTTGACGTTTCTCGTATAGGTATTGAAGTGCTCTCTTCACGTCCTATAAATGGTATTACAGCAATGAAGCGTTAATTGATATTACAAAATGAATGCTTAAATGGTACCTCTGGCAGCTTCCCTCGATCCTTGTACTTGAACAGCTCTTCGGAGCATTCTTGGAAAGCCTTGGCGGACTTCAGCTTCGAGAGCCAGCGGGTTTCAACCTCCAGTGGAAGCTGCTTACGGAGAGAGTGGCCGATCTCCGTCCCTCTGACACTGTTGACTACGACCTTCAGTTCCGTGAGAATCTGTCGAGCTTGGCGGACCAATTCCTTCTCTTCATCGTCCAAGTCGTTCACGAAGAGTAGCCCCTTTCGGTTCTTGTACGGAGAAAAGGTCCTTTTGCAGAGGTTGCTTGCGACATGGCAGATACAACAGACATCTAAAGCAAAAAACCACTTACAAAAAGACAGATTTAGGAAGAAAGGTCTTACTTTTCCCGTTATTGAGTCGGAGAGCTTTCGTGATGTTTGATCCTTCATCGGAAGCACAAAATACGTCTTGAAGAACGCGTTCCCCCAGGCCAAACGACTTTGCAGCTTGCACGATATCGGACCACACTTGCGCGTTATCCTTCTTGACAAGGTCGCAGCGCTTCATTGCAACGTGTACACTGAAGTACTGCCTAAAACAGATAATTTGACAAAAGCGTTTAGGTTTAAAGAACTGACCATTCGTATACGAGATGCAGAACAAGTGTTAGGTAATCATCCTTCCTCTTTCCATAGTCGGCAGAGAACGCACCACCCACTGTTTCGAGATGGCGCACAACTTCGGCGCCACATTTGGCAAGTAGCTCTTGCTGAATTGTTTGAAGTCGATTTGAGACCGTCTTCCGAGTAGGCACGATGCTGTCCACATCGAAATTCTCAACGCTGCGGCGCTTAGCCCTAGATGGAACTCGTTGGTAGCTTAATATGAGAAAAAAGGATCCATAAAAAGATCCAGAAAATAAAAGAAGAAACAAAAGGTCTGATTTAAAAAATTACGCTGTGAACAAAAATGCTAACCCGATTTTTATTGCCGCTGAAATCACCTCCTTGAATCCGGCGTCCTCGACAATTGAGAATGGGCGCGAGCTTGTCGCAACCCATTTAGCAACGGCGCTAGAAATCTGCTGCTGCTCCTCTTGCGTTCCGTTCACAGAGAGTTTGGCGACGAAGCCATCAATGCGGCCTTGAGTAGCTGTCGAGGAAGCGGTGGTCTTCGTGTTCTTCGCACTCTTGCATTTTTCCAAATGTCGACTAAACATAAACAACTACAAATGAGAATCTGATATGACACTGTTGAAGATAAAGGAGTGACCAAAACAGCTTTGTACCTGACATTGCCGCCAGTGGTCATGAAAAGGCGGCATTGTGCGCAGTAGACGAGACGGGTTATCACTGCAGAACCCTCGTCACCGTAGTAGCTGTAGTATATCTGCTTGATGGGGTCGCCCTTGGCACCTCTTCGGCGGTCGCGGAAGAAGAGGAAAGAACGGGAAAGGAGGCGGTCGAGTTGCGCGTTGGCTAGCGACTGGAGCTGCTCTTTGGTATGCTGGGAGGTTCCATAGTCCTTCCCTGAAATTTTAAACAGGAAGAAAAAGTCATATGCCAAACTCAAATAAATCATACCAAAGATCTTCCTGAGGATTCGCTTATCCATATCCGGTACATCATCGACGTCCAAAGGGTCATCGCCCTCCATTTCAGATGTTGAAGAGGACGGAGCCTCCTCAACCGACCGAAAAAGCGGGGAAGAGTTAACAGAAATAAAATAAGTAGCTAGAAATGAAATATGAATAAAATATCCAAGTACGAACATATTCGAGTGACAAACGAACACTACGGTTTCGAGTTAAAAGGAGCAGTACAATGGGTCAACGATGTAACTGTCTTCATATTTATTTATCTTCGAAGTATATTTTGTCGCTGCATTTTTCATATCGGGCCCAAACGGGCCTACGGGCCGGCCCACCTTTTTTGGGCCCGGCCCGGCCCGGCCCGGGGCCCTGGGAAATTGGGCCGGCCCGGCCCGCGGGCCGGGCCGGGCCGGGCCGGGCCGGGCCGGGCCGGGCCGTTACCGGCTCTGATCACATCAAGGAAAATTCCAACTTGAAGTATTAAGCCAATTGAGATATATTCCAGAACTTTATGGCTGTAATATTTTTGTGCACACCTGCATATTTTCAAGGAGAATAGTTTCTTCATTGTCAAAGCAAGCAATTGTGATCTATAATTTCTATTGGAATGGATATCAAACAGATGAACGGCATTCCACTAACGACTTGGAAAATTTGAGACAAAAATATTTTAAAATACTGATCTGAGCGTCTCTCGTTAGTGTAGAACGGTAGAAATCAGATATTTTGAACTGATTGCTCATTAGGAGGGAAAAGTAATAAGGAAAACACAATGATGTTTTTGTTATGAGCACCAATCCGTACGCCCAGGAGGGAAGAATAACTCGTTAATTCTGGCACTCGCAGTATCTGCTGAAAATTCGAGCCCACTCGATATAAATAGCAGTCACAAAGTCAAGTTTCTATCATCTATGTACAGTCCCGCCCAGGATCTTGGTACCAATGATGCGTCGGACGCATCGGACGCATCCAAATGCATCCTCGTTAATAACTATTTTCCTAGGAAAGACTAAAATATTTTAACCTGCACATTAGTTTGCTTATAGAGAACGGATGCTACTGATAAAAAATCGAAAATTTCTAATCATTTGATAAGAAGTTATCAGTTCTTGCTTATAAAAAATTTAATTTCTTATATTTTTCAATGAAATTTCTCCTGTACCATTATTTTGTCTCTACCCACATCCCCAAATAATAAAATTAGAGATTGTATCATTAATAACGGAAATCGATAAAACAGACCCTATCACTCATGTTCATTAGGTGAGAAGATTCGCCAAACGATTCTGAATCTAACTACTTAATCAGGTTTTCAAAATAAAGGGCCGGCTTACACT
This sequence comes from Allodiplogaster sudhausi, assembly GCA_945643635.1. Lineage (NCBI taxonomy): Eukaryota > Metazoa > Nematoda > Chromadorea > Rhabditida > Diplogasteridae > Allodiplogaster > Allodiplogaster sudhausi. Next base: position 4,465,550 of record CALZFC010000015.1, read on the forward strand.
ATATTTTTGATTGTGTGTGTTTGTATTACTTTCTTCAGGATTCCCCATTGCCTTGGACTTTGTCAAAATTTATGATGCTTCAAATCTAGGTTGCTGCACTAGCATTGAACCTTAGAAAGGTAACGGGCGCCCTTTTCGTCCCCGGTTTAATTACCCAATATATAGTTAATTGGTAACTAAACCGGATGCCCCGAGGGGTTATAGCGGTATAAGAAAATAGCGTATTGTTCGTACTATTTCTACAGCATACTGCTTTAATCGACGTTTGTCCCTTCTTCGAAATATAATTTGTTGAAAACTTCGACATCACAATTTAAGAAAAAAATTCGTGTAAATTAAACTTCGCCACTTATAATTATCCACTTAATACCGATCGAGTACGATTTCGTAGGGGATAATTATCGAGCATATGTATTTGGAGACACTCTCTGGTTTCGTAACATTTTCCTGGAGTCCGCCGGACATAGGTGCAACTTTTACCGAGTGAGACACCAACCCTGCAACTCACTCGGTTTAATTACCCAAGTTTGAGGTATTTTTATAGTTTGAGGTATAACTCTGCTCAGAGTTACCGTAGACACATGCTTTATACCTCTAATTGACCGCACAAATCAGGAGAACACAATAAAATCAATATTTTAAAAAAAAAACACGAAAACTCTGCATACACTCATGTGTGGTCCGATATCCCCGTGAATAGCATTAGAATCATTCGAGGAGTTCATATACAATCAGAGATTTCACTCCCCGTCGTATACGACGTCACGACGTCGCATACGACGTCGTAACGTCGCATACGACGTATTAACTAACCAAGTTTGAGGTAGCGAAATCGCACAGGCAGAGAAAAAAAGGGTTAGGCCCCGCCCCCTCTGCCTAAAAAAAAAGCAAAGATATCGACACGGAGGGTACGGGTCATACAAATTCTTCCGGTTTGAGAGCACACCAAATACGGTATTTTTCCGCGTTGCGCCCGTTTCATGCGTCGCGGCTAGGCATAGCATACAGCTCGCCTCCAAAATGCATCGATCGAAGTGATTTAAACTCCCTCCAAAAGTTACCGTAATATGTGGTCATTAATTTGAAAATTCAGGCAACTGGCAATTTGCCAGCAATTTCACCTTCGTATTAATTTGAAAATTCAGGCAACTGGCAATTTGCCAGCAATTTCATCTTCGCTAAGGATTTTGACGTTCCGTTCCGTTTGTGACACACAATACGATTGTGGAAAACATAAGAAATTTGCAGTTCGACGCACCAAAATTCTCTCAAACCGGAAGGGTGTACCCTCCGTGTATCGAGAAAGCTCAAATATTTATGCGTCCGTTTAAATCCAATTTATTCGTACTGTGCGATTGCTGATGAAAGCGTCATTCGTCACTCAATTAGTTTGCCGGTCATCGAAACTAACACAAGTACAACATAGAAAAGCCTTCATTTCAGTGAGCAGTCACTTTAAAAGCTGAAACATTTCATTTCTTAAAAAAACAGCAAACAAAAACTTATATATCAGACTTATATGTATGTCGTAAAGCGAACAAAAATTATATTGAAGAGCAGAAATAAATGAAAAGATATCTTATTCTTCACACGAGATTACATTGAAAAGCTTATCGACGGTTAAACACGTACATTATTGGCACTCTTCGGCATCCTCATCATTTTAACTCAATTTAGATATAAACAATTAAACCACAAGTACTGAGAAAAATTGAAGTGGTGAGGATGGCGAAAGTGCCTTGAGAATGAAAAGAGAGAATAAATAAATGGCTGAGGGTTTTCAGTAGGAAGCGGCTGGAATAGTGCGAAGCGCGACTGCAATACGAACAAGTGGAAGAGGAGAGGAGGAAAACAACGGAGTCTTGAGCGAATGCTAACGAAGAGGAAAGAGACAACGAAAGACAAGGCAAAACACGCGTATTCGGGAGTTCATGAAAGAACTTACATATTCATGAAAGAAGTAATGTACTATGTAGAAAGACAGTACAGATAAGCAATGCAGAGAGACGAAGATTCTCATCTCAAAAGGGTCAGATAATTGTTAGCTTCATATTTTCTGACTAGCTTGTTCAGAAAATAAACACACGACAACAAGAAATAAAATATCATCACACGCATACTTTGATTAAGAGAGCCTCTCTGTAAGACTCAAGGAGGCTTCTATTGGCGCCTGCCCCGGGGAATTTTAGTTTTCTTTTACTTTGGAAACATTATGAGGGATATATCTACTATTCATAAAGAAGTAAATGTGGACAAAAAGTTTGAAAAATTTTTTTTCTCTTAGTTATAAGTAAAAATGTTCAAAAAATTTGGAAGGCCATATCTAACGTTATACTTAATATTTCTGGCAAATCTTTTCAGTGTTCGATTCCTTGTTCAAAACTACACAAAAAACTCCGTGGTGACCATTTCCGAACATTTTTATTTTTATAAGTTTTATCCAATTTAAGATTTTCAAATCTGGTTTTCAGGCAATAACTTTTTTTCTACCATTACGTCCAAAAAACCGAACCTTCCATAAGAAAGAGGAGGAAAAACTACACATAATACGCGTCTACGAGTAAAAATCTCAGATACACTTTTTGGGTATCTGCATTTGAATACGGGTTTCTGAGCAAATTGAGGCTATGGCTGCAAACCATAATTTGTTTAAAACTTCATCAATTTTAAAACGGACTAGTCCGTTCGATGTAATTTTTTATTCTCTTTAAAATAGTATATACTTTGTTCGCAAAAGAAATTAGTCTAAAGGCCTAAAATTGACTTTTTGTGTTTTTGGCCAATTTCTGGTGTTAAAATACTCGTTCTTTGGACCATTAATGGGTCATATAGACCGACTTTCCACATAATATTTACTCTACAAGAAAGAGCAGTTAAAACTGAGTCGGATGCAGCTTTTTAGTCAAAATCTGAGGATACCTTTTTTGGAGACTTTTACATAATATATCCACCGATGAAACAGCAAAACCTGTAGATTTTTTTTTTAGAAATCTTGAAATTTCGAAAAAAAATCCACGAGATGTTTCGACTATTTTGAGCTGTTCTGCGAAAGCTGGTACCAATGGAACTTATGTTCTGAAAACTGTGTCATTAGGTTGTTTGAGACGAGAAACATAAATTTGACGTTCATTTTCTACTTTTGAGTACCATCATGGTACTTTTGCCAAAAGAATGAAATATAATATGCAGAAAAATTTCATTTCGATCTAGTGAACCATGGATGGTAGTCAAAAGTAGAAAATGAACGTCAAATTTATGTTTCTCGTCTCAAACAACCTAATGTCACAGTTTTCAGAACATAAGTTCCATTGGTACCAGCTTTCGCAGAACAGCTCAAAATAGTCGAAACATCTCGTGGATTTTTTTTTTCGACATTTCAAGATTTCTAAAAAAAATGTACAGCTTTTGCTGTTTCATCGGAGGATATATTATGTAAAAGTCTCTGCTCTTTCGAATGCTTATGACCTTTTTGATAATCCTGCTCACAAAAGACCTGATAGTTGGCTTCGAAGGAGTTTTCGTACATTTATTTCGCCATCTAGGCTCGTAAAAATGAAATTTCTTGACTTTTTGAGTACTTTTGAGTGGTATATCATGAAAGAACTTCAAAGAATCCAGCAATATCGCCTTCAACAGTCAGCATTCAAATACATATTCCCAAAAAAGTATCCTCAGATTTTGATTAAAAAGCTCTCTCCGACACAGTTTTAACCGCTCTTTCTTGTAGAGTAAATATTATGTGGAAAGTCGGTCTATATGACCCATTAATGGTCCAAAGAACGAGTATTTTAACACCAGAAATTGGCCAAAAACACAAAAAGTCAATTTTAGGCCTTTAGACTAATTTCTTTTGCGAACAAAGTATATACTATTTTAAAGAGAATAAAAAATTACATCGAATGGACTAGTCCGTTTTAAAATTGATGAAGTTTGAAACAAATTATGGTTTGCAGCCATAGCCTAAATTCGCTCAGAAACCCTTATTCAAATGCAGATACCCAAAAACCGTATCCGAGATTTTTACTCGTAGACACGTATTATGTGTAGTTTTTCCTCCTCTTTCTTATGGAAGATTCGGTTTTTTGGACGTAATGGTAGAAAAAAAAGTTATTTCCCGAAAACCAGATTTGAAAATCTTAAATTGGATAAAACTCATAAAAATAAAAATGCTCAGAAATGGTCACCACAGATTTGTTTGTGTAGTTTTGAACAAGGAATCGAACACTGAAAAGATTTTACAGAAATATTAAGTATAACGTTAGATATGGCCTTCCAAATTTTTTGAACATTTTTACTTATAACTAAGAGAAAAAAAATTTTCAAACTTTTTGTCCACCTTTTCTTCTTTATGAATAGTAGATGTATTCCTCATAATGTTTCCAAAGTAAAAGAAAACAAAAATTCCCCGGGGCAGACGCTCCTTGACCCTTACAGAGGGGCTCTCTTAAAGAAACAGTTATGATGGGGAGCAAGAAAAGAAGCAACCATGTTTGAGAGTGGAAATGGTTAATCTGGTCATGTTGGGGTGCACGACGTCTAAAGAAATACAAAAGTATATCTTGCATATAAATTAACTCTAATAAATACGCTAGAGAAGTGCTAATTGCCGAATCATTTACAAAGGAGAAAAAGAAAAAGTGCAAGTGAACTACGATTCGCGAATGTCTGAGTGGGATTATCTTTTCAAGTGATTTAAATATTTTTATCGAAATATGTAAATATTAGAAGAAGAACGGCCCGCAATGAAGACAACTAGTTTTCTCTCTTCTCCTGGACAATCCTCATCCCCGATAAGTTGGGTAGTCTGGAGACGGAATTATCATCTTCTGGAGGCGGCTGAAAGAACAGCACAATTTATTATACTTACTGCTCATTAGCAAACTTCATTAAACGAAGCGTTATTGTAAATACTCTTCTTGCATTCACAGGGAGGATTTAACAAATTATGTTTTAGAAAGGGTGATCTTGAAAGGAAGTATGCACATCACTGATTTTGTCTTGTTAGCTTAAGCAAAAGCGTAATGAGCAAGCATAATGCAAAAGTATGATGAATCTAATGAAAGGAGATAACAAAAATTCACTCAGGGAACTAGAGAGAGAGAGAGAGATAGAGAAAGAGATAGAGAAATAATCAGGAGAAAGAAAGAAATTCACTAAGGCATTACTGGGGATAAATAAGAGAAACTGAAGGAGATGGGAAACACAAGAAACAAAAAAAAATATGGAAAATTGAAGTTCAGTGTGAGCGCTGCGCAAACCGAAATAATCTTTACAAAAGCTGCTTATTGGTTAGTTTGAGAAACGGTTTGAGCAACGCCGGGCGAGCAGAGGAAGGAGGACAAACTGGGGGAATTCCAATCGCTCAGTCAATTGCCCATAAACATACGCTCTCTGCTTCCATAGTCAAATGTGGCCCGTCTGAAAGGCTCACTTCATTACAGAACAAAAATTAGAGGTTAGATTTTCTTGAAAATCCAAAAAAATGTAATTATTTTCAATATACGATGATTGATAACAAGATGTTAATAATACAGATGAAGTATATTAAGTATGGCTTATCGTAATACTTCGAGCTTCCAAAACAAATTTGTAAGTGCCCATTGGACAACGTTGGTTGAAGCAACAAAAGAAGTGTCGCTGCATAGAGAAATGATCAATCTGATTCCTCTCTGCATAGTTCTTCTCGAACAGAATGAGAGGCTAACTTTGTGATTGGGTCTATCCGGCCGGGCACGTTCAAGGCGTACATGCTCTCCTCGATGGAGAAGTCCCCTTCATACACGCTCGCTCCTAAGGAGGTCATTCTTTTTTCTTCATTCCTTTCTTCTCACTGACCAACTGTCCCCCCGCCTCCGGCATCTCGTCCGTAGTTCCTGTAGGAGACTCGGTCTCTGGTCGTGGAACAAGAAGAGCCTGCACCGCGTCCGATGGCAGAAGCGCCTCCGGCTATGAGCATACGAAGTATTCTTTGCGAGGAGGACACCAAGCGACATTGAAAAATCTTGATAGTTCTTCACCGGGTAAGTCAACGATAGAGTTAGAGAAACAAAAACCGAAATGCCGCAGACCGTGACCGGGCTGCCCTCCGTGGCCGTTGGCAGCACCGGCCGTGTTGATTCCTGTTGCAACGCTGCCTTTCAAGGTTACGTCTTCGTCAGACAGGGGCATTTCGAGCATCTGCAACAGTACACATAATTCATAATTCTGTACATTCCTGGAATAACAAACCTGCGTTTCGTAGATCTTGTCCGTGGCCGTGGTCGGGTTGGGCAAGAAGATGGTGCCCAGCTTGGCGGACTGCGCGTGGTGATGGTGGTAGGCGGAGGGGTACGGCATCGCCCGTTGCGAACGCTGTAATCCATTATAAAGCGCAGGTTAACAGGAATGACACCTTTCGTTCGAAATCTAATCAGAAAAAACAGCCAGCCTTGTAGCGGCCCCAGAGAACGCAGACAACGCAGATTCCGATGGCAGCACCGGCAGCAATGAGAACAGCCACAATAATGAACACTGAATTCATCTCTGTCTATTCTTGTTTATTACTGCTTCTTTCTCTCTATCTCCGTCTCTCTCTCTCTATCTCGCTCTCTCTCTCACTTTATTTCTTTCTCTCTCTCTCATCTGTGCTGACTGAGTGATGCGCTTTTCCACTCTTCCCCGCCGGCGCCATCTCCGGCGGTGGCTCTGCTAGAGATGCCTGCGTCTGCATCCTCGCTGAGCTCGTCAAGTGAGAACCAAGGCCGCAGCTTGCCAGCGGCGAGGGCGACTGCTTGTGGCTCGAAGACTCGTCTGAGTTCATCCTTGCCGCAGACCTGCCTGCTGGCCGGATCCACTGCGAACCAGTGGATGTCAGTGCGAGGCCGGCCGTCTGCTCCGGCTGGCAACTCAAGCATCCGCTCGATTTGCAGAAGAGAGCACCGACCGGTTGACGCACGCAAACTTCGCACCATATCCTAATGATTACGACTGATCAGGGCTAACAATGAGTGTGGACTTATCTTCGAAAAAAGCGGTTAGGATTGCCTTTATACAAGACACTTCTTGTTTCGCAATAAGAAATGGATGTGATACCTGCTCATGGCTTCTGAGTTGTTGTGGCAAGAGACCCGACGTGGCCATGCGGAATCGGTGTTCATCCTTGACGACCACGACAGTCACGTCTGCCTTCGCGCAAAGTTGTTCCCCGGAAACAGGCGAATCGCATGCGAGAACCTAAAAGCCCCTTTTGTCTTCTCATTTCTATTATGTTCATAAGTGGGGAAGTTGACTTGAATCCACCACAATCGGTACCTTGAGCTCGAACTTGTCGACCCTCTGTGCGTGGAGAAGTTGCGGCATGCTGAGCTTCGTGGCGATGTCTCCGGTGGGTGAGATGGTGAAGTGCTTGGCATGAAGTGACAGCGCGTCCAGCGAGTACGCCACTTGACCTGCCTTTCCCAGGTCTGCGTCCTCTGCCTAAGAGTATCAGAATTTATGTCTACTTCATACAGAGAAAGGGAAACAGCCGAGCCTTAACAGTGACGACTCTGGTGAAGGCGGCGGCCTCCGCGGAGACTCCCGCGATGTACTCTGCAAGGCCGAGGTCGTTGTCGAAGCGGAAGCTGGGCTGGTTGTCATTCGCATCCAGCACAGTCACTGAGACCAGCGCGTGGTCGGAATCAGATCCAGACGAGACCGAGACGTTCAGCAAGTACCTAGTAATCAGAGTTGTGAAAACCTAAACCCATCTTGCCAGAAAATACGTAATGACATCTTTTGAGCTCCGAATGAGTTGATTCGTTGTGACAGAAGATGACAAACCGCTCGATGCTCTCTCGGTCGAGTTCCATCTGCGTTCTAAGTTCGCAGTCCCCGTCGTTGCTGGCAGAAATGCCAAAGGCACCTACTCATATTAGATATTTAATCTTTTTGTCTTTACTAAATGTTGGCTTAATTGATGTGAGATTAACCGCGGTAGTTGCCAGTGAGAATGGAGCAGGACACGAAGCGAGTGTCGGCAGGTTTGTGATTCACAGAGAGAATCTAACAATGAGAATGTGGATATGAAATCTGGCGTGGCCCAAATAAAACGAAGGCATTCTCACCTGAACAAGATGAGGCGGACGAACGGCTTCCGATACAGAAACCCTAAAAGAGGAGATTAGTGAAATTTTTTTAAAAAAATGTGGAAAACAGGTGAATGCTGCAAGAAATGAGAAGCAATTGGTTCCGCACGTATAGTTTCGCTGAGAGTACTGGAGAGCACCGGGGCGAGGCTGGCCTCCTCCGCTTGCTGCTCCTTGGCCGCCACTGCTGGAGCCTTCCTCTGGCGGCGGAATGAGTCCTCCTCCACTCGCTCCGGCTGACCCTTCCACTCCCTCCACCAGAATTGTAACTGTGGTCGATGCCGTCTGCTTTGGCTCGCCTGCATCCGAAGCTTCGACGCGTAGCTAAATTGACAATTTTGCTTGGCAGAAATTATAGGATACAGTGTATACATTTTTAACATGTCCATACATACATACATACATATATACATACATATGTATGTATATATGTACATACATACACATATATTAACTGTTGTTAAATCTGTACAAGTGATGTCACATCTTATTCAATGTATATAATAAATAAATGAATAAACTTTAGAATACCCACCGTAATCTGATGACCAGCCAGCTCGTCAACGGGGCGGGCGAGCGTGATGAGACCCGAGTCTGCGCCAATCGAGAAGTGCCCGCCATCCGTGCCCGCCACCAGCGTGTAGCTCAGCGCATTATTCGGAGGCTGAAATGGATCTTCCCATCAGCCTGAAGAGAGGAAGAAAGGAAACGGACATCTCTGTCCTCGTCGAATGCCGCGACTTGGCCTACGATCGTGCCCGGCAGAGTGTCCCCGTGCACCACAAACGAGTAGCTGCAGTGGCATGGAGATAGAGGGGCCATGCCAGCAATTCAAAATATGGAAAAGGAGCTGAGCTTATGTATCTGTTCCCTATTGTAATCGAAAGGCATAAATCTACATATGTATGAGAAAGTTGCGTTCTACTGAAAAACTTGACGACAGAATGTCATACGCGCTGCTTTCGAAAGCGGGGATCCAGTCGTTGGCGTCTGCGATGTTGACTGTGATGGTGGCCGTGTGGGCGAGAACTGCGTTTGCCGACAGAGAGGAGGCCTTTAAGCATACCTTTCTTATATCCTTTCTTCTTATTACTTTTTGTTAATGAAAATAGAACCTTTATAGATGAAAAAGGTTGTTCCTGACCTCCTTCGTTCCAATTTGGAGAGTGAACGCTCGGTCGGCCTCGGCGTCGAGGGGCCGAAGAAGGCGAATGCCACCAGAGAAGGAATTGACGGCGAAGAGAGCCGGGTCTCCACTCAGAAGAGAGTAACTGACCGAGCCGGGCTGGCCATCCGGGTAGGTCGCCTTCACCTGTTCAGACTCCTTCGTTTTCTCTGGTCTTTGCTTCTCTCTTTCTCCCTTCACTATTTCTTCTATTCGCACTCTCGTTCTTACCTGAGCAATCTCAATATCTGCACGATTCTCTTCGACAGTGACAATGATAGTTGGCGGGTTGAAGACTGGAGCCAGACGATCCTTCTCCGGAGTCGTTGCACCGCCTGTTATCATGTTTAATCTTTCTCGGTATCCAACGATAAGTGCATAGGCAGATTATATTGATTATCAAACTTACCAAACGATAATTCAATGATGAATTGGTAACCTAATGAGGAGAGAACATTCTTCTCCTTGACCGTTGTTGTTGTCACAGAGGTTGTCGTGGTTGTATGAGCAGTCGTAGTCAATGCTGGGAAAATTAAAAAATTTCAAAGTTAGCTGCATAGAGGTTTAAAAATTGCACTCTTTCTGCAATTATTTAGAGCAACGACAAAAAAGGGAGATGTTTGGGCGAGAAAAAGAATACGAACCGGCTGTTTGCTTGCGTGTCGTAGTCTCTGGCGGAGGAGCGAAGCGAGTTGTTGTCGTTGCTGTTGGATGAGTCGCCACTTCATTCTTAAGCAAGGCATTTCCATATCTTAAAATCTAGTGACCTATGAACCTTCAAAACGATGATAATAAGTAAGAAAAGGGAATGATAAGAACAAGGGAAGGAGTGACAAACTTCAGAATCTCCTCCGAATGAGATGGCTGGAGAAGTGCGGATGTCCACGATGGCAGTGGCGAGAGTTTCTCTACGAGGTTCCCCGCCATCCCTCGCGAACACCAACACTCGATGCTCTCCGATGTGGGCAGCAGTCACATCTCCTCGCACTGTCATGAAGCCCGTGGGGGAGATCGCGAACAATCTAGATAACAGTCTGCGTCCTTATTATCCAACAAATAGATTAGCCCATTGCAATTAGGTTAAAGATTTTAGTTAAAGGAGGACGATCAGCGAACACGTGTTTATTCCAGTGATCGCCCTTCCTCTAACTAAAAAAGTATATTTCTAAAACCACGGAGTTCAATTCTTCTCAATTCGTGATTCAATGCTTGTGCTCTTTCAGGACCTGTCCATGGGCGGTAGAATGCCCAGCTCGATCTTGGCGTTTTCCTCGGTGTCCCTGTCCAGAACGTGCAGCCTTCCCACGACGGCGTTGGGACGGAGATCAGAGATGTCATCGAGGAAGAGCGTCAGCCTCAGAGGCTGAGTGCCCACGAACTCGGGCGCGTTGTCGTTGATATCCTGATGAGAAACGTAGTAATATCAACTCCCACGTCCACAATATTCTTGAACTGAATCTACTTATGTGGATGACGAACCGTGACAGCGATTTGCACAAGAGTCCAGTAGAGATGCTGGCCGGTTGGTCTAGCTCGAGTCTCGACTTGCAGGGAGAATGAGGCTGCGCTCTCTCGGTCGAACACCCCCACCGTGGAGATCGTCCCGCTAAAGAAAGAAAAGTCTGTTCGTTAATTGGTTGAGGCTGCATGCTTTAGTTACAAGAAACAGTTCATTGACTACCAAGAGTATATTGATAAATGTGTCAACGAAATGAGAGTATGGATGAAGGCTAACGTGTTTTCATTGATGGAAAAGAGCCCTTCCTCGTTCCCACCAACAATCGAATACCTCATGGCCGAGTTTTCGTCCTGCATTCAAAGTGAACTTCGAATTAAAAAGGACAATATAATCTAATAATCCAATAATAATGGGAACTGTAAGATAATTACAATACTTGAAACTTACTCCAAGAGAAACAATGACAGTATTTGGAGGCGTGTTCTCGGCAATTTCGGTGACTATCGTTTGAATGGTCTCCTCGTCAACTAAATCAAACTCATTCATTTCCAGTTGTATGATGTTAATTGTAAAAGAGTTTTCTTCATTCTTCAATTAAAATGTTAATTAAAAAGCAGAAATCTATTGAGGGTGAGTTTCAAGACTGCCTGCCTGAATAACTGCTGGCAGGAGTAGTTTGGGTCGCAGGAGGAGATTGAGAAGGTCGTGGATGCATTGGATGAGGATGAGGGTAGAAGGTTTGGGGAGGAGTCGGCTGAGATGTCACTGACTGGAGGGACTGAGCGGGTGGTCTAAACATGGGAGAATATCGAGGTTTCGTGATCATAATTAGATAGCCATAAGATGTGAGCTTCGTTACCTGAATGTCTCCATGCCAGGGAGGGGAGGGAGAGTGGCGGGTACTCCGCTCGGGTCGATGACGTGCACAATGACAATGGCCTGCGATGACCGCCCTCCCCCGTCCGTCGCTTCAATGACCACCTTGAAGGGAGGATGAATCCTTCTCTTCATAATCTTCTTCCCTTGTCCAACCTGGTATCTCTCATTTGACTGGAGATTTCCTCGCACCATGAGCATGTGATTCGCCTCGTCGTACCAGAAGTTATCGTCTGCCCCGCCAGTCACCTGATCAGGAATGTTGATTCTTTGTGTATTGTCTTTCATATCAACAGTTCTTGCCTGAACGATGTCGTAGTCAACCTGGCCGAAAGAGCCTGAGTCAACATCGCGTGCTTCTACCTGGAAGAATTTGCCGTTTTGTTAGTTTCTTTTCTCGTTCTCAAACTTTTTTCCTAGTCTCTCTCTCTCTCTCCTTCTCTTTCTCTTCATCTCCTCCTTACTCGAATGACTGGTCGATCTCCTCCTGAATGCGTGGTGTTGGCCGTGTAGATGGGCAGCTCGAAGGTGGGCGAGTTATCATTCGCATCGATGACGTGTATTGTGATAGTGACGGGCTGGCTGCTCCTGATTGGAAGAGTGTCCACTTCCCTCGCTTGCACCTGAAAAACAAATCAATATGTTAAACTTTCGTGAAATTTGATAGCCTTTGCATTGAAAGAAGATGTGAAGATGCTGACGCTGAGTTGATAAGTGGATGGATTCGGAGGGTCGGCGTCGATGGCATTGACGTTGAGGTAGACAAATCCACGCTGATCAACGGCGAAGATCGTAGCTCCGAGGCCGGTGAGGATGTATTGGTAGGTGGCTGGTGGCATTCCCGCTTTCTGCAGAGTGACAAACAGTTCAACAAGAGAACGAGGAGGGTAATCAAACAATCTTTTTGCTGGAAGACTGACCAGATCCGCATCGCTCACGAGGATCTGCAGACTCTCCGAGTGCATGTTCGGAGACACGCGAACTGTCGTCCCGATGTCGGCCGTCTCGGGAAGGTAGCCTTCCGAAGAGGACACCTAAGGCACTCTATCAATCAGGACATCTCAAGGAACTCAACCAATCACACGCCTAATTCATCTCTCTGGCAACATATTGATATTATCGTATCTTCTGTGTCATTTCCTATCCGTGAGGGGACAAGTACACTAGTCAGATGAACCTGAAGAACGGGTGCGTGATTCGATGGCACGGGCCGCGCGTCGAGAGAAGCGCCCGGCACGGCGAAGAGGGCGGCGAGGCTGCTCGTGCTGCTGCCGGCCGCGGCTGCTGGGGCACGTCGGAAGTGATGAGTCGTCTGCAAAGGGTTGGGTCATAGCCAAGTGGCCAGTGGATATCCAGTGGGCTCCGGTTCAATTCCTCTGACCTGCCATGCCGCTTCCGAAGCGGCGCGTGGAGGGACGAGCAGAAGCAGCAGAAGGAGAAGAGGCGGAGGATGCCGACGACGGCGCATCGGAAAGGAGAAGCTGGCTAGGCTCTCGATTATCTCCTTCGCATAGCGAGCGACTCCGATCCACCTGCAGATTCGTGTTCCTGCAACATTCATTCACCCTCCATTTAAGACTATCATTTCTGGCGGTGTCATCGCTGACATTGTTGTTTTACTGCAAGATATTCAATGCCCTTTTCACCTTCGGCCGAGAGAGGGAGAGCGTGTTCAGCTGATAGTGAGGGGCTGTTCAGGTCTTCACTTCTTCACTGCTTCCGTGTCTACCACTCCTTCTGCTTCTCTCTTCACTGTAGTCTTCCTTTTTTTCTAAGATGCAAAGAAAGGAAGTAATTTTTAAGTCACAAAGAAAATCCGAACAGCTCGATTTATGTTGCATACGTATTGTTGAGATAATGAATGTATTGCATCCTTTTCTCTAACAGAAAAAGTCTGACGATGAGTGAAAGCTGTATATCTTTTTCTTCCTTTTTCTTCCATTTGTCTTTCAATTTAGCCTTCTTAGTCTTCCGTTTGCTTGCAAAACCAGGGGCACTTTAGCAGATAGCACAGCGAAGTTAAAGAGTCGGTGAGGCTAAATTTATCTCCTGGTCCTCCCAGCTTAGAAGTCTCCCGGTCACCTTCGCGCGACTTGCATACCACACCCCCAAAGGGGAATCGAGAAGGCACAGTTGCAGCGGGCCAGGGAAGAGACAGGGAGAGTGAGATGTTTAGAGTAGAGGAAGGGAGAGAGAAGAAAAGTGAAAGAGAGAGAAGAGAGAGATTGAGAGATAGCGATAGGGGGAGGAGAGGTAGGATGAGAAAGAAAGAAAGCCAGAATAGTGCAAGAGAGAGAGAGAGATACAGAGAGAGAGAGAAAGAGAGGCATTAGGACAGCGACTGCGGCGGCGTTTGGAAGGCTTCGGTGAGACAAAGAAAGGGTTGAAAAATGGAGGAGGGTATGAGAGGTGGATAGTGTATCAGTACTATGGACATCAAAGAAATAAGAAACAAAAACACTGATTCAGAGCGAAAAATACTCTTAGAACGAAAAAAAAGGAAAATATTAAGGATGTAAGAATTTCTAAGTATGATGCAGAAAGTAGGTGTTAAAACGCAGTGAAAAAATTTATAAAAGAAGAACAAATTCATGCAGATTTTTTAAATACCCAGCGTAAGTGCGAGATTTGCAGAGGAAGACTATCGTGACAGGAGTAGCACATTTCGGCTTTGGAACCAGAAGACAAGAAAAAAACTCAACATATGAGGGAACGGCGAGAGAATAACTGTTGGATGTGGCAAGGAGAAAGAGAGAGAAAGAGAGAGAGAGAGAGAGAGAGAGAGAGAGGAAGTGGATAGAAAGAGATAAGGAGAAAAGAGAGCGAACAACGGAGAGAGCGAAGAGTGCTGATCGTCTTAGCCAGTGTGCACCACAGTCCCTGAGCAAACTAGGCAATGCGAGAAAGAAAGATGCCGCTTCAAGGCGGAAGTGTGAAGGGCAGCGACTCAGGTGAATAGCCCCTTTTTGCTTTAGAAAAAGATGAAGAATTATCGACGAAGAAGACAGAACTCAGTTCAGGGAAGAGAAGCGTTCAAACGGTAAAGCGATCGCTTGAAACTATCCTAATGGGAATACAGTAAATCTCATCCCTTTAGATCGTACGAAGAGTAAAGGAAGGCTCAGAAGCGGAAACAGAGCATGGAATACGATATTTAAGTTAGAGACGAGTGAAAAATACAGACGACAAGCTTCAGCAAAACATGGAGCGAGAATGAGAAAGAATGACAGAATCATTCCTCTCTTGGTTCTCCAAGAGGAGTGATCATGGACAGTCACTGAAAGTCACTGCTTCTGCTCTCGACACGACTCCCATCAACACTCTTCAAGCCTATCAAATAGTTAACTGTTCTCTGTTTCCCTCTGTCTCTCTTTCTCTCTTTCTCTCTCTCTCTTTCTCTCTCTCCCTCGCTCTTTCATTCTCTTCTTCATGTTCTATCTCGCCGTCTCTTGGTCCATCTTTCACCGCAGCCCCAAAGGTCCCCAGATATGGTACGAATCAGAGTGTCGAAGGAGGCTGGTTGGATGATCAACGAGAGCCGAGTGGAACTGCGAGAGGTGGAAGGAGTAGAGGAGAAAGAGTGTGCAGGAATGAGAGAGTGCAGAGAAAAGAAGGGACCGTAATGGCGAGAGATATCAAGCAAATGCGGGAGGGCGATCTGAAGGCCTGACTGAAGCTGTTGAGGAAAGAGAGTCCGAATCAAGTGGGCAAACAAGAGAAAGCGAGACGGCTCACCTTCTCTTACTCTCTTCATCTCTCTCACTCTCTTCATCTCTCTCACTCTCTCTCTCTCTAACTTTCCTTTTCTCTTACTTCTTCGTTCTTCTGCGCGATGGCTGGAAGACATCCACACGATGTGGTCCAATACTCTCTTCGCCTACTACTTTTTATTGCAACGGCTGATAGACGATTTTGCATTGCAAATCGGTCTCGAATTAAATACGCAAATGGAACGAAATATGTTAGTAAAGAGACAATAGAATATTTAAAAAAAAAAAGAGAATACGAACCGGGACGATTAAATCATGCTTTAAAATAACTGATGTTTGAAAAAGGAGCAAGTTGGAGATAATCCAGCATGAACAGTCATGAGTCACAACTCACACTCGGTTCAAGGGCAAAGAGAGCGGCATAGTTGCTTTCGTTTTCGAGGAATGCCATGAAAAGCACAATGTATATGTATTATAATGTCTCTTAATTCATCTAAGATCAAAAGAATCATACCTCATTAACGAAAAAAAAAATCTCGTTAAAATGAAGCAGCCAATGATCTGACGCACTTTTCATCTAATAAATCTGCTAATCAGCTCTGTTCATGCAGAAGCAAATAATTCTATGTATTTACATGTGTATGTACATACGAAAAAGTGTGCATAACTGATGACCCGCAAACACAAACAAATAGAAGTGACCAAAAAGTGACAACTTATTGTTAGAGCGAGCGAAGAGTAAGCAAAGTGCAGTGAGAAGAGAAAGTGAGCTGTGATTGAGAAGGCGAGAAGAAGAGAGAAGGAATACAATCGAGAGGTAAGCACAAGTCCAACACGAACATCACATTTTTCATTTGCCAGAAAAGAACAGATGATGTAAATTGTTATTAATATTTCATACAAGTGAACAGACATGAGAAGAAGGGGGAGAGGGTGTAACTGCCCGCCTTTCTTGTTTTCTGTCTGTTCGTCGTTAAGAACTTTCCATCCCTCGCGAACTCTCAGAGAGATCTCTTGTGGCACTTTCTCTGTATTTTGTCTTTTCTCTCTGCCCCTCCCTCCTTTTCTACCTCTCCTTCTCTTCATCTCTCTCTCTCTCTCTCTCTCTCTCTCTCTCTCTCCCTCTCGTCTCTCACTCCGCATTGAAATACGGTGACCAGATGGCTTAACAGCTAATCACCGCCCTCCCCCAATCACCCCGACTGGCCACTCCTGATTATAGCCGACAGATTAGGCCTAAACCTCCTTTTCCAAAAGGTCTACTGTCTTAGCCGCTCCCAAATCTCTCCCTCCTCGCTGTCCTCACTCTCAATCTCCTTGTATCACTCCTTTTCTTTCATTTTTTTCAATTTGGCTTGCCCTATTTTGATTAGCATATTTTTCAGTCTTTTCTACCTATATACATAGTACATGCATGCATACATGGGCTTTATTTCCTCTCGGTTAATTTGTCTCTTTCTATATTGACACTTCCGCGGCACGGCTGTGATCACAACTTTTTCAAGGAATGGCGAAGGTAATCATTTTAAGAGTAAAACAGTGAAGTGATAATAAGAAAGTAGTATAAAAATAGTAATAAAAACCCAGTTAAACGGGACAAAATAATCGCGTTGACCTTGAGAGTGATGTGGGGCATTGGAATAAAGAATAAACTATTCTTATTACTTATTATATGCATTGTTGAAATGAGCATAAAATCCCTTACAATGAACATTAATAAATATTTTGGACTTGACTGAAGCTTAATTTAGTGATTTAATTTTAATTTTAGGCAATTTTATTGTGGTTTCGTAGAAAATAGATAGGCTAGTTTGTGTTTTGTTTGGCAGAAAGGGGTCCAATTTCACGTCCAGGGAAGACACGAACGAACATGTAAATCTAGAATCTGATGGGAACGACGATTCTAGCGGAACATTTGGATCAAGGACGCATCAAGAGATATCCCTTCAGGAGGAAGAAGAGAGAGCAGAGGAATGACAGAGACAGAGTGGGTGAGAGGAGAGAAGACAAGTGAGAGGAGAGCAGAAAGAATGAGAGGTTAATAAGGCAAGTGGATGAAGCGAGAGGTAATAGTATGCGATGGATTGGAAAAGATGGACAAAGAGAGGAGACAGTGAGAGAAAGAAAGAGACAGGGTAAACGTTTTCATAGAGATACGAGAGAACGAGGAAGAATGTGAAATACATCCATCAACAAAAAGCTCAGCAGATATCGTTGCCTCGAGGTTCGGTCGACGACAGAAAGTGTGAATAGGGAGTGAAGAGGAGAACGAGAGAGCGAGTGGGAATGCGAGAGGGAAAGAGAGCGAGAGAGAGAGAGAAGCAGTGAGACAGCTGGGAGGCAAAGAAAGACCGTTGCGAGCGAAGACAGCCGTTGAAATGCAATCGCCATGCTTTTCGCGCCTCCTGGTAAAGTGTGAAGGGGAGAGAGAGAGAGTCAGAGAACAGAGAGAAAGGGAGAGAGATCTGAGGAGAATGCATGTTGGGAGTGGATCAGTCAGCGAAATTTCAGTCATAACGAAGGCCCTCCAATTTTCCGAGCAACTACTGTAATGACGAATGAATTTAAAGAGACAGACTTGGGAAATATGTGAGGCTTAGTTTAGCTAATAATAAATGAGGTACAAGGGAAATATGGTTGTATGATCCGCCCCCAACGATTGAATGAGCTTCTCAGCAAAAGAGTGGGCGTGGATGGCGCGTCTTCGGGAGAGGGAGGGGATGCCAGAAAGAAAGAAGGCATGCTTCTTCCTCCCAATCGATGTCTGGTTTAGTTCAAGCAGAGTGAACTGGTCCCGAAGGGAAGAAGGACAGGGAAGAAGGACGTGCGAGAGGGACTCCCCCTCTCAGCTAATGAGAGAATTGTCTCAACAAGGATCGGAGAAGAAGCAGACAGACAAGGTGAAGGCAATGAGAGAGAGAGAGGGAGAGAGAGAAAAGGAGAGAGGGAAAGAGACCGAGAAAGGTAGTGACCGGGACTGTGGAAGACGAGAGAGGACTGCAAACACGGTCCGGCAGCCTGCAGAGGCGTCCCGCTCAAGAGGCAAGACGCGTTGTTTGAGTACGATTAGTTAGTTGGACTGGGCCGAGAGGTCAGAGATGGAGAGGTTAGAGAGAGAGAGAGGCAGAGAGACAGGGAAAGAGAAAGATTCTGAGGGTAACGTATGGGCACAAGTGTTCTACTTTGACTCAAGCGGTCAGCAGAGTAGGAGGTGACTTCCATGCAGCTTGAGATGGCGTAAAGAATAGTTTTAAAGATGCTGAAAGTTCTATTTTTTATTGCGTTTTAAAAGGGCAGCACTCGTTGGGGGTGTCGTCACGAAACAGAGAAGTGTCCGTAGCTGTAAGAGAAAGAATGTGGTGATAAAAAGAACATAGTGGTGTGTAGCTGTGCCGGCTCAAGTTTCAGGTAGCACTTTCAACTTTGTCGAGTGATTGGTGGAAAAAAGGAAAAAAAGAAAGACATTATGACAACGTGAGAGCGACGAAGAGAAGAGAAAGAGAAAGTGAGAACGGAAAATTAGACAGAATAAGAGCGACACTTCTTTGCATCCTCACACACTGACAGACAAACAATCAGCGCACGTTTACGTCAGTCAGGAATTCGCGGAGAATGGAGATTCATTTGTTAGAGAAGCAGAGAAAGGAGAGGGCAGGGAGAGAACAGAGAGGACATGAGAGAAGCAGAGGAGGGAGAAGGCAGTGCGTGCAGAGAAGACACGAGAGAAGCAGAGAAGACAGAGTTCAGGGAGAGTACAGAGAAGATTTGAGGGAACAACCATGATTGGCGATTCTCCCGTTGGATATCACAGAGCCCCTCTCGTCCATATTTGATGGCCGTGCGGTGTTCGGTTGCACGGGCAATTGTCACGTCGCGAGGGAGGCCATCGAGCAGCCAGGCGGCGACATCTACGGAGCTGGCTTCTTGTGGATGGGAAATCTCTCGGCAATCTATTCGTTCGTATTGTGTAAGCCATGTTTTTGAAATTATGTAATGGGAATATGGCAGGCTCGATTCTTCTTTTATAATAGCTGTATTTTTCAAGTAGGATTCTTTTATAATAGCTGCATTCACATGTATGTATATTCATTAATTGACTGAAGCCCATAAAAAGTTGCCTTGTACCATTCTGTCATATCCCTACAGGAGAAAAGATGGTGACTTCCTCTGCCGCAAAGAGGATGCACTCCGCTGTTGCTGGTCTTTCAGGAAACAAAGTCTGAAAGCAGAAAAGCAGAAGTGAAGAATGATCAGGCGGACTTCCATGACAACTCGACTGTAGAGGCATGCGTTGAGAGCAGAGTTGGCAGTGGCTGAAGCCACGCCCCGAGCTAACCACGCTAATTCTGCTGGGCACTGCATCTCGTGGTTCGTCGCGTACTTCTATGGTGGCCCCGTCAACTTCGACTCCCCGTTTTCAATCTGTCCTTTTTTAGTTTATTAAAATACGTTTAGATTCGTTCTTGAGGTTGAAACTCCACTGTATTACATATGTAAATATATACTACATACATAGATATGTATGTACTGTTTCTTTTACTCGCTTTCTGATGAGGGAAACATAGATTTATAAAAATTAGTCTTATGGTGTCTTTAAGTTATTCAGGTAAACTCATTCTCTGCCAATGGTATTAAAAATTATGCGAGCTTAAAAAAGAAGTTTGTGATAATGTGGAAATATGCAAAGATTCATCTCGGGGATATGCACATTAGCGAGAGAAAAAATGAAGTCTACATTGTGAAAGATCTTTTTTTTTGGCCTCAAAATGTATTCAAAGACACGTGCGCATTTCAACCGACACCACTCATTAGCACACTTTCTGCTTCATCTGCATTCTTTAGCGTGCCGCAGTGTACTTGGAGGGCAAAGAAGAGGGCTTTCTTCCATTCGAGTTCTATTCTGACAGATGACCCGTCGCCAGACTGCCCTGAGTATCTGCGACGAGTTCTGTCGCTGGTCGAGCATCGCTTCCCTTCGGAATCTCGCCTTCAGCTTCACATGGAAAGAAAGCATCTTCTGGGCACTCGCCAGTGTCATTCTGTGAGGCGCAAAATGGGGCATTTTGTATAACCTGGTAGATCTCGCACCGCTTAATGACCTTCAATTTATGCCCATTGGAGAGCAGTATGTCATCAAAAGTATTGATCAACAAGTCATGCAAATTTAAATTTTGTATAATTATGTATAACTGAGTGAAAATTTGTTTGTCAGTTACTTATCACTGGAGATTATCCAGAATGGTTGCCTTTGTTCTGCAAGTAACTGTCGTAGTGATGCGCTTCCTCGCCTACCCGACAGACACGGCCACCACAGTCGCTTTCAGTGCACAGGTTGTGAAGACATCCATGATCTATCTACACATTGCCTCTTCAAGTACACACATTAATAGATGACGAATATAATTAAATGTAATAGTATGACGAGTATCCATACTATGAATTAGGTCTTTTCCATGGATACAACAAACACTACCCTTATTTTTTTTTTTAAATATAAACAACCTCTTTATTAGATCGTGTACCTCCTCTTTGCGAAAGGGCCTTTTTGATGCAAGTGCAGCCACACTAGCAAGAATATAATTTATGGAACATACATATGTATGTACATAGATGCTTGTATTGTCATTTCAAACAGAACGTAGTACATATGTACCTCATTGTCAGATAGAGCGGCTCCCTTTAAATGTACTAGTTTTTAAGTACGCCATAACTGAAAAATGGAATACTCGGATGTGAATATGTACAAACATACTATATAGGCATACATATGTTTATACAGAATACAATGTATGTACATATATACATACACACATGAATGTGCGCCATAGGAATTCCCGACAGTGACGTTCTGCAATTCGAATCCGTACAAGCAAAGCGTCGTTGATTCGTCTCCGGCATTCAGTGAACTCTCTCAGCTGCTGCAGACTTACGAGGAACTCGAACTCGGAGGGGGCGGCAACGACAGCTACGGACTGGTCAGTGCAGGCATCTCGAATGATGAACAAGTCTGTAATTGGAGACAGCGGAGAAGTCTCGGCTGGCGCGGCGGTTGAAGGCACGTGATATGATGACTCTGCTCGCGGCAGACATCCCAGAGCAGCAGAAGGTTGGCATGAACGGCATGTTCAAGGAGAGAACGGCATTTGCAGCTGCCATCCTTCCAAACTTACGACGAATTCGTTACGGAATGCACGCTGTCAGGGCAAATGTGCTCCATGTCAGGCCAATTTTAGCTATTCGATGGATTTTTTTTTTACAAATATTATATAGAGAAATTATTAAAATAAGGAAACATACACTTATACGAAAACATTTCTTATGGTTGCTGCGTCCAGAACGCTGATCCGGTAATGCGACGATGTCGCAGAAACTTTTTCTCTTGTTTTCGTTGTAAGATAAGCTTATTACGAATACCACTCGGAATAATCACCTTCTCTAAACAGGAGTTGGTTCTCTGTCTTAATGCACGCGGAATTCGGTGCCTGTCTACAATTCCAACCGAATGCGACCATTCTCCGACCAGGCATTTCCTATGGCCTCCGTCTTCTTCTTACTGTTAATGTAGGCAGTTTATTTATGCCCTACATATTTGTTCCATGAACCTATCTAAGAGAGCAAATGCTACTTGCCTATTACAGTTATGTATTTCTTACAGCAACAAGACTCATTGACGTTGGACGACATCTTCCTTCCCACTACAGCCACTGCAAGCGTGCGTATTGCTATTCACCACAGAAGGTAAGGAGACGGGAAATGGAAGCGAGAGGAGAGCGAAACAAGAATGACTAAATGAAAGTGATGGATAGACAGTGAAAGCGGGAAGCAGGTGTGGACTTATTTCAGCTATCCGCCACCTCTTGAGAATCAGCCAGTCGTTGTGGATGTCGGCGCCCAAATACTCATCTCTCTTGCTAAAGTGTGTGAAAGCAAAATATAATTAGAACACTTCACGTAATAGCGAAGAAAGTATTTGTTCCAATTCAGCCAGCGTATAAAAAAAGAAAAAGTGAAGGAATATCATCCGATGTGCAGATTTCGACGAGACGCGCTGGCGAGCCATACACTCAATGTGAAGAGGCTACTGAAGTCAGTCTGGAACTATGCACATTCATATTGCAAAGGAAATATGCCTTGTTCAAACATTTATTTAATACATATATATGTATGTACATACATACATATGTACATACATAGCTACATACATACATATCTACATACATACATACATACATACATATCTACATACATGCATACATACATACATATACATATGTATGTGTATCGTGAATGTTTTGTTTCTTCGGTGCAGCCCTAAAAACTTTTTTGCACCAAATGTTTATTGTGAAAGTTTTGCATGTTGTGGGGAGGTAATAATTTATTTTTAAAATTTAAAAGCGGCAATAATTTATTTTAAAAAATTGCAAACAGTTTTTACAGGAATCAGGCTACAATTACACCTATCAGAGTTGCATGAACACTTGCCAGCAGAAGCTTACAATTGAACGGCCAGCTTTTTAGCACTTTATTTATTTATTTATTTATTTATTTATTTATTTATTTATTTATTTATTTATTTATTTACATCAGTTAAGATGTGACAACACTGGGAGAGATATGACGCGACCGGAGATCAATAAAAGGAATAAACAAATAAGCACAGTGAGAGATAAAAGGAATAAAATAAGAGTGCGAAAAAGAGTAGTGCATTTAGATGAAACATATAATTTACTTGAAATGTAACTAAATTAAATTAAGCATTAGATATATAGGGGGAAGGGAAGGGAAAGGGATTTGTAAATACATACGTAGTGTATAAATATTCAGCAAAAGCACATACATATGTATGTATGTCCTTCCTTCAGATGCGGCTGCGCTGACCCTCGCTTCTTTACTGGCAATGGAAGTAGACTATGTCGGAGTGTGGAAGATCGTACGGCATTTACTCACTTATAAACATTCTAATATCAATGACCCATGATTATATCCTTCAATAATTGCGTTTCTTGAGTGAACTGCATGCGCCAGCTTGCCCGCTCCCGGACGGTGCCTTCCAGCGACGCGGAAGCAGCGGAACTCGCGTGCGACTGCCGCCTCCCTTGCGTGGAAGACGAGTTCCTCCCGACACTCACCACTTCCGAGTTGGTGGATGCGGGGGGGGGGAAGCAGAACAGGAATGACATTCCAGATATCCAGCTCTCCGCTACGTCGTCGGCACCGGCACTCAAAAACAATACGAAGTCATCATCGTAAGGCGTTCTTACATATTTTTCTCCCTCTGGCATCTTATAAAAAGCTAATTAAGCTACAGGTATACATACACTTAGTATTCTAGTGTTCACATTCAGGAGGATCAAAGCGTCTCGCCAACTTTCGCGACACCGACAGCGGCAGTTCCCTCTTCTCTGCCGTCTTCTCTACCTTCTTCTGACTCCGCATCTCTTTCTTCGGCTCCCTCTGCCCTCCCCTCGTCTAACTCTGCCTCCTCTCTTCCACTATCTTCCTCGTCTCCTCTTGCTTCTTCTGCCCCCTCTTCTCTTCTAACTTCTACGCTCTCTACTCCTTCTTCTCTCTCATCTTCCTCCTCTCCTTCAACCGGCTCCTCCTCTGCAATGAGTCCGTCATCGTTGTCCTCTTCTACATCTGAGACGGTATTTAAGGATGATAAATAAGTTTTCAAAATTCATTCGGGTATGGAAGCCCAATTTTTTCATGTAATCTATTTTCCACTTTCTTTAGACGGTCCCCACAACAACATCCGTGGAGTGCACAACGGAGCCTCCTGGAACGGCACCGAGTTATTCAAACCCGTCAGGAATAAACCAGTTGTAAGTTGCGTCTTGCACATTTTGGCGAGAACAATGCCTACTCAGCATTCTGATATAATTACTATCATATGAGCAGTAAATGTATAACATACACATATCAAATGTACGAACAAAAAAAACCTTATACGCAAAAACGGATTTCATTTTTCTATAAACGAGCGACTGCAGCCCAACGACTTGCAGGTGCAACGGGTATAGTACCACACGAGGGAATGATTCCCTGTGGACGCTGGCTTATGAGCATTCGAATCAAGTTATCAAGTGCCCGAATTCAGGATTTCCACTCGAATGCAAGTAAGGGAGTTTTTGAAGAGATAAGGCAAATTCTTCATAGTCACAAAAGAATGAAATAATGAGAGAAGAGACTCATGTGATTGGTGAGCAGTGACAGTGCTCTGCCAATTCATCTGCTTCTATGCATTCGGCTGTAATTGGTGGTGTCTTCAGAGGCGCCTCTGTGTGCTGCAAGGATCCCTCTGCCAGGGTGCACTGGTATGACTGCTGGCCCTGCTATTACACGTGCCAGAATGGAAGCAAGTTCCCTGCTGATGGCGGCATCCTCGGAGTTTCCTGCCAAGAGGTGCCAAATACCTTGGTTTAAGTGGCACAGAGATCTTTTCACACTGATACTGTACTCATTGTCAGTTTATCTGCAAAAAAAAACATGAATTAGAGCTTCGGAAGAAAATCGTGAGTGTAGCTTTAAGCCAATAATGTGTATGATTTACTTTTTTCAGTTCTTTGCGAACTTTCTGTTCGAGAATTTTGCCCTAACGAAGCCGAATGATGGAGACGAGTGCAACTCTCTCGATACCTGCAATGACAACGTCGGAGTGTGGGCCAGCTATGCAGGGAAGAAGCGGAGGAAGAGGCAATTCCTGTTGGTATTCATAACTAATCTCATTTTTGAACTAAATACTCCTAGATGAAGAACTTGGGTGGGGAACAAAAATATCTTTTGAGGCACGAAATCAAAAGAATTGAGAAAAATAATGTGACCTGGCATCAGGCAAAAAGAAAAGTTATCATGACCGAGTAATAAATTCTAACAGTTATGAAGATAAGTTGCCAAGGAAGGCTTACTTATTTCCTCAATCTAAAAATTTGTACTGAATAATGAGTGATGAAGAAGCTCCCCAGTTGTGATGTTTGAAACTGCTTGTTCGGTTCCAGACCAGATGTAATTGATGTTGTGGTTGGTTCTGGTCAGACTACACCTGCCGATTCTACTACAGGCGAGACAACAACTGCTACGACTGCGGTTTGTGTCACGGCTAATATTAAATAAACATGGTTTATACGACAAGTCTGCCGTATTTGTGTGCGCATTGTCGTATCAAAGGTTATAAGAATGAATATTTCAGCAGCCGGCATGTTCTCTTCTTGAGAGCATGCAGAGTACAGCAGGGGCACTTAGTAACTGTATCAGCGCCAGTTTCGAATCATCTCTGAACGCGTTCATTCAATCGTTCCCCGCTCCGTCGGAATACTATTGTAACCCCACCACAGGCTGTTCCTACAATTCCGTTAGCCAACCAGGCTAGTTGCAACAAAAAAAACATTTCAATAAAAGTTTATGAAGGACTGTAGATCAGGATGTATCGGCCGATCTCGGGATGCAAAAATTTAAAAATAAATGAGATATTACGAATTTCTAAAACAGGCTGGTTTTTTTGGAATTCTAAATTCGCTATTGTCAACTATCTATTTAGAGAGTCCTATGCATCCTGCTTATTGTGGGGCAAACGATAGAAATTGTGGGATTCTACATAACAAGGCTTCTTAGCCACCTCCACTGTCTCTGGGGCCTTTATCAGCCCAATTTTTATGTCCAATATTTCAGTTTTGTGCCTCCTTCCGTTTCAATGCCATTCTCGCAAGTACTATCAATTCGAATCAGCGTATTCTATAAATGAGGAGCAAAATAAATACTTTTAAAATAAGAGATAATTTAGACAAGCGACGTAAACGAGCTGCTCCTGCAACAGTGAGTGGTGAATTGCTGCAGACGAAGGGAACCGCTGGGGTAATCACTTCTTCTTGTCGAATAATTTACCTATTCTTTACACTTAGCGCTAATATAAAAATAAATCTGTGCTCCTGCAGTTGGGGAGCTGCGAATACTGGAACGAGAACTTCGCATCGGTGGCAGAGTGCGTCGATTGGTAAGCATTCTAATTAGACTTCATTATATTTGACACCACCAGATTTACTGTTATTCTGTATGATAAAGTCATTTGATGACTTGGTTACTGTGGGGAATTATGAACCAGGAAAGAAGATTCATAGGTACAAAAGTAATTCCTTGGTCGTGCACATCTTCTTTGGCACACTCGCAACTGAGATCTACACGGAGCAACCCTCTTATACTGTTAGTTCTTTGCAGCAGACAAATAATTACAAAATATAAAATATTGCGTTGGACTCGAAGAGTCCCGAATTTATAGCTGTCAACTGCGATCTCCGAGATTGGCGGGCAGGCGGGCGTGTGGCTCGGTCTCTCGGCCATCTCTCTCGTCGAAGTTGCCTCCCTCTTCCTCATGCTATTCCTCTACTGCCTCACTCCTACCAAGAAACGCATCGTCAACGAAAGCGGAGAGGAAGATGATCAGAAAGTGGTGATTTCTATTCGAAGCTTATTGTGTACATCCTAAGTGCATACATACATACAGTCCCGCCCAACATTTCTGGTACATAAATTAATTAGATTAATTAGATTAATTTAAATAATTTCAATTGGAATTTGAGCGATATTAGGCACTTTTACGCAGTTTCTTGTGTTTGTTTGGGTGGTTTTTGACGTGCTGAACAAGTACATACAGTCAGATTTTAAAAAGAATCTCAAATGACCGTTTAAAAACGAATTCGGCCGGTTTTTGGAGGGTCATGACCGTCTTTTAGGTGCTGTCGATCTTGTGTTATCGAAGGCACCTAAAACACGGCCATGACCCTTCTAAAATAGGCCGAATTCGTTTTTAAATGGTCATTTCTGATTCTTTTTAAAATCTGACTGTATGTACTTGTTCAGCATGTCAAAAACCACCCTCAAAACACAAGAAACTGCGTAAAAGTGCCTAGTATCGCTCAAATTCCAATTGAAATTATTTAAATTAATCTAATTAATTTATGTACCTGAAATGTTGGGCGGTACTGTACATATGTATGTATTCTAAGTTTAATTGCTCTCTCACTCCATCTCTTTCTTTCTCTCTCTCTCCATCTCTTCTCTCTCTCTCTCTCTTACTCCATATTCACCATCCCTTTCTCTCTCTTTCTCTCTCTTTCTCTCTCTTTCTCTCTCTCTCCATTTCTTTCTCTCTCTCTCTCTTACTCCATATTCTCCATCTCTTTCTCTCTTTTTCTCTCACTTTTTCTCTCTTTCTCTCTCTCCATCTCTTTCTCTCTCTCTTACTCCATATCTTTCTCTCTCTCTCTTCCTCCATCCCATTCACAGCTGATAGTGAGTTATTCAGGATCGCGAAGTCGGAGGAACAATCAACGTGCGCCGGCTGAGTCGCATTGCCTGAAGTTCTTCGAAATATTCAGGGCGCACCCCTCTGTAATAGAGCCATGGCAGTTCTCGTAACATTTTCCTGATGCAAGTTCGTACTATAAAGCTGAAGGCGGATGACAAAGTTGTAACTCGGGCCATATAGGCCACTACGTATTGGGCGAACTGATTTTGATGTTTAATCGAAATTTAAAGATGATTTCGTTTAAGAACTTTTATTATTACATTTGTTGATGAACTGCTCGTGTTTTTCCTACATAAAAGAAGACGAATAAGCTGAGAAAGATCTGAATGGGTCAAACTTCATAAAAGGAGGGGGACTCATTTGTGTGCAAAAGAATGAGCTCGATCCAAGCATGGCAACCCAGAATGTCCTGGTTGCCAGGAGTCCTAGAACCTGAACTACGAATCGGCAGACATTTACACAGACTCCTAGGCGGACATGCATACATTTTTTACTTGGACCAAACTCCACTACTTTTCTCCTGTCTGGGGGAGGGGGGGGGGGGCAAACATCTCACTCCTGTGCCCTCACTTAATTTCTTTTGTAATTTGTAAAAGATAATTTAAAGTAAAGTCTCTTACCTTAGCTACAGTTTTGGCTTTATCTAACTTTGATGAGTGAACTGCCACTTACCGTACCCAAGTCGAACACCATTTGAGATGACCCGTCGCCAGACTGCCCTGAGTATCTGCGACGAGTTCTGTCGCTGGTCGAGCATCGCTTCCCTTCGGAATCTCGCCTTCAGCTTCACATGGAAAGAAAACATCTTCTGGGCACTCGCCAGTGTCATTCTGTGAGGCGCAAAATGGGGCATTTTGTATAACCTGGTAGATCTCGCACCGCTTAATGACCTTCAATTTATGCTCATATTTTGGAGAGCAGTATGTCACCAAAAATATTGATCAACAAGTCATGCAAATGTAAAGTTTGTATAATTATAACTGAGTGAAAATTTGTTTGTCAGTTGCTTATCGTTGGAGATTATGTAATTCCAGAATGGTTGCCTTTGTTCTGCAAGTAACTGTCGTAGTGATGCGCTTCCTCGCCTACCCGACAGACACGGTTACCACAGTCGCTTTCAGTGCACAGGTTGTGAAGACATCCATGATCTATCTACACATTGCCTCTTCAAGTACACACATTAATAGATGACGAATATAATTAAATGTAATAGTATGACGAGTATCCATACTATAAATTAGGTCTTTTCCATGGATACAACAAACACTACCCTTATTTTTTTTTAATATAAACAACCTCTTTATTAGATCGTGTACCTCCTCTTTGCGAAAGGGCCTTTTTGATGCAAGTGCAGCCACACTAGCAAGAATATAATTTATGGAACATACATATGTATGTACATAGATGCTTGTATTGTTATTTCAAATAGTACGTACCTCAGATAGAACGGCTTCCTCTAATTGTACTACCCATTTAAAAGTACGCCGTAACTGAAAAATTGAATACTCGGATGTGAATATGTACATATATATAGATACAGTCCCGCCCAACATTTCAGGTACATAGATTAATCAGATTAATTAGATTAGTCTAAATAATATCAATTGATTTTTCAGCGCTTAGGGCGTATTTCTATGGTGTTTTCAGGTCAAACTAGACTAATTCGACGCTGCTAAATACGTTGGTCACGTTATTTTCGTAAAACAAGTTGACACTAACGAGAAAATTCATATTATGAGCAGAAACCCGTTTGAAAATAGGGCGCAATGCGCTGCATTTCTAAACGGGGTTTCGGGCTAAAATATAAATTTTCTCGTTAGTGTCAACTTTTTTTT